>OU744316.1:14975388-15472778 GCA_916610145.1 Eristalis arbustorum | reverse complement strand
ACGCAATCTCGACAGGAGATGCAGTAGGTTATGCGACGCTTTTCGACGTTTGCAGTAAAATACTTGATATTCGCTCGATTCTCAGACTTGAATGGTTATACTCATACTTAGTTAAATACGCAATCTCGAAAGGAGATGCAGTAGGTTATACGACGCTTTTCGACGTTTATAGAAAGATACTTGATATTCGCTTGATTCTCAGACTTGAATGGTTATACTCATACTTAGTTAAATACGCAATCTCGACAGGAGATGCAGTAGGTTATACGACGCTTTTCGACGTTTATAGAAAGATACTTGATATTCGCTTGATTCTCAGACTTGAATGGTTATACTCATACTTAGTTAAATACGCAATCTCGAGAGGAGATGCAGTAGGTTATACGACGCTTTTCGACGTTTATAGAAAGATACTTGATATTCGCTTGATTCTCAGACTTGAATGGTTATACTCATACTTAGTTAAATACGCAATCTCGACAGGAGATGCAGTAGGTTATGCGACGCTTTTCGACGTTTGCAGTAAAATACTTGATATTCGCTCGATTCTCAGACTTGAATGGTTATACTCATACTTAGTTAAATACGCAATCTCGAAAGGAGATGCAGTAGGTTATACGACGCTTTTCGACGTTTATAGAAAGATACTTGATATTCGCTTGATTCTCAGACTTGAATGGTTATACTCATACTTAGTTACATACGCAATCTCGAGAGGAGATGCAGTAGGTTATACGACGCTTTTCGACGTTTATAGAAAGATACTTGATATTCGCTTGATACTCAGACTTGAATGGTTATACTCATACTTAGTTACATACGCAATCTCGACAGGAGATGCAGTAGGTTATACGACGCTTTTCGACGTTTATAGAAAGATACTTGATATTCGCTTGATTCTCAGACTTGAATGGTTATACTCATACTTAGTTAAATACGCAATCTCGACAGGAGATGCAGTAGGTTATACGACGCTTTTCGACGTTTATAGAAAGATACTTGATATTCGCTTGATTCTCAGACTTGAATGGTTATACTCATACTTAGTTAAATACGCAATCTCGAGAGGAGATGCAGTTGGTTATACGACGCTTTTCGACGTTTATAGAAAGATACTTGATATTCGCTTGATTCTCAGACTTGAATGGTTATACTCATACTTAGTTAAATACGCAATCTCGAGAGGAGATGCAGTAGGTTATACGACGCTTTTCGGCGTTTATAGAAAGATACTTGATATTCGCTTGATTCTCAGACTTGAATGGTTATACTCATACTTAGTTACATACGCAATCTCGAGAGGAGATGCAGTAGGTTATACGACGCTTTTCGACGTTTATAGAAAGATACTTGATATTCGCTTGATACTCAGACTTGAATGGCTATACTCATACTTAGTTACATACGCAATCTCGACAGGAGATGCAGTAGGTTATACGACGCTTTTCGACGTTTATAGAAAGATACTTGATATTCGCTTGATTCTCAGACTTGAATGGTTATACTCATACTTAGTTCCAAACGCAATCTCGAGAGGAGATGCAGTTGGTTATACGACGCTTTTCGACGTTTATAGAAAGATACTTGATATTCGCTTGATTCTCAGACTTGAATGGTTATACTCATACTTAGTTAAATACGCAATCTCGAGAGGAGATGCAGTAGGTTTATGCGACGCTTTTCGACGTTTATAGAAAGATACTTGATATTCGCTTGATTCTCAGACTTGAATGGTTATACTCATACTTGGTTACATACGCAATCTCGACAGGAGATGCAGTAGGTTATACGACGCTTTTCGACGTTTATAGAAAGATACTTGATATTCGCTTGATACTCAGACTTGAATGGCTATACTCATACTTAGTTACATACGCAATCTCGACAGGAGATGCAGTAGGTTATACGACGCTTTTCGACGTTTATAGAAAGATACTTGATATTCGCTTGATTCTCAGACTTGAATGGTTATACTCATACTTAGTTCCAAACGCAATCTCGAGAGGAGATGCAGTTGGTTATACGACGCTTTTCGACGTTTATAGAAAGATACTTGATATTCGCTTGATTCTCAGACTTGAATGGTTATACTCATACTTAGTTAAATACGCAATCTCGAGAGGAGATGCAGTAGGTTATGCGACGCTTTTCGACGTTTATAGAAAGATACTTGATATTCGCTTGATTCTCAGACTTGAATGGTTATACTCATACTTGGTTACATACGCAATCTCGACAGGAGATGCAGTAGGTTATACGACGCTTTTCGACGTTTATAGAAAGATACTTGATATTCGCTTGATTCTCAGACTTGAATGGTTATACTCATACTTAGTTAAATACGCAATCTCGAGAGGAGATGCAGTAGGTTATGCGACGCTTTTCGACGTTTATAGAAAGATACTTGATATTCGCTTGATTCTCAGACTTGAATGGTTATACTCATACTTAGTTCCATACGCAATCTCGACAGGAGATGCAATAGGTCATACGCCGTTATGATAATTTGCTCACTTTTGAGACTAAAGGTATTACACTCTCATAGAGGCTAGTATACTTGATAGTAAGACAATACGCTTATTCGAAGATAAGGTTATAGTAAAATACTTGATATTCGCTTGATTCTCAGACTTGAATGGTTATACTCATACTTAGTTACATACGCAATCTCGAGAGGAGATGCAGTTGGTTATACGACGCTTTTCGACGTTTATAGAAAGATACTTGATATTCGCTTGATTCTCAGACTTGAATGGTTATACTCATACTTAGTTCCATACGCAATCTCGACAGGAGATGCAGTAGGTCATACGCCGTTATGATAATTTGCTCACTTTTGAGACTAAAGGTATTACACTCTCATAGAGGCTAGTATACTTGATAGTAAGACAACACGCTTATTCGAAGATAAGGTTATAGTAAAATACTTGATATTCGCTTGATTCTCAGACTTGAATGGTTATACTCATACTTAGTTACATACGCAATCTCGAGAGGAGATGCAGTTGGTTATACGACGCTTTTCGACGTTTATAGAAAGATACTTGATATTCGCTTGATACTCAGACTTGCATTGTTATACTCATACTTAGTTACATACGCAATCTCGAGAGGAGATGCAGTAGGTTATACGACGCTTTTCGACGTTTATAGAAACATACTTGATATTCGCTTGATTCTCAGACTTGAATGGTTATACTCATACTTAGTTCCATACGCAATCTCGACAGGAGATGCAGTAGGTCATACGCCGTTATGATAATTTGCTCACTTTTGAGACTAAAGGTATTACACTCTCATAGAGGCTTGTATACTTGATAGTAAGACAATACGCTTATTCGAAGATAAGGTTATAGTAAAATACTTGATATTCGCTTGATTCTCAGACTTGAATGGTTATACTCATACTAAGTTACATACGCAATCTCGAGAGGAGATGCAGTTGGTTATACGACGCTTTTCGACGTTTATAGAAAGATACTTGATATTCGCTTGATTCTCAGACTTGAATGGTTATACTCATACTTAGTTAAATACGCAATCTCGAGAGGAGATGCAGTAGGTTATACGACGCTTTTCGACGTTTATAGAAAGATACTTGATATTCGCTTGATTCTCAGACTTGAATGGTTATACTCATACTTAGTTACATACGCAATCTCGAGAGGAGATGCAGTAGGTTATACGACGCTTTTCGACGTTTATAGAAAGATACTTGATATTCGCTTGATTCTCAGACTTGAATGGTTATACTCATACTTAGTTACATACGCAATCTCGAGAGGAGATGCAGTTGGTTATACGACGCTTTTCGACGTTTATAGAAAGATACTTGATATTCGCTTGATTCTCAGACTTGAATGGTTATACTCATACTTAGTTACATACGCAATCTCGAGAGGAGATGCAGTAGGTTATACGACGCTTTTCGACGTTTATAGAAACATACTTGATATCCGCTTGATTCTCAGACTTGAATGGTTATACTCATACTTAGTTACATACGCAATCTCGAGAGGAGATGCACTTGGTTATAAGACGCTTTTCGACGTTTATAGAAAAATACTTGATATTCGCTTGATTCTCAGACTTGAATGGTTATACTCATACTTAGTTCCATACGCAATCTCGACAGGAGATGCAGTAGGTCATACGCCGTTTTGATAATTTGCTCACTTTTGAGACTAAAGGTATTACACTCTCATAGAGGCTAGTATACTTGAAAGTAAGACAATACGCTTATTCGAAGATAAGGTTATAGTAAAATACTTGATATTCGCTTGATTCTCAGACTTGAATGGTTATACTCATACTTAGTTAAATACGCAATCTCGACAGGAGATGCAGTAGGTTATACGACGCTTTTCGACGTTTATAGAAAGATACTTGATATTCGCTTGATTCTCAGACTTGAATGGTTATACTCATACTTAGTTACATACGCAATCTCGAGTGGAGATGCAGTTGGTTATACGACGCTTTTCGACGTTTATAGAAAGATACTTGATATTCGCTTGATTCTCAGACTTGAATGGTTATACTCATACTTAGTTCCATACGCAATCTCGACAGGAGATGCAGTAGGTCATACGCCGTTATGATAATTTGCTCACTTTTGAGACTAAAGGTATTACACTCTCATAGAGGCTAGTATACTTGATAGTAAGACAATACGCTTATTCGAAGATAAGGTTATAGTAAAATACTTGATATTCGCTTGATTCTCAGACTTGAATGGTTATACCCATACTTAGTTACATACGCAATCTCGAGAGGAGATGCAGTAGGTTATACGACGCTTTTCGACGTTTATAGAAACATACTTGATATTCGCTTGATTCTCAGACTTGAATGGTTATACTCATACTTAGTTACATACGCAATCGAGAGGAGATGCAGTAGGTTATACGACGCTTTTCGACGTTTATAGAAACATACTTGATATTCGCTTGATTCTCAGACTTGAATGGTTATACTCATACTTAGTTACATACGCAATCGAGAGGAGATGCAGTAGGTTATACGACGCTTTTCGACGTTTATAGAAACATACTTGATATTCGCTTGATTCTCAGACTTGAATGGTTATACTCATACTAAGTTACATACGCAATCTCGAGAGGAGATGCAGTTGGTTATACGACGCTTTTCGACGTTTATAGAAAGATACTTGATATTCGCTTGATTCTCAGACTTGAATGGTTATACTCATACTTAGTTACATACGCAATCTCGAGAGGAGATGCACTTGGTTATAAGACGCTTTTCGACGTTTATAGAAAGATACTTGATATTCGCTTGATTCTCAGACTTGAATGGTTATACTCATACTTAGTTCCATACGCAATCTCGACAGGAGATGCAGTAGGTCATACGCCGTTTTGATAATTTGCTCACTTTTGAGACTAAAGGTATTACACTCTCATAGAGGCTAGTATACTTGATAGTAAGACAATACGCTTATTCGAAGATAAGGTTATAGTAAAATACTTGATATTCGCTTGATTCTCAGACTTGAATGGTTATACCCATACTTAGTTACATACGCAATCTCGAGAGGAGATGCAGTTGGTTATACGACGCTTTTCGACGTTTATAGAAAGATACTTGATATTCGCTTGATTCTCAGACTTGAATGGTTATACTCATACTTAGTTCCATACGCAATCTCGACAGGAGATGCAGTAGGTCATACGCCGTTATGATAATTTGCTCACTTTTGAGACTAAAGGTATTACACTCTCATAGAGGCTAGTATACTTGATAGTAAGACAATACGCTTATTCGAAGATAAGGTTATAGTAAAATACTTGATATTCGCTTGATTCTCAGACTTGAATGGTTATACTCATACTTAGTTACATACGCAATCTCGAGAGGAGATGCAGTTGGTTATATGACGCTTTTCGACGTTTATAGAAAGATACTTGATATTCGCTTGATACTCAGACTTGCATTGTTATACTCATACTTAGTTACATACGCAATCTCGAGAGGAGATGCAGTAGGTTATACGACGCTTTTCGACGTTTATAGAAAGATACTTGATATTCGCTTGATTCTCAGACTTGAATGGTTCTACTCATACTTAGTTACATACGCAATCTCGAGAGGAGATGCAGTTGGTTATACGACGCTTTTCGACGTTTATTGAAAGATACTTGATATCCGCTTGATTCTCAGACTTGAATGGTTATACTCATACTTAGTTACATACGCAATCTCGAGAGGAGATGCAGTTGGTTATAAGACGCTTTTCGACGTTTATAGAAAGATACTTGATATTCGCTTGATTCTCAGACTTGAATGGTTATACTCATACTTAGTTCCATACGCAATCTCGACAGGAGATGCAGTAGGTCATACGCCGTTATGATAATTTGCTCACTTTTGAGACTAAAGGTATTACACTCTCATAGAGGCTAGTATACTTGATAGTAAGACAATACGCTTATTCGAAGATAAGGTTACAGTAAAATACTTGATATTCGCTTGATTCTCAGACTTGAATGGTTATACTCATACTAAGTTACATACGCAATCTCGAGAGGAGATGCAGTTGGTTATACGACGCTTTTCGACGTTTATAGAAAGATACTTGATATTCGCTTGATTCTCAGACTTGAATGGTTATACTCATACTTGGTTACATACGCAATCTCGACAGGAGATGCAGTAGGTTATGCGACGCTTTTCGACGTTTATAGAAAGATACTTGATATTCGCTTGATTCTAAGACTTGAATGGTTATACTCATACTTAGTTAAATACGCAATCTCGACAGGAGATGCAGTTGGTTATACGACGCTTTTCGACGTTTATAGAAAGATACTTGATATTCGCTTGATTCTCAGACTTGAATGGTTATACTCATACTTGGTTACATACGCAATCTCGACAGGAGATGCAGTAGGTTATGCGACGCTTTTCGACGTTTATAGAAAGATACTTGATATTCGCTTGATTCTAAGACTTGAATGGTTATACTCATACTTAGTTAAATACGCAATCTCGACAGGAGATGCAGTTGGTTATACGACGCTTTTCGACGTTTATAGAAAGATACTTGATATTCGCTTGATTCTCAGACTTGAATGGTTATACTCATACTTAGTTACATACGCAATCTCGAGAGGAGATGCAGTAGGTTATACGACGCTTTTCGACGTTTATAGAAACATACTTGATATTCGCTTGATTCTCAGACTTGAATGGTTGTACTCATACTTAGTTGCATACGCAATCTCGACAGGAGATGCAGTAGGTCATACGACGTTATGATAATTTGCTCACTTTTGAGACTAAAGGTATTACACTCTCATAGAGGCTAGTATACTTGATAGTAAGACAATACGCTTATTCGAAGATAAGGTTATAGTAAAATACTTGATATTCGCTTGATACTCAGACTTGCATGGTTATACTCATACTTAGTTACATACGCAATCTCGAGAGGAGATGCAGTAGGTTATGCGACGCTTTTCGACGTTTATAGAAAGATACTTGATATTCGCTTGATTCTCAGACTTGAATGGTTATACTCATACTTGGTTACATACGCAATCTCGACAGGAGATGCAGTAGGTTATGCGACGCTTTTCGACGTTTATAGAAGGATACTTGATATTCGCTTGATTCTAAGACTTGAATGGTTATACTCATACTTAGTTGCATACGCAATCTCGACAGGAGATGCAGTAGGTTATGCGACGCTTTTCGACGTTTATAGTAAAATACTTGATACTCGCTTGATTCTCAGACTTGAATGGTTATACTCATACTTAGTTACATACGCAATCTCGAGAGGAGATGCAGTTGGTTATACGACGCTTTTCGACGTTTATAGAGAGATACTTGATATTCGCTTGATTCTCAGACTTGAATGGTTATACTCATACTTGGTTACATACGCAATCTCGACAGGAGATGCAGTAGGTTATGCGACGCTTTTCGACGTTTATAGAAACATACTTGATATTCGCTTGATTCTCAGACTTGAATGGTTATACTCATACTTAGTTACATACGCAATCTCGAGAGGAGATGCAGTTGGTTATAAGACGCCTTTCGACGTGTATAGTAAAACACTTGATATTCGCTTGATTCTCAGACTTGAATGGTTATACTCATACTTAGTTCCATACGCAATCTCGACAGGAGATGCAGTTGGTTATACGACGCTTTTCGACGTTTATAGAGAGATACTTGATATTCGCTTGATTCTCAGACTTGAATGGTTATACTCATACTTGGTTACATACGCAATCTCGACAGGAGATGCAGTAGGTTATGCGACGCTTTTCGACGTTTATAGAAACATACTTGATATTCGCTTGATTCTCAGACTTGAATGGTTATACTCATACTTAGTTACATACGCAATCTCGAGAGGAGATGCAGTTGGTTATACGACGCTTTTCGACGTTTATAGAGAGATACTTGATATTCGCTTGATTCTCAGACTTGAATGGTTATACTCATACTTGGTTACATACGCAATCTCGACAGGAGATGCAGTAGGTTATGCGACGCTTTTCGACGTTTATAGAAACATACTTGATATTCGCTTGATTCTCAGACTTGAATGGTTATACTCATACTTAGTTACATACGCAATCTCGAGAGGAGATGCAGTTGGTTATACGACGCTTTTCGACGTTTATAGAAACATACTTGATATTCGCTTGATTCTCAGACTTGAATGGTTATACTCATACTTAGTTGCATACGCAATCTCGACAGGAGATGCAGTAGGTCATACGCCGTTATGATAATTTGCTCACTTTTGAGACTAAAGGTATTACACTCTCATAGAGGATAGTATACCTGATAGTAAGACAATACGCTTATTCGAACATAAGGTTATATAGTAAAATACTTGATATTCGCTTGATTCTCAGACTTGAATGGTTATACTCATACTTAGTTACATACGCAATCTCGAGAGGAGATGCAGTAGGTTACACGACGCTTTTCGACGTTTATAGAAACATACTTGATATTCGTTTGATTCTCAGACTTGAATGGTTATACTCATACTTAGTTACATACGCCATCTCGAGAGGAGATGCAGTTGGTTATAAGACGCTTTTCGACGTTTACAGTAAAATACTTGATATTCGCTTGATTCTCAGACTTGAATGGTTATACTCATACTTAGTTACATACGCAATCTCGAGAGGAGATGCACTTGGTTATAAGACGCTTTTCGACGTTTATAGAAAGATACTTGATATTCGCTTGATTCTCAGACTTGAATGGTTATATTCATACCTAGTTCCATACGCAATCTCGACAGGAGATGCAGTAGGTTATACGACGCTTTTCGACGTTTATAGAAACATACTTATATTCGCTTGATACTCAGACTTGCATGGTTATACTCATACTTAGTTACATACGCAATCTCGAGAGGAGATGCAGTAGGTTATACGACGCTTTTCGACGTTTATAGAAACATACTTGATATTCGTTTGATTCTCAGACTTGAATGGTTATACTCATACTTAGTTACATACGCCATCTCGAGAGGAGATGCAGTTGGTTATACGACGCTTTTCGACGTTTACAGTAAAATACTTGATATTCGCTTGATTCTCAGACTTGAATGGTTATACTCATACTTAGTTACATACGCCATCTCGAGAGGAGATGCAGTTGGTTATAAGACGCTTTTCGACGTTTACAGTAAAATACTTGATATTCGCTTGATTCTCAGACTTGAATGGTTATACTCATACTTAGTTACATACGCAATCTCGAGAGGAGATGCACTTGGTTATAAGACGCTTTTCGACGTTTATAGAAAGATACTTGATATTCGCTTGATTCTCAGACTTGAATGGTTATATTCATACCTAGTTCCATACGCAATCTCGACAGGAGATGCAGTAGGTTATACGACGCTTTTCGACGTTTATAGAAACATACTTATATTCGCTTGATACTCAGACTTGCATGGTTATACTCATACTTAGTTACATACGCAATCTCGAGAGGAGATGCAGTAGGTTATACGACGCTTTTCGACGTTTATAGAAACATACTTGATATTCGTTTGATTCTCAGACTTGAATGGTTATACTCATACTTAGTTACATACGCCATCTCGAGAGGAGATGCAGTAGGTTATACGACGCTTTTCGACGTTTATAGAAACATACTTGATATTCGCTTGATTCTCAGACTTGAATGGTTATACTCATACTTAGTTCCATACGCAATCTCGACAGGAGATGCAGTAGGTCATACGCCGTTATGATAATTTGCTCACTTTTGAGACTAAAGGTATTACACTCTCATAGAGGCTTGTATACTTGATAGTAAGACAATACGCTTATTCGAAGATAAGGTTATAGTAAAATACTTGATATTCGCTTGATTCTCAGACTTGAATGGTTATACTCATACTAAGTTACATACGCAATCTCGAGAGGAGATGCAGTTGGTTATACGACGCTTTTCGACGTTTATAGAAAGATACTTGATATTCGCTTGATTCTCAGACTTGAATGGTTATACTCATACTTAGTTAAATACGCAATCTCGAGAGGAGATGCAGTAGGTTATACGACGCTTTTCGACGTTTATAGAAAGATACTTGATATTCGCTTGATTCTCAGACTTGAATGGTTATACTCATACTTAGTTACATACGCAATCTCGAGAGGAGATGCAGTAGGTTATACGACGCTTTTCGACGTTTATAGAAAGATACTTGATATTCGCTTGATTCTCAGACTTGAATGGTTATACTCATACTTAGTTACATACGCAATCTCGAGAGGAGATGCAGTTGGTTATACGACGCTTTTCGACGTTTATAGAAAGATACTTGATATTCGCTTGATTCTCAGACTTGAATGGTTATACTCATACTTAGTTACATACGCAATCTCGAGAGGAGATGCAGTAGGTTATACGACGCTTTTCGACGTTTATAGAAACATACTTGATATCCGCTTGATTCTCAGACTTGAATGGTTATACTCATACTTAGTTACATACGCAATCTCGAGAGGAGATGCACTTGGTTATAAGACGCTTTTCGACGTTTATAGAAAAATACTTGATATTCGCTTGATTCTCAGACTTGAATGGTTATACTCATACTTAGTTCCATACGCAATCTCGACAGGAGATGCAGTAGGTCATACGCCGTTTTGATAATTTGCTCACTTTTGAGACTAAAGGTATTACACTCTCATAGAGGCTAGTATACTTGAAAGTAAGACAATACGCTTATTCGAAGATAAGGTTATAGTAAAATACTTGATATTCGCTTGATTCTCAGACTTGAATGGTTATACTCATACTTAGTTAAATACGCAATCTCGACAGGAGATGCAGTAGGTTATACGACGCTTTTCGACGTTTATAGAAAGATACTTGATATTCGCTTGATTCTCAGACTTGAATGGTTATACTCATACTTAGTTACATACGCAATCTCGAGTGGAGATGCAGTTGGTTATACGACGCTTTTCGACGTTTATAGAAAGATACTTGATATTCGCTTGATTCTCAGACTTGAATGGTTATACTCATACTTAGTTCCATACGCAATCTCGACAGGAGATGCAGTAGGTCATACGCCGTTATGATAATTTGCTCACTTTTGAGACTAAAGGTATTACACTCTCATAGAGGCTAGTATACTTGATAGTAAGACAATACGCTTATTCGAAGATAAGGTTATAGTAAAATACTTGATATTCGCTTGATTCTCAGACTTGAATGGTTATACCCATACTTAGTTACATACGCAATCTCGAGAGGAGATGCAGTAGGTTATACGACGCTTTTCGACGTTTATAGAAACATACTTGATATTCGCTTGATTCTCAGACTTGAATGGTTATACTCATACTTAGTTACATACGCAATCGAGAGGAGATGCAGTAGGTTATACGACGCTTTTCGACGTTTATAGAAACATACTTGATATTCGCTTGATTCTCAGACTTGAATGGTTATACTCATACTTAGTTACATACGCAATCGAGAGGAGATGCAGTAGGTTATACGACGCTTTTCGACGTTTATAGAAACATACTTGATATTCGCTTGATTCTCAGACTTGAATGGTTATACTCATACTAAGTTACATACGCAATCTCGAGAGGAGATGCAGTTGGTTATACGACGCTTTTCGACGTTTATAGAAAGATACTTGATATTCGCTTGATTCTCAGACTTGAATGGTTATACTCATACTTAGTTACATACGCAATCTCGAGAGGAGATGCACTTGGTTATAAGACGCTTTTCGACGTTTATAGAAAGATACTTGATATTCGCTTGATTCTCAGACTTGAATGGTTATACTCATACTTAGTTCCATACGCAATCTCGACAGGAGATGCAGTAGGTCATACGCCGTTTTGATAATTTGCTCACTTTTGAGACTAAAGGTATTACACTCTCATAGAGGCTAGTATACTTGATAGTAAGACAATACGCTTATTCGAAGATAAGGTTATAGTAAAATACTTGATATTCGCTTGATTCTCAGACTTGAATGGTTATACCCATACTTAGTTACATACGCAATCTCGAGAGGAGATGCAGTTGGTTATACGACGCTTTTCGACGTTTATAGAAAGATACTTGATATTCGCTTGATTCTCAGACTTGAATGGTTATACTCATACTTAGTTCCATACGCAATCTCGACAGGAGATGCAGTAGGTCATACGCCGTTATGATAATTTGCTCACTTTTGAGACTAAAGGTATTACACTCTCATAGAGGCTAGTATACTTGATAGTAAGACAATACGCTTATTCGAAGATAAGGTTATAGTAAAATACTTGATATTCGCTTGATTCTCAGACTTGAATGGTTATACTCATACTTAGTTACATACGCAATCTCGAGAGGAGATGCAGTTGGTTATAAGACGCTTTTCGACGTTTATAGAAAGATACTTGATATTCGCTTGATTCTCAGACTTGAATGGTTATACTCATACTTAGTTCCATACGCAATCTCGACAGGAGATGCAGTAGGTCATACGCCGTTATGATAATTTGCTCACTTTTGAGACTAAAGGTATTACACTCTCATAGAGGCTAGTATACTTGATAGTAAGACAATACGCTTATTCGAAGATAAGGTTACAGTAAAATACTTGATATTCGCTTGATTCTCAGACTTGAATGGTTATACTCATACTAAGTTACATACGCAATCTCGAGAGGAGATGCAGTTGGTTATACGACGCTTTTCGACGTTTATAGAAAGATACTTGATATTCGCTTGATTCTCAGACTTGAATGGTTATACTCATACTTGGTTACATACGCAATCTCGACAGGAGATGCAGTAGGTTATGCGACGCTTTTCGACGTTTATAGAAAGATACTTGATATTCGCTTGATTCTAAGACTTGAATGGTTATACTCATACTTAGTTAAATACGCAATCTCGACAGGAGATGCAGTTGGTTATACGACGCTTTTCGACGTTTATAGAAAGATACTTGATATTCGCTTGATTCTCAGACTTGAATGGTTATACTCATACTTGGTTACATACGCAATCTCGACAGGAGATGCAGTAGGTTATGCGACGCTTTTCGACGTTTATAGAAAGATACTTGATATTCGCTTGATTCTAAGACTTGAATGGTTATACTCATACTTAGTTAAATACGCAATCTCGACAGGAGATGCAGTTGGTTATACGACGCTTTTCGACGTTTATAGAAAGATACTTGATATTCGCTTGATTCTCAGACTTGAATGGTTATACTCATACTTAGTTACATACGCAATCTCGAGAGGAGATGCAGTAGGTTATACGACGCTTTTCGACGTTTATAGAAACATACTTGATATTCGCTTGATTCTCAGACTTGAATGGTTGTACTCATACTTAGTTGCATACGCAATCTCGACAGGAGATGCAGTAGGTCATACGACGTTATGATAATTTGCTCACTTTTGAGACTAAAGGTATTACACTCTCATAGAGGCTAGTATACTTGATAGTAAGACAATACGCTTATTCGAAGATAAGGTTATAGTAAAATACTTGATATTCGCTTGATACTCAGACTTGCATGGTTATACTCATACTTAGTTACATACGCAATCTCGAGAGGAGATGCAGTAGGTTATGCGACGCTTTTCGACGTTTATAGAAAGATACTTGATATTCGCTTGATTCTCAGACTTGAATGGTTATACTCATACTTGGTTACATACGCAATCTCGACAGGAGATGCAGTAGGTTATGCGACGCTTTTCGACGTTTATAGAAGGATACTTGATATTCGCTTGATTCTAAGACTTGAATGGTTATACTCATACTTAGTTGCATACGCAATCTCGACAGGAGATGCAGTAGGTTATGCGACGCTTTTCGACGTTTATAGTAAAATACTTGATACTCGCTTGATTCTCAGACTTGAATGGTTATACTCATACTTAGTTACATACGCAATCTCGAGAGGAGATGCAGTTGGTTATACGACGCTTTTCGACGTTTATAGAGAGATACTTGATATTCGCTTGATTCTCAGACTTGAATGGTTATACTCATACTTGGTTACATACGCAATCTCGACAGGAGATGCAGTAGGTTATGCGACGCTTTTCGACGTTTATAGAAACATACTTGATATTCGCTTGATTCTCAGACTTGAATGGTTATACTCATACTTAGTTACATACGCAATCTCGAGAGGAGATGCAGTTGGTTATAAGACGCCTTTCGACGTGTATAGTAAAACACTTGATATTCGCTTGATTCTCAGACTTGAATGGTTATACTCATACTTAGTTCCATACGCAATCTCGACAGGAGATGCAGTTGGTTATACGACGCTTTTCGACGTTTATAGAGAGATACTTGATATTCGCTTGATTCTCAGACTTGAATGGTTATACTCATACTTGGTTACATACGCAATCTCGACAGGAGATGCAGTAGGTTATGCGACGCTTTTCGACGTTTATAGAAACATACTTGATATTCGCTTGATTCTCAGACTTGAATGGTTATACTCATACTTAGTTACATACGCAATCTCGAGAGGAGATGCAGTTGGTTATACGACGCTTTTCGACGTTTATAGAGAGATACTTGATATTCGCTTGATTCTCAGACTTGAATGGTTATACTCATACTTGGTTACATACGCAATCTCGACAGGAGATGCAGTAGGTTATGCGACGCTTTTCGACGTTTATAGAAACATACTTGATATTCGCTTGATTCTCAGACTTGAATGGTTATACTCATACTTAGTTACATACGCAATCTCGAGAGGAGATGCAGTTGGTTATACGACGCTTTTCGACGTTTATAGAAACATACTTGATATTCGCTTGATTCTCAGACTTGAATGGTTATACTCATACTTAGTTGCATACGCAATCTCGACAGGAGATGCAGTAGGTCATACGCCGTTATGATAATTTGCTCACTTTTGAGACTAAAGGTATTACACTCTCATAGAGGATAGTATACCTGATAGTAAGACAATACGCTTATTCGAACATAAGGTTATATAGTAAAATACTTGATATTCGCTTGATTCTCAGACTTGAATGGTTATACTCATACTTAGTTACATACGCAATCTCGAGAGGAGATGCAGTAGGTTACACGACGCTTTTCGACGTTTATAGAAACATACTTGATATTCGTTTGATTCTCAGACTTGAATGGTTATACTCATACTTAGTTACATACGCCATCTCGAGAGGAGATGCAGTTGGTTATAAGACGCTTTTCGACGTTTACAGTAAAATACTTGATATTCGCTTGATTCTCAGACTTGAATGGTTATACTCATACTTAGTTACATACGCAATCTCGAGAGGAGATGCACTTGGTTATAAGACGCTTTTCGACGTTTATAGAAAGATACTTGATATTCGCTTGATTCTCAGACTTGAATGGTTATATTCATACCTAGTTCCATACGCAATCTCGACAGGAGATGCAGTAGGTTATACGACGCTTTTCGACGTTTATAGAAACATACTTATATTCGCTTGATACTCAGACTTGCATGGTTATACTCATACTTAGTTACATACGCAATCTCGAGAGGAGATGCAGTAGGTTATACGACGCTTTTCGACGTTTATAGAAACATACTTGATATTCGTTTGATTCTCAGACTTGAATGGTTATACTCATACTTAGTTACATACGCCATCTCGAGAGGAGATGCAGTTGGTTATAAGACGCTTTTCGACGTTTACAGTAAAATACTTGATATTCGCTTGATTCTCAGACTTGAATGGTTATACTCATACTTAGTTACATACGCAATCTCGAGAGGAGATGCACTTGGTTATAAGACGCTTTTCGACGTTTATAGAAAGATACTTGATATTCGCTTGATTCTCAGACTTGAATGGTTATATTCATACTTAGTTCCATACGCAAACTCGACAGGAGATGCAGTAGGTTATACGACGCTTTTCGACGTTTATAGAAAGATACTCATACTTAGCTAAATACGCAATCTCGAGAGGAGATGCAGTAGGTTATGCGACGCTTTTCGACGTTTATAGAAAGATACTTGATATTCGCTTGATTCTCAGACTTGAATGGTTATACTCATACTTAGTTACATACGCAATCTCGAGAGGAGATGCAGTTGGTTATACGACGCTTTTCGACGTTTATTGAAAGATACTTGATATCCGCTTGATTCTCAGACTTGAATGGTTATACTCATACTTAGTTACATACGCAATCTCGAGAGGAGATGCAGTTGGTTATAAGACGCTTTTCGACGTTTATAGAAAGATACTTGATATTCGCTTGATTCTCAGACTTGAATGGTTATACTCATACTTAGTTCCATACGCAATCTCGACAGGAGATGCAGTAGGTCATACGCCGTTATGATAATTTGCTCACTTTTGAGACTAAAGGTATTACACTCTCATAGAGGCTAGTATACTTGATAGTAAGACAATACGCTTATTCGAAGATAAGGTTATAGTAAAATACTTGATATTCGCTTGATTCTCAGACTTGAATGGTTATACTCATACTAAGTTACATACGCAATCTCGAGAGGAGATGCAGTTGGTTATACGACGCTTTTCGACGTTTATAGAAAGATACTTGATATTCGCTTGATTCTCAGACTTGAATGGTTATACTCATACTTAGTTAAATACGCAATCTCGAGAGGAGATGCAGTAGGTTATGCGACACTTTTCGACGTTTATAGAAAGATACTTGATATTCGCTTGATTCTCAGACTTGAATGGTTATACTCATACTTGGTTACATACGCAATCTCGACAGGAGATGCAGTAGGTTATGCGACGCTTTTCGACGTTTATAGAAAGATACTTGATATTCGCTTGATTCTAAGACTTGAATGGTTATACTCATACTTAGTTAAATACGCAATCTCGACAGGAGATGCAGTTGGTTATACGACGCTTTTCGACGTTTATAGAAACATACTTGATATTCGCTTGATTCTCAGACTTGAATGGTTATACTCATACTTAGTTACATACGCAATCTCGAGAGGAGATGCAGTAGGTTATACGACGCTTTTCGACGTTTATAGAAACATACTTGATATTCGCTTGATTCTCAGACTTGAATGGTTATACTCATACTTAGTTGCATACGCAATCTCGACAGGAGATGCAGTAGGTCATACGACGTTATGATAATTTGCTCACTTTTGAGACTAAAGGTATTACACTCTCATAGAGGATAGTATACCTGATAGTAAGACAATACGCTTATTCGAACATAAGGTTATATAGTAAAATACTTGATATTTGCTTGATTCTCAGACTTGAATGGTTATACTCATACTTAGTTACATACGCAATCTCGAGAGGAGATGCAGTAGGTTATACGACGCTTTTCGACGTTTATAGAAACATACTTGATATTCGCTTGATACTCAGACTTGCATGGTTATACTCATACTTAGTTACATACGCAATCTCGAGAGGAGATGCAGTAGGTTATACGACGCTTTTCGACGTTTATAGAAACATACTTGATATTCGTTTGATTCTCAGACTTGAATGGTTATACTCATACTTAGTTACATACGCCATCTCGAGAGGAGATGCAGTTGGTTATAAGACGCTTTTCGACGTTTACAGTAAAATACTTGATATTCGCTTGATTCTCAGACTTGAATGGTTATACTCATACTTAGTTACATTCGCAATCTCGAGAGGAGATGCAGTAGGTTATACGACGCTTTTCGACGTTTATAGAAACATACTTGATATTCGCTTGATTCTCAGACTTGAATGGTTATACTCATACTTAGTTACATACGCCATCTCGAGAGGAGATGCAGTTGGTTATAAGATGCTTTTCGACGTTTACAGTAAAATACTTTATATTCGCTTGATTCTCAGACTTGAATGGTTATACTCATACTTAGTTACATACGCAATCTCGAGAGGAGATGCAGTTGGTTATACGACGCTTTTCGACGTTTATAGAAACATACTTGATATTCGCTTGATTCTCAGACTTAAATGGTTATACTCATACTTAGTTACATACGCAATCTCGAGAGGAGATGCAGTAGGTTATACGACGCTTTTCGACGTTTATAGAAACATACTTGATATTCGCTTGATTCTCAGACTTGAATGGTTATACTCATACTTAGTTACATACGCAATCTCGAGAGGAGATGCAGTTGGTTATAAGACGCTTTTCGACGTTTACAGTAAAATACTTGATATTCGCTTGATTCTCAGATTTGAATGGTTATACTCATACTTAGTTACATACGCAATCTCGAGAGGAGATGCAGAAGGTTATACGACGCTACAATATTTCGCTCACTTTTGAGACTTAATGTATTACACTCTCATAGAAGCTAGTATACTTGATAGTAAGACAATACGCTTATTCGAAGATAAGGTTATAGTAAAATGCTTGATATTCGCTTGATACTCAGACTTGCATGGTTATACTCATACTTAGTTCCATACGCAATCTCGACAGGAGATGCAGTAGGTTATACGACGCTCTTCGACGTTTATAGAAAGATACTTGATATTCGCTTGATTCTCAGACTTGAATGGTTATACTCATACTTAGTTCCATACGCAATCTCGACAGGAGATGCAGTAGGTTATACGACGCTCTTCGACGTTTATAGAAAGATACTTGATATTCGCTTGATTCTCAGACTTGAATGGTTATACTCATACTTAGTTCCATACGCAATCTCGACAGGAGATGCAGTAGGTTATACGACGTTACAATATTTCGCTCACTTTTGAGACTTAATGTATTACACTCTCATAGAGGCTAGTATACTTGATAGTAAGACAATACGCTAATTCGAAGATAAGGTTATAGTAAAATACTTGATATTCGCTTGATTCTCAGACTTGAATGGTTATACTCATACTTAGTTCCATACGCAATCTCGACACTAGATGCAGTAGGTCATACGACGTTATAATTTGCTCACTTTTGAGACTAAAGGTATTACACTCTAATAGAGGCTAGTATACTTGATAGTAAGACAATACGCTTATTCGAAGATAAGGTAATAGTAAAATACTTAATATTCGCTTTATTCTCAGACTTGAATGGTTAAACTCATACTTAGTTACATACGCAATCTCGACAGGAGATGCAGTAGGTTATACGACGTTACGATATTTCGCTCACTTCTGAGACTTAAGGTACTACACTCTCATAGAGTCTACTATACTTGATAGTAAGACAATACGCTTATTCGAAGATAAGGTTATAGTAAAATACTTGATATTCGCTTTATTCTCAGACTTGAATGGTTATACTCATACTTAGTTACATGCGCAATCTCGAGAGGAGATGCAGTTGGTTATAAGACGCTTTTCGACGTTTATAGAAAGATACTTGATATTCGCTTGATTCTCAGACTTGAATGGTTATACTCATACCTAGTTACATACGCAATCTCGAGAGGAGATGCAGTAGGATATACGACGCTTTTCGACGTTTATAGAAAGATACTTGATATTCGCTTGATTCTCAGACTTGAATGGTTATACTCATACTTAGTTGCAAACGCAATCTCGACAGGAGATGCAGTAGGTCATACGACGTTATGATAATTTGCTCACTTTTGAGACTAAAGGTATTACACTCTCATAGAGGCTAGTATACTTGATAGTAAGACAATACGCTTATTCGAAGATAAGGTTATAGTAAAATACTTGATATTCGCTTGATACTCAGACTTGCATGGTTATACTCATACTTAGTTACATACGCAATCTCGAGAGGAGATGCAGTTGGTTATAAGACGCTTTTCGACGTTTATAGAAAGATACTTGATATTCGTTTGATTCTCAGACTTGCATGGTTATACTCATACTTAGTTACATACGCAATCTCGAGAGGAGATGCAGTAGGTTATACGACGCTTTTCGACGTTTATAGAAAGATACTTGATATTCGCTTGATACTCAGACTTGCATGGTTAAACTCATACTTAGTTACATACGCAATCTCCAGAGGAGATGGAGTAGGTTATACGACGCTTTTCGACGTTTATAAAAAGATACTTGATATTCGCTTGATTCTCAGGCTTGAATGGTTATACTCATACTTAGTTGCATACGCAATCTCGACAGTAGATGCATAAGGTCATATGACGTTATGATAATTTGCTCACTTTTGAGACTAAAGGTATTACACTCTCATAGAGGCTAGTATACTTGATAGTAAGACAATACGCTTATTCGAAGATAAGGTTATAGTAAAATACTTGATATTCGCTTGATTCTCAGACTTGAATGGTTATACTCATACTAAGTTACATACGCAATCTCGAGAGGAGATGCAGTTGGTTATACGACGCTTTTCGACGTTTATAGAAAGATACTTGATATTCGCTTGATTCTCAGACTTGAATGGTTATACTCATACTTAGTTAAATACGCAATCTCGAGAGGAGATGCAGTAGGTTATGCGACGCTTTTCGACGTTTATAGAAAGATACTTGATATTCGCTTGATTCTCAGACTTGAATGGTTATACTCATACTTGGTTACATACGCAATCTCGACAGGAGATGCAGTAGGTTATGCGACGCTTTTCGACGTTTATAGAAAGATACTTGATATTCGCTTGATTCCAAGACTTGAATGGTTATACTCATACTTAGTTCCATACGCAATCTCGACAGGAGATGCAGCAGGTTATACGACGTTATGATATTTCTCTCACTTTTGAGACTTAAGGTGTTACACTCTTATAGAGGCTAGTATACTTGATAGGAAGACAATACGCTTATTCGAAGATAAGGTTATAGTAAAATACTTGATATTCGCTTGATACTCAGACTTGCATGGTTATACTCATACTTAGTTACATACGCCATCTCGAGAAGAGATGCAGTTGGTTATAAGACGCTTTTCGACGTTTATAGAAAGATACTTGATATTCGTTTGATTCTCAGACTTGAATGGTTATACTCATACTTAGTTACATACGCAATCTCGAGAGGAGATGCAGTTGGTTATAAGACGCTTTTCGACGTTTATAGAAAGATACTTGATATTCGTTTTATTCTCAGACTTGAATGGTTAAACTCATACTTAGTTACATGCGCAATCTCGAGAGGAGATGCAGTTGGTTATAAGACGCTTTTCGACGTTTATAGAAAGATACTTGATATTCGCTTGATTCTCAGACTTGAATGGTTATACTCATACTTAGTTCCATACGCAATCTCGACAGGAGATGCAGCAGGTTATACGACGTTATGATATTTCTCTCACTTTTGAGACTTAAGGTGTTACACTCTTATAGAGGCTAGTATACTTGATAGTAAGACAATACGCTTATTCGAAGATAAGGTTATAGTAAAATACTTGATATTCGCTTGATACTCAAACTTGCATGGTTATACTCATACTTAGTTACATACGCAATCTCGAGAGGAGATGCGGTAGGTTATACGACGCTTTTCGACGTTTATAGAAAGATACTTGATATTCGCTTGATTCTCAGACTTGAATGGTTATGCTCATACTTAGTTCCATACGCAATCTCGACAGGAGATGCAGTAGGTTATACGACGTTATGATAATTTGCTCACTTTTGAGACTAAAGGTATTACACTCTCATAGAGGCTAGTATACTTGATAGTAAGACAATACGCTTATTCGAAGATAAGGTATTAGTAAAATACTTGATATTCGCTTTATTCTCAGACTTGAATGGTTAAACTCATACTTAGTTACATACGCAATCTCGAGAAGACAATACGCTTATTCGAAGATAAGGTAATAGTAAAATACTTGATATTCGCTTTATTCTCAGACTTGAATGGTTAAACTCATACTTAGTTCCGTACGCAATCTCGACAGGAGATGCAGTAGGTTATACGACGCTTTTCGACGTTTATAGAAAGATACTTGATATTCGCTTGATACTCAGACTTGCATGGTTATACTCATACTTAGTTACATACGCAATCTCGAGAGGAGATGCAGTAGGTTATACGACGTTACGATATTTCGCTCACTTCTGAGACTTAAGGTACTACACTCTCATAGAGTCTAATATACTTGATAGTAAGACAATACGCTTATTCGAAGATAAGGTTATAGTAAAATACTTGATATTCGCTTTATTCTCAGACTTGAATGGTTATACTCATACTTAGTTCCGTACGCAATCTCGAGCGGATATGCAGTAGGTTATACGACGTTATGATATTTCGCTCACTTTTGAGACTTAAGGTATTACACTCTTATAGAGGCTAGTATACTTGTTAGTAAGACAATACGCTTATTCGAAGATAAGGTTATAGTAAAATACTTGATATTCGCTTGATACTCAAACTTGCATGGTTATACTCATACTTAGTTCCATACGCAATCGCGACAGGAGATGCAGTAGGTTATACGACGTTATGATATTTCGCTCACTTTTGAGACTTAAGGTATTACACTCTTATAGAGGCTAGTATACTTGATAGTAAGACAATACGCTTATTCGAAGATAAGGTTATAGTAAAATACTTGATATTCGCTTGATACTCAGACTTGCATGGTTATACTCATACTTAGTTACATACGCAATCTCGAGAGGAGATGCAGTAGGTTATACGACGTTATGATATTTCGCTCACTTTTGAGATTTAATGTATTACACTCTCATAGAGGCTAGTATACTTGATAGTAAGACAATACGCTTATTCGAAGATAAGGTTATAGTAAAATACTTGATATTCGCTTGATACTCAGACTTGCATGGTTATACTCATACGTAGTTCCGTACGCAATCTCGACAGGAGATGCAGTAGGTTATACAACGTTATGATATTTCGCTCACTTTTGAGACTTAATGTATTACACTCTCATAGAGGCTAGTATACTTGATAGTAAGACAATACGCTTATTCGAAGATAAGGTTATAGTAAAATACTTGATATTCGCTTGATACTCAGACTTGCATGGTTATACTCATACTTAGTTCCATACGCAATCTCGACAGGAGATGCAGTAGGTTATACGACGTTATGATATTTCGCTCACTTTTGAGACTTAATGTATTACACTCTCATAGAGGCTAGTATACTTGATAGAGACAATACGCTTATTCGAAGATAAGGTTATAGTAAAATACTTGATATTCGCTTGATACTCAGACTTGCATGGTTATACTCATACTTAGTTACATACACAATCTCGAGAGGAGATGCAGTAGGTTATACGACGTTATGATATTTCGCTCACTTTTGAGACTTAATGTATTACACTCTCATAGAGGCTAGTATACTTGATAGAGACAATACGCTTATTCGAAGATAAGGTTATAGTAAAATACTTGATATTCGCTTGATACTCAGACTTGCATGGTTATACTCATACTTAGTTACATACGCAATCTCGACAGGAGATGCAGTAGGTTGTACGACGTTATGATATTTCGCTCACTTTTGAGACTTAATGTATTACACTCTCATAGAGGCTAGTATACTTGATAGTAAGACAATACGCTTATTCGAAGATAAGGTTATAGTAAAATACTTGATATTCGCTTGATACTCAGACTTGCATGGTTATACTCATACTTAGTTCCGTACGCAATCTCGACAGGAGATGCAGTAGGTTATACGACGCTTTTCGACGTTTATAGAAAAAGATACTTGATATTCGCTTGATACTCAGACTTGCATGGTTATACTCATACTTAGTTACATACGCAATCTCGAGAGGGGATGCAGTAGGTTATACGACTCTTTTCGACGTTTATAGAAAAAGATACTTGATATTCGCTTGATACTCAGACTTGCATGGTTATACTCATACTTAGTTCCGTACGCAATCTCGACAGGAGATGCAGTAGGTTATACGACGCTTTTCGACGTTTATAGAAAAAGATACTTGATATTCGCTTGATACTCAGCCTTGCATGGTTATACTCATACTTAGTTACATACGCAATCGCGACAGGAGATGCAGTAGGTTATACAACGTTATGATATTTCGCTCACTTTTGAGACTTAATGTATTACACTTTTATAGAGGCTAGTATACTCGATAGAAAGAATATACGCTTATTCGAAGATAAAGTTATAGTAAAATACTTGATATTCGCTTGATTCTCAGACTTGAATGGTTATACTCATACTTAGTTACATACGCAATCTCGACAGGAGATGCAGTAGGTTATACGACGTTATGATATTTCGCTCACTTTTGAGACTTAATGTATTACACTCTCATAGAGGCTAGTATACTTGATAGTAAGACAATACGCTTATTCGAAGATAAGGTTATAGTAAAATACTTGATATTCGCTTGATACTCAGACTTGCATGGTTATACTCATACGTAGTTCCGTACGCAATCTCGACAGGAGATGCAGTAGGTTATACAACGTTATGATATTTCGCTCACTTTTGAGACTTAATGTATTACACTCTCATAGAGGCTAGTATACTTGATAGTAAGACAATACGCTTATTCGAAGATAAGGTTATAGTAAAATACTTGATATTCGCTTGATACTCAGACTTGCATGGTTATACTCATACTTAGTTACATACGCAATCTCGAGAGGAGATGCAGTAGATTATACGACGTTATGATATTTCGCTCACTTTTGAGATTTAATGTATTACACTCTCATAGAGGCTAGTATACTTGATAGTAAGACAATGCGCTTATTCGAAGATATGGTTACAGTAAAATACTTGATATTCGCTTGATTCTCAGACTTGCATGGTTATACTCATACTTAGTTACATACGCAATCTCGAGAGGAGATGCAGTTGGTTATACGACGCTTTTCGACGTTTATAGAAAGATACTTGATATTCGCTTGATACTCAGACTTGCATGGTTATACTCATACTTAGTTACATACGCAATCTCGACAGGAGATGCAGTAGGTTATACGACGTTATGATATTTCGCTCACTTTTGAGACTTAATGTATTACACTCTTATAGAGGCTAGTATACTTGATAGCAAGACAATACGCTTATTCGAAGATAAAGTTATAGTAAAATACTTGATATTCGCTTGATTCTCAGACTTTAATGGTTATACTCATACTTAGTTACATACACAATCTCGAGAGGAGATGCAGTAGGTTATACGACGTTATGATATTTCGCTCACTTTTGAGACTTAATGTATTACACTCTCATAGAGGCTAGTATACTTGATAGTAAGACAATACGCTTATTCGAAGATAAGGTTATAGTAAAATACTTGATATTCGCTTGATACTCAGACTTGCATGGTTATACTCATACTTAGTTACATACGCAATCTCGACAGGAGATGCAGTAGGTTATACGACGTTATGATATTTCGCTCACTTTTGAGACTTAAGGTATTACACTCTTATAGAGGCTAGTATACTCGATAGTAAGACAATGCGCTTATTCGAAGATAAAGTTATAGTAAAATACTTGATATTCGCTTGATTCTCAGACTTTAATGGTTATACTCATACTTAGTTACATACACAATCTCGAGAGGAGATGCAGTAGGTTATACGACGCTTTTCGACGTTTATAGAAAAAGATACTTGATATTCGCTTGATACTCAGACTTGCATGGTTATACTCATACTTAGTTACATACGCAATCTCGACAGGAGATGCAGTAGGTTATACGACGTTATGATATTTCGCTCACTTTTGAGACTTAAGGTATTACACTCTTATAGAGGCTAGTATACTCGATAGTAAGACAATGCGCTTATTCGAAGATAAGGTTATAGTAAAATACTTGATATTCGCTTGATACTCAGACTTGCATGGTTATACTCATACTTAGTTCCATACGCAATCTCGACAGGAGATGCAGTAGGTTATACAACGTTCTGATATTTCGCTCACTTTTGAGACTTAATGTATTACACTCTCATAGAGGCTAGTATACTTGATAGTAAGACAATGCGCTTATTCGAAGATAAGGGTACAGTAAAATACTTGATATTCGCTTGATTCGCAGACTTTAATGGTTATACTCATACTTAGTTACATACGCAATCTCGAGAGGAGATGCAGTTGGTTATACGACGCTTTTCGACGTTTATAGAAAGATACTTGATATTCGCTTGATACTCAGACTTGCATGGTTATACTCATACTTAGTTACATACGCAATCTCGAGAGGAGATGCAGTAGGTTATGCGACGCTTTTCGACGTTTACAGTAAAATACTTGATATTCGCTTGATTCTCAGACTTGAATAGTTATACTCATACTTAGTTACATACGCAATCTCGAGAGGAGATGCAGTTGGTTATAAGACGCTTTTCGACGTTTATAGAAAGATACTTGATATTCGCTTGATACTCAGACTTGCATGGTTATACTCATACTTAGTTACATACGCAATCTCGAGAGGAGATGCAGTTGGTTATACGACGCTTTTCGACGTTTATAGAAAGATACTTGATATTCGCTTGATTCTCAGACTTGAATGGTTATACTCATACTTAGTTCCATACGCAATCTCGAGAGGAGATGCAGTTGGTTATACGACGCTTTTCGACGTTTATAGAAAGATACTTGATATTCGCTTGATTCTCAGACTTGAATGGTTATACTCATACTTAGTTCCATACGCAATGTCGACAGGAGATGCAGTAGGTTATACGACGCTTTTCGACGTTTATAGAAAGATACTTGATATTCGCTGATTCTCAGACTTGAAATGTTATTCTCATACTTAGTTACATACGCAATCTCGACAGGAGATGCAGTAGGTTATACGACGTTATGATATTTCGCTCACTTTTGAGACTTAATGTATTACACTCTTATAGAGGCTAGTATACTCGATAGTAAGACAATGCGCTTATTCGAAGATAAGGTTATAGTAAAATACTTGATATTCGCTTGATACTCAGACTTGCATGGTTATACTCATACTTAGTTCCATACGCAATCTCGACAGGAGATGCAGTAGGTTATACAACGTTCTGATATTTCGCTCACTTTTGAGACTTAATGTATTACACTCTCATAGAGGCTAGTATACTTGATAGTAAGACAATGCGCTTATTCGAAGATAAGGGTACAGTAAAATACTTGATATTCGCTTGATTCGCAGACTTTAATGGTTATACTCATACTTAGTTACATACGCAATCTCGAGAGGAGATGCAGTTGGTTATACGACGCTTTTCGACGTTTATAGAAAGATACTTGATATTCGCTTGATACTCAGACTTGCATGGTTATACTCATACTTAGTTACATACGCAATCTCGAGAGGAGATGCAGTAGGTTATGCGACGCTTTTCGACGTTTACAGTAAAATACTTGATATTCGCTTGATTCTCAGACTTGAATAGTTATACTCATACTTAGTTACATACGCAATCTCGAGAGGAGATGCAGTTGGTTATACGACGCTTTTCGACGTTTATAGAAAGATACTTGATATTCGCTTGATACTCAGACTTGCATGGTTATACTCATACTTAGTTACATACGCAATCTCGAGAGGAGATGCAGTTGGTTATACGACGCTTTTCGACGTTTATAGAAAGATACTTGATATTCGCTTGATTCTCAGACTTGAATGGTTATACTCATACTTAGTTCCATACGCAATCTCGAGAGGAGATGCAGTTGGTTATACGACGCTTTTCGACGTTTATAGAAAGATACTTGATATTCGCTTGATTCTCAGACTTGAATGGTTATACTCATACTTAGTTCCATACGCAATGTCGACAGGAGATGCAGTAGGTTATACGACGTTATGATATTTCGCTCACTTTTGAGACTTAATGTATTACACTCTTATAGAGGCTAGTATACTTGAAAGTAAGACAATACGCTTATTCGAAGATAAGGTTATAGTAAAATACTTGATATTCGCTTGATTCTCAGACTTGAATGGTTATACTTATTGTTTGTTAAATGCGCAATATCGAGTTTTCGGTTATAGTTAAATACTGGATATTTGATTCTTAGATTTGAATAGTTATATGCTCATAATCCACTTAATACTCAATCTCAAGAGAGCCCAGTTCATAATTGCAAATATACCGCAGCTGTCGAGTTTGTGTTCATGAATGTAATAAGACTGTATTGCTCCTGCACCAAACTTGGTGGACGTTGTTGTGTTCATACAAGTAAAACATGTTAGGTTTCTGTTTTTGCAATATCTGCATATGCTTTGCTTTTGCTGCCGAGACAATTCCTTGCAAATTATTTTTCATTGCAGAAGCAGTCCATTGCCGCTCTTTGTCAGTCAAATCGGGCCATTTTATTTTTATTTTTCTCAGCATAGTTTTGTGATTACAATAAAATTTGCTACATTTGGATTTTGCATGTCCATTTTCTGTAATTAGCCTTGACCAACAAGCAACTTACACAAATATCTTCCGCCCATTGGTGACGGGACACTTTTTTTCAAATGTTTACATTCATTAACTCACTCTTGCAAAAGCATAGCTGCCACAGGAATGTGGTATTGGTTGCGTTCATAAATATACAAAAGGAAGTTGCGCACTTTACAATTATGAACTCGACGAGATGCTGTGGATTATACGAGGCTTATCAATGGTTATAGTAAAGTACTTAATATTCGCTTGATTCTCAGACTGTATTAGACTTGTATAGTAAAATACTTGATTGTCAGACTTGCATAGTTAATACTCATACTTAGTTAAATACGCCATCTCGAGAGGAGATACAATATTATGTCTTACGATTCACTCAACCTCGATTGAACTGCGCTCCCACATTTCGTCCATCACATCAAAACGAAACGAGTAGTGGCTGGTTCGCTACCAACTTGGGATTTTGGAAGCTAATCCAACGAATCGAAGCTGCCCGAGTGCTGTCTGGTTTGCTACCAAGGATTTTGGAAACTAGTCCATCAAATCGAAACTTGGCAAGTACTGACTGGTTTGCTACCAGCTTGTGATTTCGCAAGCTAGTCCATCAAATCGAAATTTGCCGAGTACTGGCTGGTTTGTACCAACTTGGGGCTTTGGAAAGGATGGAGACCCAAATGAGTCAGTTATTTTCCAGGAAGCAGGATATCCTCACCCGAATTTACTCTGAAATAGGTATAGGGAGAGGTATCTCTCAAGGCTGTAGCAGCTGGTGTTGGAATAAACACAACGCAAACAAGACAATTAGTTGCGAGTAGCGTATTAATTCACTTAGGAATGTATGAGATTATTTAGCGGGACATATCACAGTACTGAAGAAAAATGTAATGTAAATGTGTTAAGGTTACAAGACCAGTGTTTAGAAAATTTCCCGTTTTAATCAGAAATGCCCAGTTCATAGAATGTTGCAAATCAACTCTTTATTATTATTTACTGAATGCGAATTGTTTCATCGCTTTGATTTTGTTTTAATGTGTCATTAAAGATCGTAGATGTTTAGGTTGTATTACACAAAGTTCTTATGAAGATATTTAACATTTTAGTGGATTGGATTAATTTGAGTCAGATCGAAGTAGTAGCATGGATTTATCTATTTGTTGGTTTTTTTATCATTTTATACGCAATTATTTGAACGATATTATTTATTGTTTTGATGATCAGAGTAGAGAGGTATAGGTCGGTTGATTGTTGCTTTAGATATTCACTATATAGTTGCTGATTATTTTTAAGTAATGCATGTGATTTTTGTTTGCGATGTTCTTTTGTGCCCCTCGGGTCCATGGATCCCCAAGGTTCGAGTTAATTAAATAATTGGTTTAGCGGAATAGTTTCAACGGTGTAAATATGTAAATTGCCCACGTTTTTTTTTCGTTTAAAAGTATTGTATTTTTACGCAGATTATTTAGATGCACCCCCTAGCAATGGTTAACCACCTAACAATAACTTAAGCATAAATTAGCTTAGCTTGAGAAAAGTAAAATTTGATGTACATATACTGTGAGTAAATTCATATATGTTCTCGAAAAGAGAAAACGTAAAATATGATAAAAACAATCTTATCATAAGACTCTTACTTATGTATAAAATAACGTATGTATATGATTTTATACAGAAAAGAAAAAAATAATGTATGCAAGTTTTGTGCGTTAACTTTAAGTCATAAAAAATAATGAATAATAAAATTAACAAATTGCTACTTACATTTTGATGAGAGAAAATTTGTCTGTCTGCGCAGTCATAAAATACTCAATAAATACTCGTATTCTAATAACCTTTAGGAATACATACACTTCTGCGGGCGTCAAGTGGAGTGAATGGATAACTCTCGTATACCTGGTCGTAGTTTTAATTCGTTTGTTTTTGTGGAGTTTTTTTGGTAATAAATCAAATATATGCAAAAGCGGCAATTGTATGTTTTCTTTTCGATACCTCGAAAATACGTAGTGCAGCGCGATTTGTTTTGTGGAGACATAAAAACAGTTATTTTTAAGATTCAATAATTCTATTTATTTATTGCTCGCTTAATAAATTATTTTTTCTTTTTTTTCTATTTTTTGCAGATATTTTTTTCTATGTGTTTTTTGAGATTTATAACATAATTTATAACAAGAATTATTTTTGTAAGTTGTTTTAAATTGATTCAGTTTTTACACTGTTTTGTAGACGAAATGCAAAGAAAATATAAACATAGCTTGAGTTGTTTTCAAACTGTTTGCTTTAACAATTGATCGTTGTTGATGTGTTAACATAATTCAAGTGATTTATAAATTTTTGATTGTCGGTTTTTTTTCCTTGTGGCGGGACATGAAGCACCAGCCTTGGATATTTATTAATTCTCTTGTGACAAGTTTCAAACAAATTAAACAAAAAAAAAAAAATCAAACGTTATTGCAATCGTTTTTATAGTTGATATAGAGCGGTATCCTTTTTGTCATCGTAGTAGAATTGTACGGTTTTTTTGAAGGTAAGAAGAGACAGGAGGACACATAATACACTTTATGCATTATTGTTTTGTTTTGCAGAGTAGAGCGAAACGAATTATGACATTCATAATTTACAACGTGCTTCGCAGGAGTCGCATATACACAGTCGGGTCAGATAAAAACGCTTGCCTATTTTAGATTTTTCGTATTTTATCTCTCTGTAAATCGCTCCCTGCTTCATCTGTGTAGACATGTGAGAATGCGGCGCGCGCTCGCAGTAGCAGAGCAAGACATAAACATATTTTATTCTCTGATATCAGAATTTCAGACTTGACTGACTATATACACTATTTTCAAATTCAGCAACTCATGTCCCAAAACTATAAATTTGCAAAGAAAAGAATTGTTTTGTTTGTTAAGAGAAAAAATAAAAATAGTTTGTTTTTGGATTTTTGGTTTTTTTTTTTTTGTTTGTTTATAGGAAAGTTTTGTAATATAAGCTATGGTTTTTCAGAGCTTCCGAAATGTGAAGCTCGATGATACGTATCAAGAGAAATAACTTATGGAATGAGCTTACGAGCTAAAGAGACTTAAATTCTAAAATGGGTTGGGAGTGGAACGTTTCTCTTGCGGAGAAGCTTTTTCGATAATCGATTTATTTTCAGCTAACTTTTTCCATACTAAGCTTTCGTAAGTCTACACAAAGCTTTCGTAATGAACTTATTGATTTTTTCGTTTCGACGCTTTTGGGATGTTTTTTCAACGTAGCAGTAAAATGAACGTTTCAGTTTAGCTTTCAATAAAGACGAGTCGAAAAAAAGCTTCGAAGGGAACAATTTTGTGTCCGATGAGTTGGACAAACGGAAAAATTCGAGATAAAACACTTGTGCAACGTTACACGTATACACAGCGTCAGGAAAAAAAGTTTCAACTGCGCAGTTTGAAAAAAAAGGTACTCTAGAGATTTCTCGAACGAAAAAAAAACTTGGAAGTGGAAAAAAGATGAATCATCTTTTCGACGCAAGATTTTTCGAATTTAGACATTTTTTTTTGAGGTAGATTGGCTACGAGTCCTTATACATGTACTAGATATTAAATGAATATCGCACTTTAAGACGACTTTTAAACACCAATTACCTTCCTATGCAAACCTATTTGCCTTCACAATGCCCTCATCGTGCCTCGGCCTTATGCATAGATTTGCTCCCAAAAGTCCTTCCGAAAACTACGCCCTTTTACTGGGAGGTGATGGAGAGGATACTCCTTTAAACTGCCTCTATTCTGAATGAACCTGGTGAGAGCCTTCTCCCATTTCTGCGAAAATCCTTTCAAAACTGGAAATTTTCTCCTTTTCTTATTTCAAGACTCCAAATTTTATAAAAACTGCTCCAACACTAGCCAGGATCAAAACTCGCCAGGTGCTTAGCACAGGCTTTAACAGTTCTTTCTTCACTTTGCACGGCCATCTTTGTAGATGGATTTTTTCTTTACATCACCAATTTCACACTGAACAACTTTAGACTGCACGACTATTTTTTTTCCAAAAACTAGACTTCACTGGCACAACTCTCAGGCACGATTGAGAAGCGACGCTCATAGCACTCGTATTTATAGTCGGAATTGGCTGCAGCGGAAAATTCCATTTTATTCGAGAAAATTTCAAGTGGGGAGTATATAAAATTGTATATACCAAACGCACACATGACAATATGCTCGTATGTATACGGATTCTCTCCGATGGTCTCTCGGTAAATGGGTGGGTGACTTTCGTTCTGTATGCTGCCGAGTAAAATTGGTGCTGGTGGGATTTAGGGGAAATGTGATTCATTCGTCAGTGTTCTGCGATTTTATCGATTTTTCTGCACTGCACGTCTGGAAAATTCTGGATTACGAGTGTGAGCACACCCTAGATTGGTCCAGGTCGGGAATTTGTCGGTTCTAGAAATTTCTGCGAATCTTTTAAATTAATTGTAGGAATGATTTTTCTGAGGTTAAAATACCACTTGGCACATGTTTGCTAACATTTGCTTAGGCTTTCACGTTGTTAATTTATTTTTTTTATCTGAAGCATGTGATACGAGGTAGGAAGCTTAACCGCGATAATGGATGGTAATATACACAATTTTTACCATCCATTTTTTTTGAAAAAAATCAAGAATTCGAAAAAAAACATGACTTGGAGTGAGGATATTATGTCGCTGGAGTGGATATTTGCTAATATGGATGAATTCTCGTAAGCATGTACATATTCAGACATTTTAATTGAGACTGTAGCTCAAAAGAGTACAATACAGTCGAACCCGCTTAAATAAAATGACAAAAAACCGGAATGTTAATTTCAATTAACCGGGTTTTGCATTTAAGCGGACCTCGGGTAATTGAAAAAAGATTTAATTTAGACAAATTGTTTAGTGGATCCAAAAATTCGATGAATGAAATCTTTTTGTATCCAACTTGTTTGGTTCTTAGAATCATGGCCGCTGTAAATCTTGATTTTTCTGTAATTTCGTTTATAAAGTGAATTAAATAGATATTAAAATTGGGGCCACAATTTTGAAATTAGTAAGATTACAGGCGAATGTTTTAACGCGCAGTACATGGTAGATAAAAATCGTTGGAAAATCAAAACAATGAGGAAATGTGCTGTCAGAATTGATATTTGTCACTTTAAGGCAGAACTTCAGAAAAATTATAGGTTCAATTAATCAAATAGATGCATTGAAAGCCTGTGCATCTGATTTTTCTTGAGAAACATTTTCATTTATGCGGAGTCTTTTCTGTGAAAAGTAATATATTTTTCAGATTTTTCTTTCAAATATCCGAGTTTCAATAAAACGGACCAGTTTGTATGAAATTTGTGAAAACGTTCTCGGGGATAGAATAAATGTTTCATATAAGCGGGTTTTTCAATTAAACGAATTTAAAATCAGCGGTTTCGACTGTAATGGGCCTTATTAACATTCTTGCTTACAAAGGCTATTCCTCCGAAACGTCAAAATTAATTAAAAGCATAGTTTCCATCCATTTAACATCAATTGATAAATCATGTTTTTGCGCACGTACACAATGTTTTCGTCAGCAAGTATGGTACATATATAGATATCCATATTTTGTACCTTTCTCATGCACTTATTGCTATCATCCCTCTTTACGTGCATACATACAGTACACATAATCAATTACATAATGAAGCATTATATGGTATATATTCAGTTTCCCCTGCATAAAGTGATCAATTGTCATATTTTTTCATCAACGTACCTACATTCATACCTATGTAATTGAATAAATTTGCCTGAAAGGTCTAATTATAAAAATAGATGCAATATATGGTATGCAATTTTCAGATAACAAGAGAAAACGCTTAAAACAATATTATTTTTAACATAATGTCAAAAGCCATACTCTGATGATATAACTTGTTCCATGAACTTCTCGAACATCGTACAGTCTCCATTTTTTTGAGACTTTTTTTCATAAGGAAATCCGAAGGAGGTAATGAACGAGAAAAGTTCTAATCCCGAAAGAAGCAACACACGTCGAATAAATAATGCAGAAGAAAACCCTGTCCTGTCAAATTTATGTTCGAGGTCATCAACCTGATGAACACAAGTAAGACTATTACTCTCCAGACCGAGCTGTTTGCTATTAGTTGTGATTCCACTAATTGCCAAATTTTGTCACTGTCTTGGCAGGCATCAGTCTTAAAATGCTGAGATAATTCTGCTCAGTCATCTCAAAATCCAGAATCTCCGAGCAGCGACGTATGAGGAGCGTTTTCTGGTTGTGCATTTTCTGGTTGGTGTCAGTGACACCAAAGAGGTGGAAGCGTGGTTACGAAGAGGGCTCTCATAATGTGACCATAGATCAAAACAAATCGGGAATATTTAATATATTACTAAAATCCTATCACTAAGACACACTAAGACTATCACTAATGACAATGTCGTACCTATTTCATAATCAGGGAATTTGCTATTTGCTACTTTCAATGTGGTGTGGTGGCCTGTGGCGTTGTGGGTATGTGCGTCGACCCCAACCTCGATATCGTTGGTTCGATTACATTACAAAAATCATCTTCACGCCCCACCTCTTTCGAGTCACTGACAATGCTCAAAGAGTATTTCCTGTCTAGAAAAAGCTTCTCAAACTTGGCCGTTCGGCGTCGGCATAAAACTGTAGGTCCCTTCCACTCGTGTGAGAACACTAGCACGCACAACACGAGTGGTTGCTGAGAAGCTAGGCCGTGGCCATCTACGGGGTGTAGCGCCACTCATATTATTATTACTTTCAGTGCGACCAGACCTGCAAATCCCATTTTCAGGTTGAATAAAATTCCCCAATCGCCTCACTCCCACATTTCGTCGGTAGAGGAAGCACAGAATTTTCCAGACGTGCAACGCGGAAAAATCAATAAAATGGCAGAACACTGAGAAAGAGAAATCCTTGTGAACAATGTTCACACATTTCGTGATTTTTTGTTGCGTTTGCTAGAAATGAAGTGGTTCCTCAGGGAATACTTCGAAATCAGAATAGTGATAGGAAAGCACCTTGAGAGCACATTTCCGACTCAAAAAAAAAACAACAGCCAACGTTATAGAGAATGCCCGATAGATAAAAATAACACGCACAATTTGAGAAAACTCAAGGCAACGTCAGGTGCCAAATAGAAAACAAGTCGAGAGGTGTGTTGACGATACACTGAATTGGTTCTTTAATTGCTTTACATCCTAAGAAAATACACGATGCCACCATAAATTAAGCCTACAACATGAAGTAAGAAGTCAAGTGGCGTCGCATAAATTAATCTTGTACGTAGATTTGCATGTGTGCGAGCAACTACGTGTGTATCAGCACGTTCAGTATTTTGACTTGTAACGAGAGATAATAAGCACAATGTTTTCTTCAACCAGACCGAGAGATAAGTGCTACAATGGTGTTATTTACTCTTGATTTGCGGTCTATTCATAGACGCAATCGTATAAATAAAACTTGACGCTGCGGTCGGTGATAAAAGTCAAGTGCTAACTAACTTTCTAAAGCTGGTGTCTGCCGGAAAATTGAATGAGTAGTTGGTGCGTGTATGTATGTCTAGTTGGGATTACTGACTTGATAGATATGTTCAGCTTGTCATCATGTCTATGGTTGTACGTACATCGAAAACCTGCTGATATTACATATTAGGAAAATGATAGCTACCAAACCGGCATTACGCTCTTAAACCTTCTTGAAGAATACTGCTCCCACACTTTTGCTACTCCCTGAACATGTTTAATGGCGTGTCGTGGACCAGTTTGAGAACACCATTTTCATGGAACAATGGTGAAACAGTTTTGGATTGAAATATGGCATTAGGCGTATATTCGTTTTTAAGCTGCCTAATATTCCGAGTTTGTTTTACCTAATCGGTAGCTGAAATAGAAAACAGGTTTTCAATTCCGAGTTTGCTGTTCCTAATCGATAGCCGAAACAGAAAACAAGTTTTCATGCTTGTGCCACGAACATTTATGCACGTTTTTCGAAAAAAATACTGCTGGCGACACATTGCTCTAAGATTACTATCATCCTCTCGTAACATAAACAAATTTGTTTCTTATGAACCTCATATCAGCCCACGTAAACCAAACGGAAGCAAACACAATCAGCAACTTAGCGAAAGTGATATTGTTTTGGAAGAAATAGCATAAACAATGGATTGCTGAATCGCTTACTCTGCTAAGGAATTGAATTTCAACATTGTTGGCTACTGCAACAATTAAAGTGCAAGCAAATTAATTAACAACAGGTCAGGGAGTTTACTGTACCCATTTCGAATGGAAATTGTTCAAGACTTCGAAGAGACGCTGTCATTTGACGAAATGACGCAGACTATAAAGTTCCATAGGCTTTGTGCAAGGCCACATACGAAAAACAAGGGCAATGTGATGAAGAATGTGTTTGAGGAAACGTTTGTTTTGCCTCCTGAGCCTGCCAGTCGTGCAATAAAGAACAAATTACAAATTATATTAAGATGCGTAATGTGGCGTCGGATTTAATAATTTTTGATTTTGCATGTAGGAATGGCAAATAAAACAACTGATTAAACATTAATTTATCGAATTCTGTTCCACATTTCAAGACAAAACAAGAGTTTCGAATATAGTTGCATGCAATTCATTTAAACAAACATCAGACAATTTTTCATTATTCATAAATCTTATGAATTTGAAAAACGTTTGCAAACGTCCCATCAGCCATGTGGGGCGTTGGGAGAGAGACCAACGCAGTCTCTCTGCAACCACACACACAAGCTAAGGCAATATATACAATTCCCCTACACACACCCAAGGCCACGTTGACTCACTCACACCCGTCACAATGGTGGTTATTTACTACATAATGCTCTCCCATCATTGTTTCGGCCGAATGCGATGTTGTCACATTTCGGGCGTAAAAATTAAGAGGGGAAATTTTAAACACATATGTATGTAAATGGGAGTATATGTGCAAATATATTATACCATCGTCAGTCGTCACAGCTGCTTTTCAAAACAAAACTAGCCGGTGACGGTTGAATGCCTACAAATATGTACAATGCGTTTGTTTGGATGAATATATGCACATCCATTTGTGTGTAGGCAACAGCTTCGCGCAGCTGATATAAAATTCTTGTTCTTATACGAAGAGAGGCCTGAAGGTTTATTTTTGTTGAACACATATAGAGGAACTTACCGCTTATGTACTTGTGTATGCTTGTGCAGTGGTGATATTCTATTATTGGAAGTCAAGGGAGGTCTGTTTCCATTTGGGTAAACGCATAATGGCTAGCAAGACTTGTATATTTAGTATATACATATGTACCTATGCTCAAGCCAGAAAGAAATGATTATAGAGATACAGTGTAGATACTTTCAGTCAGATTTCATTCTTGAGCCTTACCAATTTCACTGGAGTTACCGAAGTTTCACTGTACATTTTACATACAGTGGTGGTCAACGAATTAGCACACAGTGCTTTATTTTAGCCGTAGGAGTACAATATTTAAATATTTTTTTTTGTATGTTACCCAATTATCCTTTTCCAAGACCGCTACACACGCAGTAGACAGACACGAGAGTCCGATATACACAACTCGTGTGTTTAGGTGGAGAGCGGACAGCAAAGGGATATTTTTTATATATATGTACGTATTTTGCCTGAATTGAGGAACATTTTTATTAATATGAAGAGCCAAGCCTCACTACATGTAAGAGTTAGTGAAATTGCAAATCACGTGTAGCGTTCGAGAATAAGTAAAAGGCCGGCCAATCACTGCTTTCTCCAAAAAACAACTTATTAGAGATAATACCAGAAGGGAATGAAGTACTTGGAATAACTTCAAGCAGTAGAGCAATTCGAGAAAGGCTAAACGAAAACTCCTTTATCGGATACGGAGTACAGCACAAACCACTGGTTTCCAAAAAAAATTTCAGTTAGCAGTTCGCATGAACTTATGGAAATAAGCCTCTATCATTCTGTCTTGTGGAGTGATGAATATAAATTGAATCGCTTCGGATCTGATGGAAAACGTCATGTGTGGCGTCCACCGAAGCAAGAGGTCACGCCGGAATGGATGAACGCCAATGTAAAGGAGTATTGGAAGAGCATATATATGTAACCATTTGCTAATGACAATTTGTCACTGCCTTAGACATTTATGCACGACAATGATCCCAAACACACTTTGAGGCTTGTAAAGAGTGATAAACCAATAGAACATCTTTGGAACGACATGGAACCCTTTACTGCATTTGAAGATTGAAAAAGCATTCCCTTTATTGGAGGAGTTTTGGCAGTTTACTTGGTAAGGATGGTATTCAAATTCCAACCCACGGATGTCAGACATTAGGCGTGTTATTTTGTATTACTCAGTACTCAGGTCAGTAATGATTCTGACTTACTACTCAGTAAGTTGTTTGTTGTTGCTTCACGTGTAAAATCTTACTCAAGAGAGTACTCAGTAGTCAAATAAAGGAAAGCATTCCACATCGACTGCAGGCACCTTTAGGCCAAAAAGGACACCCAACGAAAAAAATGTGTGCTAATAATAAGAACTGAATTTCTGAGCTTGTTTTCTTGAAGGACTGAAGTATTTTGTATAAGAAAAATATATGTTTTAAGGTTTTGTTGCATTGATATCTTCGAGTGTGTTAATTCTTTGTCCGAGAGAGACTTCTACCTCCCTTTTTATAACGATCTCTCGAGCAAAGCCACCACCAATAAAAGATTGCCATTTATCGCGTGAGCACATCTGCTCTTCTGGATCTCACAAAATTCTATTTGTGGAGGAATAAAAAAGAATATGGAAAATCCGAAGGCTGCATTTAATGTCGACAGTATATTATTCAAATTTGTGGATAAGGGATGTGAGACAAAAGGAATAACAAAAAAGAAATAAGACACACTACGCGTTTGTAAATCAGCCTAAGCAAACCTCGTTTACGCGTTACGCTTCAAAACAGCCACCGAAAGTTCTGGGATTTTTTTCTTGAAATTTGTGTTTATGGCTTCAAAAATTGGGTGTGTATCTACCTAATTACATATAATGTTCAACGGAGAGGGTTACCCTTCACATTAGTTTCGTTCACGTTATACAGCAACCGGGTCGAACTACCAAGTCGGATAGACCAATTTGTACTAGGTCGTACAAGTGTGAACGGTTAATACGACGGTCGTATGGAGGAAAGGTTGCAATCTTTTCCCCCAATTGCATCGGATCTATTAAAATGTGTGTGTGTGTTTTCAACGAGTGGGCATCTGCGCGGATAGATGAACATGCTATGGTCGTTCGAATTTGATTACCATTACTAAAACAAGAACATGTGCTAAATGATGTCTGCCAAACGCGTACTACAATGTGAACGCAAAGTATTTGTTGGTAGTTCAAGTACATGTAGTACCACTTGAATGCATTAATCCACAAGTGGAAAAATAGCCCCTGTCGGCTTTGGAAGTGCGAGCATCTTAATACACAAAATTAACTTGGGAGCCGACATGCTTAATGAATGAAACAAGTAATCTCAAGCCATGCGATCAAATAAACATTCTTATGGATCCACAGTAGCTGCTAAGCTGTCTATTTAAACCGAACTAAAGGAAAACTGTGAAGTGATGCTAGCCATATCTAAACTGGAATCCAACAAAACTGATTGGAGCTGACGGCCTAGCATTCGAGCTTTCCAAAGCCAGAGACAATAATGATGAAATTGGAGCACGCACCACCTCATCTGTAAACTATGATCGGCATAAAGCATGTCGTATAAATGCAACAAAAGTACAGGAACAGAGGCATCGGTTTTCTGAACATCGCAACTGAAGTCACCTAGCCAAAGGTCGAGCTGGCTGGAAACGCTTGTTGGTTGAGGCTCAGTTCCATCTCGGCCTATAACACCACCATAAGTAAGTACATAAAACGTGAATAAGCAACTGGGTTAAAGGTTAAAACTGGATCTCTCTTAACGGAGAAAAAGAAGCACTATAGTCAGCTTTAAAAGTGTATTTCTATAAACTGAAAAATAAGAACAGTATTTGTTAAAATACAAGTGACATGTAGGTCATGGGAGTCTTCACGGTGAATTGGTTGTGGTCCACTGGTAATGTGTAGTCAGGGGAGATGAGACGTATTTGCGGTAGACAGCAAAGAGATTCCCAAGGTAAAACAATCTCAAATGTTAAAAGCTACCTGTAAAAATAATATATAAAACAGTTGGCTTTCATTTATGTACATTTAAAGAGGCAATTCGCTGAGTATGTGATTGCAAATGGTAAAATTGGGTGTACGTGCATATCTACACGTTGCATCCCATTCCGTATCTTCAAATGCATTAGTCATGCTTGCATTGTCACGCACGATGCACAAATGCCGGCCAGTCGAAGGCAGAAGTAATACTTGTGTAGGTCGCATGATCGAAATCAGGTTTATTTCAACAAAATACCCGATTTTATGAGCCATTACACGCTGGTTGCATACAAGTTATTTTTTTAGTTGTCGTCTGCAATGGTACCTGGATGCATAAAGTAAGGAAATGGAGGAAAAGGCTAAAATGTACTTACGTTTCTTATTCTTGTCCACATGCTTGCACTCAAAATGTACGACGTTTATTTAGTAAGTTCTGGTGACAAAAGAGTAGGTGCAGAGTATTGAAGTAGTAGTCAATTACCTTATACGTCTACGTGCACTTGCTATGTATATAAGTCCCTCCGCTATTTTATGCCATGCAGGTAAAATTGAGGGTGGCTCAAATGCTTCCCCAATATTTCTAAATACTGTATAGGTACCTAAAGAAATGAATGTATTTATAGAATGGAGAATGAGAACCATTAGAGACTCGTGTACGTAATGACAATGATTAAAAAAATGTATAATATCCGAACATCAAGCTCATTTAAGTCGCAGCAACCAGCTTCGAGTTACTGTCAATGTTCGAGCGCACTAAATAAAACTCTTTAAATCGATCCATAATTAGAACAGTACGTTAATATAAAATCGTATGGACCTCTGTTCACGTGAGACGAATGTATTACGAAGTAATGTAACATTTTTGAATTTCATTAAGTGTATATTACCAAGAGAAGTCTGCTACAACTGGCTCAATATGCTCTGAAGCAAAAAACGTCTCTATAGCCAGGGTCAAATAAAGAATAGTCAGCCACAAATAAAGAATTTATTCAAACGAATGAATAATGACAACGGTCACGAACTCATAAAGTGCATTGCACCACAGACAAAATGTCTGTTATTGTACACATAGTGAATAAATTGTAAGAAATGTGCTTTTGTCCTTCCATATCTATCACTTCAACCATTACTGGGGTATGACGTATAATATACAATGTGTTCGACCGCTAACAAGGTCTCCCGCATAACTTACTATTTATGTACACACATATAGATGTCTACAAATGTACGTACTCCAGTTCATTTCACAACAAGAAAATTACCCATGAAACTGACTAATGGCGTAATATTGTCTGGGTAAATTCCTTGACTCTCGCGCTGAAGACATTGCGTTAAGCTGTGTATTTCTCATCAGTAACTAATGCTGACAATACATTGTAGTCTTAGTTTCGTCTTTATAAGGCCAAAAATGACAATGTTCAATTTCGAAAAGACCAAACTACCTCTCAGTTTTCTCCGTTCAGGGCCCAGCTCTTGAAGCTCCAGAATTAGTTGACAGCGTCAGCCAAAAGTAAATAATATTCCCCGACACCCTCTCTACTCTCAAAGCAATAAACAACCTTAACTGTCATTCCAACATCGTATACGAGACTCGCGAGTTGCGACATCATCAAACTGCAACCAAAACAGTTCTCTATCATCAGTTCAGAGGAATCAATGGAAATGGGAAAGCTGAGCTTGCAACAAAGAGAGCGTCCTAGGAATTAGTTTTAACGACATATTTTTCACCTATGAAGATTGCAACAAATCTGTTTGCACTGGAACTGGTACTGTAGCAAAATGTATGTTATGTCTGTATTACTCAGTAACGAATATTCAATAAAGCATCATGTAACGAAACGTTACTTTTTAATGAATATCGGTATGTTCACTGTCACATGGCATGCTCGAATGGACATACAACATATACATACCATACACACGCAGCACGGAAAGGATCTACCATTAAGCCATACGAATACGTGATTGATTCTCGTCTAGTATACTTTTCCTATGTACTGATTTTGATCTGTACTTTGCGTGCGCATAGTGGTATTCACTTATGCCACATCACCCAAACCATTAGTATGGTTTGATTACCCTTTCCGTGCGATATATCCTATTCGAGGTTCTAAAAGTATCAATTTTAATACAAAAACAAGTAATTTAGAGGTGCATAACGACAGTAATGCACGGCAGACTATCAGAAACATTAAAGTAACGAATATTCGTATTCGCTTTGTCGTTATTTTTAAGGTCATAATGCGAATGATTTAAATGCGACGCGTGGCATAAGCACTGACCAGTGCTCCAGATAAAACCCTACTAAAACAGCAGTAAAAATGAACAAATGCTGCCTCATACCCCGGCTTAGGTACATACAAGTAACATATGAACACATCCTTAAAAAAGCTTGTAATGGATGCGCACTCTGCAGCTTTTTCCTTGGTTGGTTGATTATCAAAAGCTTTGGGCTAGCAGCAAAGATACGCTACAAGAGTTGCACCAAAGCAACTAAACTTAATTTTAAACCTACATTGTGCAGCATCATTCAAGATTGTCTCACTGTGCATCGCTTGGGACAAGTTAAACGGTGCGGACCCGTAAAGCGCTAATGATTAATATACATGCCACAAGCTATAGACATATGCAGCAATTATAAGTGATATCAGTATATTCAGTATCCCGTCCAGCAAAAACTGATCCGTCACTCATCATATGGGTCAAAACATTTCTATCGATAGCTATAATTTTGAGGTGGCAACTGAGACTATTTCGGTTTGTCAAAACAACGAGGCTCGAAACTCCTGACTCGAAGAATCAAAATTATACTCTACTAAACTCTTATTCTGTTAATATTTATGGAGCCAAAAGCTGTACGCTAAGCTAAATTGCAAAGCAGAAATGGATCCAAATTGGTGCCTTCGAGAGAAAAATGGATATTTTGATTCGTCTGGGATATTATGTCCGTCTGGGAGGAAGGCAAATGGGGAAAAAGTCACTACCGCGAACTCTACTAGCTGTATTCCTTTTCCTTTCTGCTTTTCACGACGCATTTTGTACATGCTCTTGATTGAGATTTTTTTTGAATATAAAAAGTGTTCTATGTATAAGCGGTTACAAGTGAGCTTTGCGACAGTCTCCGATTTTATTAATTGAACGTTGGATGAATATAAAACATAATGAACTAGGTTTTAAAAAATATAGATACAAACATAATGTATTGTTATGTGTATAGACAACTATTGACCAGTAAAGTCAAAGTATTTACCTTAAAAAGATAAATATCCTGTGTATCAATTTTTTAAACATTTAAGTGTAGACAGCTGTTGGTGTATCTAGCATAGACGTTTATATTTAGGTATGTCATCGCTGACTTTTTGTTATGACTGCACATGATTGTAAATGTATGTTTTGCAAAACAATGAAAAAAGCTTTCAGATTTCGTCAAATACCCGCATTTATTGTGATATGCTTCTAATCATAAATGAACATATGAGCTCCCCTATCATATAATCACAACACAAAAAAGGGAACAAAATTGCGAAACTCAAGAATATTTAATGGACAATACCATGACCGAGTTCATAAATGTTAAACTATGGCAAGCCTGCAGAATTTGGCGCACAGAAATACATAGGTCTGTTCCCGTCCCCAAATTAATTAGTACAGAACAGTACAAAACAACACAAACCTACGAAATTCTGTTTCCGTACGTCAAAAATGTGGGTTTTATGTCAAATGTGCGCTCTCTCGAGAGAGTACAAAATTCCCAACCCTGCCCATTTTAGCCCAAGAAATTGCTGTGCGTAGTTGGTTGGTTTTTTGTCAAATCAATTGATGTGTCGAAAACTCGAATATAGTATAGACGGTTATTAAAACGTTTTAAATTAGCTTAAGTTTTTTTGTTATTTCTTGAATTGGTAATTCGTCAGAATAAAAACCAAATGAAAAACCAATACAATTTTGTATTTTAATTTGCATGGTTTGCTGTAACTGTTGACATATGACATCTCTGACGCAATAAAGAACGCAACAAGCTCTTTAAAAGTGACATAAGTTAAGGCTCCTGCACATAGAATAGTTAACATGCAAGAACATAACAGCAATACTTTGACAGATACATAAAATACATGTGTTGTTATGGGAGGTGGCAAATAGACCAACGCTACCGCTTAACTTTTAACTTTTCTCTCTCCTTCAGCGTTGACAAGCGACACATGGTGAAATTTCAAAGGTTTGTAATTGCACGTTTTGCAAAATAAATATCAGATGGTATTATGTCTATATCAGCATAACCGAAACAAATTGAATTTTAAGTTACTGTCAAATGAAATCGGCTGTGCGTGGAAGTATTCATTGTGTCATCCCCTTTCTTCAGGTACTTCACCATGAACAGATACATAATTTGACGCTTCGCATGTAAAGTATTCTATGTGCCAGAGCCTTTGCACATTTGGTTTAATTGCGTTTCCCTACTTTCTTGATATTTTCCACTCCTTAAAAAATTACAGTCTTCACAATTTGGTGCAGAAAGTACGGGAACAGACCTAATGTAACCAAGCTTCATTGAACGTGCTTGACAGCTGTCGACAATTGCGGTCAAGAAAGCAAAGCGACTGTTAAACTGCAATCTGGTTGACGGTGATCTTTTTTTTTAAGTATGCAGGTCGATTTTTTTAATTTTTAATTTCGTTATTAGTAACTTTCGTTACCTCCATCGAAATTGCTATATATGGCCGCCGAGTGTTCGTCTATCCAGCCTAGCTGCAACCCAAATATTCGGTATCCGCTACTCGGCCAAAATCATTATTCGACAAGTCTAATTGTAAGTGTTGCCGCTGGTTTTTGATTAATTATTTTTATATTAAGTAACTTTTTTCTTTCCCACAGTAAAAAAATAGTTAGTTTGGACTACTCTACAAAATATAGTAAGCAATTTTTGGCGCAAAGGTTATCGTACTCGTGCCGCCAATTCTCTTAAGGGTATGACAAATTTAAGTTATTGTCCTATTCTGACAATCCTCTGTGATATGTCAAAAGTCACAACTGTCTCACAAGAGTGAAGGCCCAACTATAATACGCATGAGCGCGCATCTGCTAGTGTCAAATTTTAACGAAATGTTTCGTCATGTTTCCAAAAAATTCATGTCTACCCATACAGATGCACTTTTGCTTCCCCATTTAGTTGTTTATGTGCCATCTGTCAAATTCGCATATGCGCGGTGCGATTAATTTCGCTCTAGCTCATGCTTAACGAAACATATGGGTTTTAAACATGCTTAACGAATTACTCGCAATTGTTCATGGACTCCATTACAGTTTGTGTATTAGCACACTCACCCATGCGCGTTTGACACTAGCTGATGTAAGCTCATGCGCATTATTGTTGGGCCTTGAGTCACAAATTGTAAGGTTTTTACAGGTACACATCATAAGAAAAATGTACACAAATGAGCAATAGGACAAAAACTTTACTTTTGATTTTGATAATTGCTAAAGACGGGTAGGATAGAGACAAAATGAAATTGATTTTAGACGTACCGCCTTTAAATAACCTATTGAGACGAATAATCCGAAAAATAGATCACATCTGTTTGTAAGACTTTGCTCTGACCATTGAAAGCATTGTTAGAAAAAGAGAGCATATTAAGAGAACACGTATTGTTCTCCCATACATATTTATGCATATGTGCATACGTTAATATAAATGTGCTTTTTTCGGTTTCTAATGCTCGTCTTCGAAAACATTTGTACGTATTGCAGAAATCTCACACTTATGGAAAAACCAACCCCCGTCGTTGCTGTTGAGAATATGTCATGTGCTTACCGGATACATAACTCATTCCTGCTCATTCATGTTAAATGCTTCTGTCAGTATATGGGCTTGCTCTTCGTACTCAAAACGAATGCACAGACCAAAGGAACGGATTCCACTTCCCATTGTTCATTCCACACAAAACACATGGTACTGCTCTTCACAATCCCCTATGTTTATACCTACACAAACCGAACTGTAGAATGAAGAAATAACAGAATACTCGTTACTCACTAACGAATACATACGATTTCAGTTTATTTTGTGGTGTCTGTATATCTGAATTAAGTGCGAAGAGCCAGAGTACGGAAAGAGCATCTTTTCGTGTACGTTTCGCATTTAGTTACTTTTGAACGTGCGTCCTTGATCGTTGCTATCTCACGAGATTAACGCAGCGTGTTGAGTAGTGTTGGATTTTCATCATGGAGCGAAAAAGGAGTAAATTATGGACATATTTTTGTCTTCTACCAAGCAATAGGGAAAAAGCAAAGTGTAAATTATGTCTATCGTGTTATTCGGTTAAAGGCGGTTCGGTTACTAATCTGAAAAAACATTTAATGTCAAAACATCGCGTGTCATATATTCGCGAGAGTTATGGATCTGTGTCAGTACCAGTTGTGAAGCGTTCACCAACGCCTTCAGCAAGTCAACAATCGTACGAGGTAAGCGTTGCGCACTAAGCATCTACAAAAAATTTGAAGTGTCTTTTTAACTTGGATACTGATTTTCAGGAACTGTACTGAGTAAATGAAATAATGTACATATTAAGGAGATAGTAAACTCAACCCCTTTACTTTATTTTGACGCACACTTATTAATCCTATAGAACAGCAGCATGTTGCGTTGAAACAGTCGCATTCATCCCTTTCAGTGAAGATTTCACATGCAAAAAACGCTGTCAGATGAAATGCAGGGTCGAGAGAGGTAGAAGTTGACTATCTGCGTGTAGGTTATTTGCTAAGTAACTATGTAGTTTCTCGCTGGACATAACGTTAACCCTTGTTAATTATAATTCAAACTACAAAAGAGAGCTTTGTTTGACGGAACACGCATTTCTCTATTCGAGATTTGCATTGTACAGCTGTCATAGTGTGAGTTAAGACCATTATACATCCCCAAGTACATAAGCATGCATGTGCAGATTCGTAGTTCACACTGGTTGTCATCGCAGAGAACGAAAACAAATGCCATACTCTCTGAGGCCTGGGGAATATCGTCACAAACCTTGTTGAAGCGAAGCACGATTTGCTTTTACATTCTTTCCGCTTCTTTTGTGACAACAAGCAAATGAACTGTGACGACGACGAAAATTGTACAGCATTTTGTTTGTTTTCTTTCTCGTTACTGAACTGAGTTCTAACCAGTGTATAGTCAAGTTCATATGTATGCCTGTATCGATACCGAAACAAGTTTCATTCGTTTCACAAGGCACGAAAACGTTACTCTACGCTCTGGGTATCAGTGTGTGATAAGAAATAGAGAAACAGAAATGAAGTAAGGAAGAGAGATAAATGAGTATTTCTCGGTCTCTTCGTTACGCTGTCACGCACGAAACGACATTCGTTTCACCGTTCACGTTCGCTGAGAAATCCATACAACAACGTGAGAACGAGAACGAGAAAGAGTACGTTTTTACTCTTCGTTACGGTGTCACGTCACGCCTAGCAACGATTTTAATGAGACGGGCAGTGTTTATTCGTGCATTGTGGTGATTGTATGTTGTCAGGAAATTTACCGCTGTAGAACAAAACATTAACTTGTTTGACAGAAAACATTGTGATTGTTGAATTTTGTTGAATATGCCGAAATCTAGTACGGAACGTGTGCAAGATTTTCGTGAAAGAAAGCTCGGCGAAGTTGTGATGGGAATCAGACAAGAAAAACGCCCACCAAAGACATCAGCGGAGCGCGCAAGGGATTACAGGGCTCGAAAGAAAGCACTCAAAGATGCAATGAGTAAATTTGATCTGACTTTATCTGTTGACTCTGACTTTGGGCTATCACCAGGTGTAAATTCATACATACCTGTAAGTGCATTTATTTCATTCTTTTGCATTTTTCAATACTACAATGTGGACTGTAGATGATATTGATGGCATGATTCAGAGATAGCGCGTAAACTGATATTTTAACTTCAAACTCTTGCAGTTCTTTTATAGCGTATGTAGTATTTCTTATTTTCTAACTAACACTTGCCAGCATCGTAATTTTGCAAAATTAAAGAAATACCGTGTCAATATTTTTGTGGATCTAAAGCTAATTAAAAAAAACAAATGTTTGTACTTTAAACTTGTACTTCAATATATTGCTTGGATATTCACATTAGGGGTGTTCACACGAACAGACATACCGGGCATACATAGTGCGTCAATCCTGGATTTGACAGTGTGAAGGCATGAAACGGTGGTGTGACAAATCTGTGAACGAGTGTCTGCCCGACCTGTTCTCAGAAGAAAAAAGTTGAAAGTGTCTATGTTAGAACTTACCGGAGGCAAGAATTAAATGTCTGTCCGACACCTATCCGAAGTTTGCAGCGATCGATTCGTTGGGACAAATTTTCAACAACTCGGGCCACACATTTTAGCCACTATACGCGTTCGTTGCAATGTCGTCGGCTTGTTGGCATAAACCAATGACATAACGTAGCCCCACAGTAAATAGTCACGCGGCGTTAAATCGAACGAACGAGGCGGCCAATCGACTTGACTATTTCTTGAGATAAGAATAAATCGATTGTAACGGGTGCTGCGTGGCTTGTAGCCCTAATCCGGGCCAAAAATAATCGGTAATCATGGCGCGATAATGTCTACCATTCACAGTAACGTGACGATCTTTATCGTGGACGAAAAAATATGGTCCGTCATGCAAACCGCACCAGGCAGTTATTTTTTGTGGAAGAAGTGGTGATTCATGAAGTTCATGTGGATTTTCACTCGAATCATCAACACCCGAACGCATATTTTGCGTACTGACGAACATTGATGCAAAAAAGTAAGTAGTAAATATTTGTTTATATTTGCCGTTGTCTATACCGATTTGAATTGCATACCGAGGAATAAAAGAAAAGAAGGAAAGTGCAGCCGTTGAAAAGTGTAGTTGGCCTATTTAATGGATGCCGGTGAGAGAAAACGTATTTCACTTAAAATGCTACAATTTTACCAACAACCTCCCATCCCTTTACGCAGATAAGGCATGTATTCAAGTGGAGTCTCCTGGTAAATGAAATTAAAAAGCGTCACACTCTCCTTTCCGTTCAGATTCTTGTAACACTGTCCTCAAACTTTATTACTTTCATAGGATTGTCTAAAAAAGAAATTAAAGAGGAAAAATTAAATTAATGTAGCAGATTTGATAAACTAGAATTAGAAGTAAATCTACTACAATTGTGGTAGACTCCCAACACTGCTCGTGAGGCACAACAACTTCTCTTTGCGGACACTTCTCTATAAATTCACATCCTCTCTTTGCGAGAAATTCGGCATAGAATGAATACTTGCGTGTGTATTTACAGCGAACCCCCTCTCCAGCGGACGCCTATTGAGCAGGTACACCTCTAATAACGGACATTCGAACATGAAAGAGACAGAAAATAATTGTGCTTATGTATTACCTTCCTATATTCACAAATATGAATGTATTACATTTAAGAAGTCTAAGTATTTGTAGATATAAACGCACGCACGTTTTTTTTCGTTTCTAAATACCGAAACAGTGAATGTGTGTAATCGGCTTGTGTGTATCTCTTTCAAAATTGAATAGTCATTATATGAGTGTTACGCTGTTCAGTTTATTCAAGAAATCGGCAGGGCAGGTTTTCATTAAAATGGCTAGTAAAGGAACGCGAAACATGCTCACTCTAAAACAAAAAGTGGAGGTGATAGCTTACCACGAAAGCAATCATAACGTTTCTGTTCGCAGTCTTGCTGAAATATTCCAAATTGGTAAATCGCAAGTGGCGAATATTTTGCAGAAAAAGGAACAAATTTTGTCCTTGATTCGTGACAGGTCCCCGAATGAAAGGGTAAATCGGTTTAAGAAAGGAGGATCTGGCGAAATTATTGATAAAACAGTGCTAGAGTGGTTCAATCGGGTCAGATGTAACAAAGTGCCAGTGTCGGGCGTTATGATTAGGGAAAAAGCTCGGAAAGTCGCGCGAGAATTGAACTTGGAGAATTTCAAAGCTTCTAATGGCTGGCTAGACCGTTTTAGGGCTCGGCACAAAATAGTTTTTAATAAATCAGCTTTTGGAGAGTTAGCTTCTGCGGAAATTGGAATGGTAAGTGTATGGCTTTCTGAACTTCTTGAACTTTGCAGAGGCTACGAAGAGTCAACATCAGATGAAATGGCCTTTTTATATAGCACATTAACAGATAAGACACGTTTATGTTAAAAAAGAGACCTGTTCCGATAATAATGGAGGCACCTGAATATGCACTTACGTGATATTTGCATTTCGCTAATTGTCGCATAGATAACTTGGCTATCCTTCTAAGTGGACTCCAATCCTCCAATCATGACTGTTAAGTGGATGTCAGTTAAAGAGAATTTTTCTCAATCCCTCATCCGAATTCGAACAGTCGATAAAAAAAACTGGATCTGGAGAAAATGCTGACTGCAAAATTCTTCGTGAGGGAAGATAGATGTCATAGGCGGTCAGTGGCAATGAACTTGTTCACAAACGTAGAGTGGACAGTGCGACGTTCAGATATCTAGGGGGCTTCAACTTGAATGCCATATATCCACATAAACCCAATAAAATACCATACAGTGTGCCGAAACATGCTGTCATCACGGAAGGACACACAACATCGACGTCTCGGACAGAGCGTTACTTTGAGGTAGTCAAGAACTTCGTCTACCTAGGCTCTGGGGTAAATAGGAACAAAAACACTAGTACCATGATCAAGCGCAGAATTACTCTTGCCAATCGCTGTTTCTTTGGACTCAAGAGGCAATTGAGTAACAGAGCCATTTCTCGAAACACCAAATTGACCTTGTATAAAACCCTGATCATCCCAGTCCTGCTCTATGGCGCAGAGACATGGACGCTATTGAAACCGGATGAAGAAGCTCTGGGTTGTTTTGAGAGAAAAGTTCTGCGTACGATCTTTGGTCCTGTTTGCATTGATGGCGTTTGGAGGAGAAGGTTCAACCACGAACTATACGGTCTGTACAGCGGCATGCACCTAGTTAAGCGTCTTCGAATCCAACGCTTAAGATGGCTAGGTCATGTAGAGCGGATGGACCCACAGCTTCGGCCCGAAGAGTCTTCGACACCGAGCCATTGGGACAGCGCAACAGAGGACGTCCTCGCACTAGATGGCGCACACAAGTGGAAAAGGACCTCAAGCAACCTCAACAACTGGAGGCAGCTGGCGAAAGATCATGCTGGCTGGAGAGGCATGTTGGTTGGGGTCCCAGTCCACCCCGGACTGTAGCGCCAATCAAAGAAGAAGCAAGTTCAACATTCATTCAAGTTTCTTATATGGATTTTCTTCAGGCCTGTCTCCAACCTCACCCATTTCAATCGTGGCTATGCTTTAAGGCAATTGTTAGAAACGGCCTCTTCGAATTTGTGGTGTGCGTTCAATTGTTCTCAGCTAAATTCTTCCTGTGCAAAAAAACCCGATGGAAATTGATGCGAAATTTGTTGATGCGTTTATTTCCTTATTCGAATCCAGCGTGTAGATATTCGTAAGAGTTTATAACTTTTGACATTTGCTTACAAATGTAGTGGCGCAAAATTATAGTCGGCAAAAGTGGACTTTAAAATTATAATGCACGTTACAAAGTGTTTTGATAATTATAGTCGACATAAAGAACATTTTATAGTTGTCACCTCGTGACAAATTTAAAATCAACCGAAACATCGTTTTAAATGTTTAACGTGGAGTGAAGCTTATATGTCATGTCATTTCAGTGAAAGAATTTTGTGAACATGTTTTCTGAAGATGAAGATTTCGGTATTTTTGAAGACTTTAATTTAATGCGCAAACCTAAAGTTCATAAAAATCGTGCCAATCCTTTTGAGGAGCTTGAGGATGGAGAATTTTACTGCGGATATAGATTCGACAAAGCCACAGCGCAGTTCCTGATTGATACCATTTATGTATGGCATCGCAATTAAAACAGCGAACGAACATCAACGAAACTGCAGAAGCAACTGGAGAAGCATTTCGAAGCAGTTTCATAAGACAACACTTTCAATAGATATTGTTTAATATATAACATAACAATAAATACAGGAACATTTTGAAAGAACACAACATCACAAAAATTATATTACTAAGGCTCTGTGTTGCAGTTGCACGATTTCCGAGTCTCATGTTTTTCAGCCTCATGTTGTGTAATTCCTTTCGCTGTTCAATGAATATAAAGTGACACGTTCAGTGTCTTCTTTTGCTTTCAAAAGCAGCTCTTCTGCATGACGCGCTTGCAACAAGTGAAGCTCTGCTACTTGAGAAGTGGCTTCTTGAATCTGAGATTCCCGTGCCGACATCACCTGGTACTTTTTTGTCGGTTTTTTCGGCAATTGTCTAAACCTCTTAAGCAAACATTTTGACGGAGATAGTGTGGGCGTGGATGGATAGGTAGTTGCGACAGTTGGCTGAGATGTAGATGCCATATTGCTATCAATCATAGCATTTCCGCTTGGGCTTGGACTTGCTGTTTTCAAATTAAAAGATAAACAAGCAAGCGAATGACAGCAGTGAAAGTGCGTTTGTTTATCCCATTGTTTATTCGAACTGTCATTTTTAAGTGTGTTTGATTGAAAATTCTCATAGGTACGTTGTAAAGTAGAAACCAGTTAGCGGCAGGTTAAAAAGTGACTATTTTTGAAAAAAAGTTAAAGCATACTTTTAAGTTTAAAGTTGCGTATAACTAGTTCGGAGTTAAACTCTTAAAGTGGAGTCGACTATAAATTTGCGCCAATGTGTTTTCATGAAGAGAGTTCGGAGAGCTCCCTCAAATGAACGATATAAATGTCGGGTCTTTTGCACGCCGTGTGTTTTCCAAAAATAAGTATTGTTGTCATTTTATTATAATGCCCGATACGCGAGAATTCAATTATTGGTTTAGTTTATAAACAGTGGTCGCATCAGTTAACAAGGATGCCGTCAGGAGAACCCACAGAAATAAGTTCCAAAAATTGAATCGAATTGCTGGACAAACTGGATTTTCTCCTTATATCCTTCTTCTTCTTCTTCGTGTGGCGCTACAGTCCGGGGTGAACCTGGGCCTCGGTCAACAATCCTCTCCCGCTGGTGCGATCCTTAGCCAGCTGCCTCCAATTTCGCACTCCAAGTTGGTTGAGGTCCTTCTCCACTTGAATGCGCCATCGGGTTCGTGGTCGTCCTCTATTGCGTTGTCCCACTGGTTCGGAGTCGAAGACTCTTCGGGCTGGAGCAGTGTTGTCCATGCGCTCAACATGGCCTAGCCATCTTAGGCGTTGAATCCGTAGACGCCTGACTAGACTCGTGTCGCTGTACAGCCCGTACAATTCGCTGTACAGCCCGTACAATTCGCTGTTGTACAGCCCGTACAATTCCCATTGTATCCACGAACGGAATTATTTACAAGATTTTTAATGCAAAAAAATCCTCTCATAACTAATTAGCGGACAAATCGCATCTGGCATTTAATGTATACACGGGCGCCGTCTGTCGACTATCCGACTGTACAATACTTAGGTTTGTGTGTAAGCTTATTCACAATTTGAAGCTTGCATACCATCGACAAAAATTATTATTTTTTCGTGATTTGGTCGAATAGCATCATCAGACAGGTCTCGACGTCTTTCAAATTTTGGTTGTAAAACAAGGCAGGCAAGGAGATCATGTTCAGAAAGAGCTAAAGGTTCGTTTGTGATCCGGAACGGATGCGGAGCTATTCAAAAGCGACAACGACGTGTCAACTACTTGTTGTATGTACTTATAGATATAGTTGTTCGTACAAGCTCAGATAATTTTTAGACAAGAAATTAGACAAATATTAAATACGATAATATTTTCTTAGTGAGAATCTCTTGTTCTTGTTTTTTTTTTGTGTACAGATACTTTAATGAAATTTAATACATGCTTCGAAAGCGTCTTTGAAACAAAAGCCGTAATACAAGGGAGGCAAGAAAATCACGTTTTTTAAAAAGAGCTAAAGGCCCGTTAGTAAAGCGTGCTTCTGTTGGCATTTTTACGGTAAGTGAATGGCAGTTAAAACTTCTTGAACTAATTTTGTGCCACGAAGAGAAATCATTTTTAACGCTGAACAAACTGGTATATCTTATCGGGCAAGGAAGAGACTTGTTCTGCGGTTAAAATCTGGTAAGGAAGCCTTCCAGTGAAGTGCTCCGGTTTAGATATATCTTATTGGCCTGTGCCCAGTTGAAGGTTTGGTCTCTCTGGTTTGAAGTAGCACATCATCAGCACGTGTACGTATTATGAACATTACAGTATTGCACTATATTAGGAAGCTTGTCCACAGGCATATATTGAAAAATGACCGGGGTCAAGTATGTTGATTGGCAGTTAAATAACGGTTAATTGAAATATTCAGGGTACTATAAAGCTCAAAAATATTGTGAAACCACACACAAATACTTATCATACGTCAAAAGCATAGATATCCTTTTATGAGAAATTATTACTGCTACAGGTATTTCAGCCACGAACTATTTGAAACCTTCAGATAAAAATAGTCAATTCTAAAGCTTGATGTGATGTTGTTCAATTTATATTATTAAATAATGATGACTTGAGTGGTTGACCTTTATAAGACCTATTCTTCTTCTTTTTTTTCTAGACCAATGAAACTAGGAACAATGAACATAGGAACGGGCATCAAAACTTCGTTATAAATGAAATCAATACAACGACACCAATTACATCAATTCCAGAGGAAATTCACAATCAATATGAAGTAAATACTAGAATGAAACAATCACCGTCGGTTTCAACACCACAATCAACACCTCCCCAGACGCAGCAGCAATGTAGTTACGCTGATGATTCTCAAAGCATGTCGGTGCAAAATTACACAAGCACTGAAGAGGACCATGAAATTTTCGGGGCATTCATTGCGGCCGAATTGAGAGGTTTGGGCGATAATCATTACCTCATAAGATCAGTGAAGAAGAAAATCCAACTAACCATCATTGAGGCATACGACACTTATGAACCAAAACGCTCTAGAAAGACATCCAAACAAAGGGAGGATGTAATCTTACAGCAACCGCATCCGCCGCCACCGCCGTCGGATAAATTCACAATGAAAATTGAACTTACCGATGATGAGTATGGTCAGAACTCGACCTGATCGCTACGGACTTTCAAGAGGTAATAAATTGAATACTCCCCATGTGACATGATGTATAATGTTAGATAATTGTATCATTTTAGCCGCAGCATCAGGGACGTGGATATCGACGCTTAAAGAATTCCATTGACCGCAATGATCTCATTATGCGGTTACTTAAATTAAGCTTGTTAAGCGCGATGCATTAAATGCATATGTTGTTGATGTTAGAAAATAAGAACTGAATGAATGAATTGACCTATAAATATATGTATATATTACGTATGTATACATGAAATACAATTTTTTATTTATGTAAATAAAATTTAAAAAAAATAAAAATATAAAATTTTAAAAAATCTGGCCAGTTCAAACATGTTAAACATTATACAGTAAGAAATCTTGATTTGAACTCAATCTGCTTTTGTTTACATCTTTGGTTGGCAGCCATCTATCATTTCCAGTTGTTGTACGTAGTGTTTGGAGTTGCCGGGCCGGAGCATTAATGTCTGACACCAGAAACTCGAACGAATATGATCGGTGTCGCTCTACAGTTTTTATATTTTGTAGTTCAGTCTCTTCCGAAAACCATAAAAAAAATACGGGACCATAGATAATAACACGGGCTTTCTTCTCGTAGTTTGACCAAGGAGATATCCAACTTCAGCCGGAATTATCCCTTGTCAATCTGATCACGAAAAATGAGAGTGTATTGGAATTCACTTGTATTTCACACATCCTTTTACAAAATGCATGGAGTCATGTTCCCGGATGGAGAAGGAAACGGCTCACACGTTTTCGCAGACGCACCGTTCATATAAAAGAGACATGTTAATCAGCGATGAAAGGGAGATACAAGTTTGATATTTTCTAACTCCCTTATTTCGGGTTTTCAGCATGTCCGTGACGTTGTGGGTGTGTGCGTCGAGTTTATATCCCTGGTCTTGAAAGACCAGGAATGACCAGAATGTTCACGGCTCCACTTCTGTCTACTTCTGTCTAGATAAAACTTCTCAAACTTGGCTGTTCGGAGTCGGCATAAAACTGTAGATCCCTTCCACTCGTGAGAGACAACACGATTGGTGCTAGGCCCTGGCCCTCTATGGGCTACAGCGCCACCCATATTATTATTATTGGGCTGCCAGCAAAATTTTGCCAATACTCTTAAAAAAAATTGTTGGTCCATTGTGGTGCGCCGTTAATTCCAATCCAACGGCATATGGCCACAGGACATGGTTTGAAAATCAGACAAAATATAATATTAACTTTGCTTTAATTGGGATTCGAACCTGGGACCCCTATACCCAAGGGCAGGCACTTAACCAAATACGCATTCCAACCAAGCCGCGTTATTTAGCTTGTGTCAAAAATTTGCCAGTGGTTCGTGAACAAACGTCTACAGCTATGTGGTCGTCCATCAAATTCGTCGGGTTGTTTTCTGATCTAATAAGGGGTTACGGTCAAATTTTGAGACAGCAGCGTCATTTGTTGAATCTCTTCATACCAAATCTACCAACGATACGAACTACGAAAACTTGGTATCACAAAATCCGAACAGAATAACAAACTCCGGCGTAAATAACTTTTCGTAGACAAACATACAAACGTCTTTCTTTTCTTAAGTATGATGTGAGCGTCAAGATACAAATGTCTCGATAGGGAACATTTGTTGTGAACGAGCCCTTATTTTTTTTGTTTGATATGATATCCGTGAATAATATTTAGTATACATCAAATCATTGAACAGACAAAATCATATTTTTTCATCGTGTTAAAAATGTCCTACCGAACTCGTCCGCTTGTGTAGAATGACGATGGAGAATGCAGGCTGCTCCATCAAGGTCGGTAAAACCGAGAACTTTGATGTCAAAAAAGGATTCAGACAAGGCGACGCGCTGTCATGCGACTTTTTCAACATCGTTCTTGAAAGAATTGTTCAAAACTCGAACGCCAACACCAGAGGAACAATCTTCCAACTACTCGCATATGCGGAAGATATTGACATTATCGGAAGAACGCAGCGTGATGTCAATGGCGCTTTTGTAAGTATTACAACGGAGGCCGCGAAGACGGGTTTAGCGGTAAACGAGGGCAAGATTAAATATATGCTGTCAACGAGAAAGGACACCCAACACCGACACCGACGTCACGGCAGACAGATATAACTTTGAGGTATTATAAAAACGTTGTCTACCTAGGAACCGCTATCAACTTAGACAATGACACCTTTTGGTAAACAAGGCCCTCTCTCGAACAACCAAAGTAACGCTTTACAAGACCTTAATCGTCCCAGTCCTGCTATATGGCGCGCAGGCATGGACTCTGTCAAAAGCGGATGGAGCAGCTCTTGGTTGCTTCGAGAGGAAAATTCTTCGGGTAATCCCGTCTGCATAGATGGTGAGTGGACGAGGAGATACAGCGACGAAACATACGCCCTGTTCAGCGACATCGACTTAGCCAGAAGAGTGAAGATCCAACGATTGAGATGGCCAGGTCATGTAGAACGGATGGAAACCAATGCTCCGGCCCGAAAAGTCTTCGAATCCAACCCGAGGGACGGCGCAGTAGAGGAAGACAGCGGCTCAGGTGGCGCACGCAAGTGGAAAGGGACATCAACCAACTATGCTTGCGAAACTGGAGACAACTAGCTAATCGAGCTGGCTGGAGACGCTTGTTGGTTGAGGCCCAGGTCCACCCCGGACTATAGCGCCACCTTAAGTAAGTAAGTTAAAAATGTCGAATTTTGTACCAGAAAGTGATGATTTGCGGAAAGCATTAATTTTTTGTTTTCATTTGAAGAAAAGTGCTGCAGAGTCGCATCGAATGCTTGTCAAGGCATATGGTGATCATGCTCTATCAGAAGCAACATGCAAAAGATGGTTTCAACGGTTCAGAAATAATGATTTTGATGTGAGAAATGAAGAACGTGGAAGACCACCAAAAAAGTTTGAAGACGCCGAATTGCAAACGATATTGGATGGAGATGACACTTTGAGTCAAAAGCAAATGGCAGCAATGTTAAATGTTGCACAACAAACAATTTCTGACCGTTTTTACTTTCTCATTAATAATTAGTAATAATAATAATAATAATAATATGGGTGGCGCTACACCCCGTAGAGGGCCAGGGCCTAGCTTCTCAGCAACCACTCGTGTTGTGCGTGCTATTGTTCTCGCACGAGTGGAAGGGACCTACAGTTTAATGCCGACTCCGAACGGCCAAGTTTGAGAATCTTTTTCTAGACAGGAAATACTCTTTGAGCATTGTCAGTAATTCGAAAGAGGTGGGGTCGTGAAAACGATTTTTGTCGCACAGAGCAGGAATCGAACCTACGACGTCGAGGTTGGGGTCGACGCACATACCCACAACGCCACGGGCCAACACCATTAATAATTAGTGGCGTATTTAAAAAAAAAAACGCTTTCATACCTGTACACCGGTAGTGATGACAACATTCACGAAATTTGTAGCAGATTTTTCATTATGATTCTTTCACAAATGAACTCTGTTATAAATTTTTCGGACTTCGAAGCCCATTTTCGATTACGATGAAATTCGTAGCTAAATATTATAGGCATCAAGCTCTATGGTTGAGAATTGGTTTATTGAGTTCGAAGTGGTCGTACCAGCACAAGTGACGCAGAGTGTTCAGGCCGGCGAAAAGATGTGGTGAAGCCAGGAATCGTCAATTAAATCCATGTAATGATACTGGACGAGCAGAGAATTGTCTGAGGCATCTCAACCGAGAGATCACACACACATCACATCTTACATGAATAACTGCACATTGAAAAGACTACCGTGGCAATGCAGACCAAATTTTGCCCCATTTCATTACCGTGCACAAAACATGGTCCATCATGGTATACGAGAGAGCAAGAAACAGTTAAGAGGGTGGGTTTCTCCAGATGAATACACAAATTTAATCAAAAATGTCACATCAACCAAGCCAAATTCACTATACCACCTTAGTTCCGAGCAACTCCGAAGCATCCGGTCAACACTTGCCCAAACAGTTCAAATTCAAATCCAAGCAGTAATTCCCAAAAATATATTTCATAACAATCTATCAGCATTCGCTGCTCATCTTCCGAGAACGCACATCATATTCGAAGGAGGCACCCGAACTGCATTGGGATCTTTGAACGCACCTGCAAGTGCCGAATCAAAAGTTTTGTTACCAGCAGTTGCCTTACAAATAACTGTATTGGTCATTCTTAGTTTAGTTTTATTTCGCACAATAATGTGAACAGTTGTCCAGTGAAAAATTAAAATGTGTTCTTAACGCAGTTTGTAAGACACTTTGTAAATAAAACGACTCTTCGATTCAAATTAATTGTGTTTATTCCTTGTTTGAAAACTACTCTTTACTACCACCTCTCGATCACGAATATCGTCGACTACCTTCCATCAGTAGGCATGTTTTCTTTTTTGGACTACTCAGTACTCGCCAGAGGAAACTACATGTTTATTAAAGGTTGGTATCACTCGATTATTTGACACTTGTTGATGTTATTTGTGCAAATTTATAAAATATCAAATCATTCATATTACTTGTGTGGCTATCCATTATTTGTGTATTTTTGAGCATTACATTTCACTTAATTTTGACATTAGACTATTTTGACATGTAATACAATGGACGTAAGCATATGTACCAACTTTCGGAAGAAAAAAGTAACTCAGTACTAGAACGCTTTGTTAAGAATCATTACTGAGCTGAGTACTGAGTAGTCAAAAAAACACGCCTATAGATGGCGCCAGAGGAACTATTTATTTATTAAGGGTTGGTATCCACTGCTATTTGACACTTGTAAGTGTTGTTTTCTTCTATTTACTTATTCATAGTTATTTGTTGATGTTACTTGTCCAATATTTGTATTTCTCTGCTCATTTTTCCTTATTGATTAAAAAAACATGTCTAAAAGGTAAGTTGACATTAAAAAAGTTCTATAATTAAATCTTGATGCTATATATGCATTAATTCACAGACAAGCAAAACGGTGGACTGTGGAGGAGACGAAAGCATTGCTGCATTTCTATAAGGCTAGGAAGCACGAATTATCGAACCACCGCAAAAAGCGACTGGCGTATGCACGTATCGTGGAAGATATGGTTTCAGCTGGTTTCGTAAGTAACTTTGAAAAGTGTACAGCAAGATATAATAGGATCGCATTTAATTCTTAGGATCCAAACATTGAAGTAGCCCATTTGGAAGTAAAGATCGCAACGCTCACCAGGGCGTATAAGGCAGCCAAGGACAACGGCAAGTGCTCAGGGGATTTTCCGTGCCCACCTTTCATGAATGAAATGGAAGAAATATTTGGAGACAGGCCCATCCCTTCGGAAAGTGATTCATTTAATGCTGGCGCGGAATGTCTATTTACGGTAAGGAAACAATTTACTCGAACTGATTGGACAAAGTCGATATCTGTGTATAGCTCGAATATTTATACGAAGTCTGCAAAAGAAGATATGTATATTCAAATGTTGCTTTGGTTTGGACAAAATTAAGATGCGTGAGTAATCAGCTACGAATGTTAAATGTGATTTAAGGTCCATCGCACTGTAGCCTTCAAAAGTTTATACTTTGAATAGTTTCTTTTGTAGCTGAGTCATTGGAGATCAGATGGAATTCTTCAAAGACTGGTTCATTCGCGTCGCTTAATGATTCTACCAATTTATGCACGGGCTAATCATTGATCGATTTTTTTTAAAAATTTTCCAAGTTATTTCATGTTTTCTTACATTTTTTGTTTGGCTATGCATTACTTTTGTACATCTTTTGCTTAGGAGAATGAACTTTCTTTTATTTTTTAAAATTACTGAGTACTGAGTTCCCAAAAAAATAACGCTTATATTTGCTGCATCCAAACCTACAGTCGTTTGTAGATTTAAATCGAGTGAAGAGGTCATCGCCGAACCAACCGACAAAACCTTTTCTTTAGACAGAATCCAACCAAATAATGGGGCTCATTTCCCAAAAAAACTATATTTCATTCCAAAAATCACTAAAATATCACAGCATTTGATTACATACCTACATATGCATAAAGATTGTAGGATTGCTGAAACTTGACCATCCTATTTAAGACAATATACTTTTTCTATTTAGACCACTAAGCCCACGAAGAAAAAACATACGAACGGATCTGTTTATACCATTCAGTGTCAAAACGAATCATATATCGAATTAAAACCATCATCGTCAACTGCATCAGATCCTCTGCACAATCAGCATCAATGGGCTTGTGCTGAAGATTCTCAAAGCGTGTCGGTGAAAAACTACACAAGCGCTGAGGAGGACTATGAACTTTTTGGGGCATTCATTGCGTCCGAATTGAGAGCTTTGGCCAAAAATCAGTCACTCATAAGATCTGTGAAAAAGAAAATCCAACTAACCATCATTGAGGCATACGAGACGTATGAGGCACAATGCTCTAGAGAGACATCGACACAAACAGAGAATGTCATCTTACAGAAACCGCATTCGCAGCCATCGCGCTTTGATGATTTCGAAATGAAAACTGAACTTACCGATCATGAGTATGGTCAGTATTCGACGTGATACGGACTTTCAAGAGGTAATACATTGAATATTCCACATGTGACATGATGCATAACTTTATTTAATTGTATCATTTTAGCCACATCATCTGAGACGTACTAAAGATCGGCGCTTAAACATATCCTTTGATCAGAATGATCTCATTATGTGGTTACTTAAATAGATGTGTAAATTAAAATTGTAAAAAATTGTGTCTATACTAGAAAATAGGAACTGAACATTGAAGAATTTGGAGCTAAACTTGACTTGAACTCAATCTTCTGTTTTCATCTTTTTCTCGTTCGGGGTGGACCTGGGCCACAGCTAAAATGCCCCTCCATCGGGCACATTCTTGTGCTTGATTGAGATCGCTTTCTAGCTGGGTCCCTCATGGTTGGTGTCGAACCCTTTCCGGGCCAGAGCATTGATGGCTGAGGCGTCGATGTCGCTGAATATGACACAACTAAAGTAATGCAACGTGGTGGCCCGAGGCGTTGTGGGTATGTGCGTCGACCCCAACCTCGACGTCGTAGGTTAAATTCCACAATAGCACGCACAACACGAGTGGTTGCTGAGAAGCTAGGCCCTGGTCCCCTACGGGCTGTAGCGCCACCCTTATTATTATATAAAGCAACGTGGTGCCGCAGGGATAAGCGAAATGTGTGTAAATGCAAGATAGACGGCATGTCAATACAATTTTTTCTTCAGCTTCCAGAAGATATTTTAACTCCGCTGAGTTTGAGTTGAGTTGAGTCTCCGTTCAGTTTGTTGTGCACATAATCGCCGAAGCTTGCGTACGTACTTAAAGTACTATTTTTTCCAATAATGAATATGCATGCTGCTTTGCTCCATTTTTATTTCAGAGTAACGGGTGCAGCAGTTGTATGTGGTGACCAGATTGTCCTGAAATAGTCCTGCTCTTCGGATTTCTAATACTTAATTTTTGTAGTACAGTTCCCTCCAGTTTTTTTTTTGCTGAGACAAAAGCATTATTTCATTACAAAGACATCCTCCGCTTTAAAATCAAAGTAATCGCGGAGCAGATAATTCATGTAGGAGCTCGAGATTTTTGCTAAAACGAAAGAGATGCTCTGTTTTATCTGGCGATCATGGTACGGAGACTGGTAGTATGCGAGTTTTTGTATTATATTTTTTTACATGTTTCACTTCCTGGGTATTTTTTATTCTCATCTTTTCCGACATATCTAATGAATTGAAAAATTACGCCCTGTCTGACTTGTTGGGCTACGCTAACGCCGGCTTTCAAAAACAGTCCTTTGACATTTCTAAGTGTCATTGAAAGTCACACGCTGTTCGTTTTCTTATTATGCACAAATTTCCATCTTCTTTTTATTTCAACAATCATTCAGAGTTGCTTTTTTTTAAAAGCTAGTCTACATATACAACTTGATGAGTTCATCGCTGACGGCCGATGGTGTAAGTACTCCCAAGTCGGTGAAAAGCAGTGTAATATAGGCTGGTGGGGTATAGTCGACAAGCGGGTGAATTTTTGAGACATCGACGAGGTCTTTGCTGGGATACTGTAAAAGAAAAGACGTCCACATTCAACTGCAACATTAATTCACACCCAAACATACCTTGTATTCGTTCGGAAGATCTCTCTGATTTAGTGGGTACAGTCGGGTGAATTTGAAACTCTCCGCCAGAACGTAGAACGGTTTCTTCATTTCCCTCGCACACAATCCCATTGTAAAGCTGCCGATTCGATTGATAATGCCACCACTCTCAACAACACCCTCCGCCCCGACCATTACCAAGTCGACGCTTTCCATTACATAGCCGATGGCTGAATCCAAGATCAGCGTGTAATCGATGCCGTATTTCTCCAGATCTCGGCACATATCAGCACTGGAAAATAGAAACGTCGTGGTTGTTTGTTCGAGAGCTGGCAGCAACGAACTCACCCTGAATTGTCTGGACCGCCTTGCGTGACAAACACATGAAACTGTTTGTTCGACTTAGCGGCTGTTATGAGGGTTTCCAACACAACTCTCGACCTGGAGTGTGTTAATACCCTGCAACCGTCCGATAGGAAAGGCGCTGCTTGTCGGGCAATCACATTCCTCGATTGTTCCAACTTGGCTAAGAAGATTTTTCCTCGATGCAGCATAATTTGTCTGCACTCCTCCATGTGCTTGTCATCCAAACTGAGTGTGATGAAGCGGCAAAAGAGCTCACCTCCGGACACAATCGCGGCTATAGAAAGGTCTGTTTTACGCATTGCTTCGACAGCATTTCGCATTGTCTCGTGTAGAATGTGAATGGTTCCAACTGAAATAAATGGATGAGACTTAAATCCAGAACATGGCAAGACGTATCAAATGAGACACACATTGTTTCTTTTCGAGAATCATGAGAAGTGTTTTGATAGCCGCTATGCCTGAATTGAGGTTCTTATCCTTGTCCATAAGGTTTAGGAAATACTGAACGACATCTAAAAAGGAAGGAAAATTAATTTAATCCATATTGGGTATTGGTTTCTTACCAAAATCGCCAGATTTGTTTTGCTTTTTCTGAGGCATTTTCGCTGTGCAATATTTCACAAATGTTTAGAATGATGTCGTCGTTGACAGTACACATTTGACAGATGGATTGTGGAGGGGATGAACGGCTGATTTGCAAATGTCAGTCAAAAATTACTAAAGAGTTGTATGTTCAAATTCTATGTTATGTTATCGATAAGTTTGAAGCTGATTTAACTCAAGCAATGAACAACAGAATACGTGAGTTGAAATTATAGCGTGATTGGCTTGCATTGGGCAACAATGAAAAATTTATTGGACTACGATTAGAAGTAATGTGTTTGTCTTTAGAAAAGAAAAATAACATGGAGATTCATTTGGTATGAAAATTGTAGTAGGGCAAGGTTTGTTTATCTGACTTCAACTGTTAGAAGAAAGTACTGGTTTAGCACTGCCGGGTAAAAACATTCACCTGTATATGCGTTACATTCTATTTACTTAAGGATCATTCCATCATTAAAAACAAATGATAATAGTTGCGTCAAAGGCATTAATTTTCGTGCTGCTTAAGGGCCATTCAAATGATGTCGAACGAATTACGAAACTCGCAAACTCTGATAATTCATTCTATATTCAGTTATAACAATAATAATATAATATGGGTGGCGCTACAGCCCGTAGAGGGCCAGGGCCTAGCTTCTCAGCAACCACTCGTGTTGTGCGTGCTATTGTTCTCTCACGAGTGGAAGGGACCTACAGTTTTATCCGAACGGGCAAGTTTGACAAGCTTTCTCTAGACAGGAAATACTCCTTGAGCATTGTAAGTAACTCGAAAGAGGTGGGGACGTGAAAATTGTTTTCGTCGCACAGAGCAGGAATCGAACCTACGACGTTGAGGTAGGGGTCGACGCACATACCCACAACGCCACGGGCCACCACTTTTCAGTTAAACAACAAAATTCTTCGTTGCGAGCGATAACCATTTGAATGCTATCAATTTCGACAAATATCTTTCGTAAATTCCCTTCTCTATCAGCGCTGTCAAAAAACATCGCCTTGAGACTTGAGAGAAAAGAAAAACATAAAAAAAAAGTGCGACATAACTTACGATAAAAAATCTACGATCATGTTCAATGTTATTACAGTAAATTTTGCTTCGTATAGGAAAAAAGTGAGTGGTGAAGTTTGGTATGCTGTGTCATAATAATTTGGAAGGAAATTCGATTTTTCAATAATTTGAATTGTTAATTCCCTATTATTGTAAGTAGAATATGATTTCGAATATCCCCCTCAATAATTTCATCTCAAAATATATTCGTTATTGCGATTGATACACTCTGAAAAATTCAATTAAAATCTATCATTGAATGGCGCATCGCTGTGTGCGATGATGTGTGTGGTGTGTTGAAGGTTTCACTTCTATGCGACGAGCGAGACCTTTCCTCGAATGCAATTTGCAGCTATCGAGACGACTACGACTACATCGACGACAACGACGACGGGAACGGCGAGATACCATTTAAGGCCGCCATTTTGTCCGCCCCCACCCCCTCGGTGGCCTAAAGGGAAAATACAAAAAAAAAAATTGTTAACAAGTTTTAATTTAATAACTCCCAATGTTCCATCGCTTCAATCGATATGATTCCTGAGATTTTAGCTTGTTTCGGGAAAACTCAATGATTCGGTGTTTTTTCTGTTTTTTGCCAAGCATACTGCACAACCAACCAATACATAAGAACGTTCCCCCCAGTTTCAATTTGCAATTACAAGCGATTTTTTTTTTCGAGTGAATTTCGTAATTGTATGATTAACAGGGCTTTGTATTAATTTCAGGTGACCAACAATTTCAAGGAATATCATTCATCGTTTCTATTATTTTGGTTTTTATTTAGTTTTTGATTTTGAAAGAGTTGTGCGGGCAAAACAAAAAATCTAAAAAAAAAAATACACACATTTAAATCCGAATAGACAGAGGAGGAGGACAATTTTGTTTGTGAATTTCCAAAATTCGCATCAATTTCTAATTGGAATATTCATCTGCTGTGCGAAAAGATCCTCATCTATTGCCGAGAGATAACGAGGCGCCCACAATCAGGTGAGTGTTTTTATTTTCCCCCCTCGCCACTTTTTTGCGTATTTTTTTTTGGTTTTCTCTTCTATTTAATTGGCTGAAGCGTGCGTGCATTTAATTGGAAAACAGTTTTGGCTATTTCATTGTCCAGATTTCCAGAAACCGTATTGTGACTAACTGTTTTGTTTTAGATTGGATTCGCACAGATGGATTCATAAAAAACTCAACGTGTGGCATGAAAGGCTGTTGTTGTTCGTGAGCCAATTTCATTGCGAATCCACGGGCAAAATGTGAGGGAAAGAGGGCGGCATAAAAGTCGAATGTCTGGACATTCCGAAAAGCGACTATGTCTACGCGTCGTGTACTAGTTTTGGCAGCTTGTTTGGACTGATATGTGGGACAGATATTATGGGACTTAGCGATTGAGCGAAATACGTTTTGTTTGCTTCAAAATTGGCACGTCTAATGATCCGACCCTATCCGATTAGATCGTCGTATCAATTAAGTTCAAACGCTTTAGGTGGATAATGGACGAGGAATTTATGGCGGCTATTGTTAGGGAAGCGCAGACTGGGTCTGTGTGCATATTTTATAGAATTTGCGCTTGTTTTTGTGACCGTGCATAGTGTAGGCAAATTCTCCTATAAAAGAAGTCTGTTTGTTTTTGTGGACAATGTTTTGAATGTGAATAAAATAGCTCAGCCGTTTATATTGTCAATGAAATTGAAGAAAATGTTACAAATTTACAAAAAAAGAGATGCAGAGAAGAGATCCTGTTGTGCATAATGAATTCAAACTCATGAAATAAGTTTGAGCGGGAGAGCTCCTTTGCGCAATCTGGGAGCTACCGCCTTGGACAGTACAATTTTGTTCAGCCAGTCGAGTGTTTTTTAAACTAATTTGCAAAATATATTTATTGCACAATCGACTTACAATATTCTTAATAAAATGTATATTACATTACTAGCAGTATTTTATATATTTTACTGTCAGAATCCACTACCACCCTATTTTTGAATGTTCTTGTTCTTGTTTACCTAATGCGTGGTGAAGGATCTGTGGTGAAGGGCAGCTCTAACCGTATTTGTGCCGAAGACCTGATACCTAATCCAATCAAAGACGAGACAGTGACAGAGGAAGTGCTGTGCCGTGTAGCCGTTCTCTCCCCAGGCATCGCAGAGTGTATCTTCGTTTAAACCCAGCACATTATGTGTTTAGCAAAGGTGTAGTGGCCCGTTATCACACCGGTAACGCCGGACAAAAAGAATGCTACGGAATTGGAGCAAATGTTTGGTCTATCCACACCGTGGAGAGTCATGCCTTCTATGATAGTGCTTTCGAGAGGTCCAACCATAACCCTTCCACCAGTTCTTCAAATATAGATTGTTGCGCACCCGCTTAAAAAACTTATACTTAATGAGGTACATAGTCTAATGTTGTCGCCGTCCACGAAAGCAGCGGAGCCTTCATAGAATTGAAGCCATCTATGAAAATTCGACTACATTCTGTTCCTAGCTCGAAGTCTGGCCAGAGTCATTCCTGAGGGCAGTACTAGTATGTGCTCAGGCATTTTAAATGAAAGCGTTCAGTTCAATTTTGAAGCGTAGTTCACACCTTGCAAACTTATGAAAATGGAAATGTGAAAAAAAATTAGTCAAAACAAAAAATTATGAGTCCCCGAGTCAGGCTAAAGAATATGAGTGCATTTGACTCTATAGAGTCCCTGTGGTAACACTGTTCACAGCCCACATGCAGTCGAAATCGGTTATATCGATCTTCAATTGACTAACGATTTTAGTCGTTATAAGATAGGCGGCTGTAATTGATATCAATGCAATTATAATCCGGACCTAAGAATTTTATCGTCACAACCGATACGTCGTTGTAAGCGATTTTGAAGGTATTTTGGATCTTTACTCGACTACGATAGGACTTACTTCACAAGTTTCTTTTGACCATTATCTGGCATTCAGTGTGTGTGGAGCAGGAGACTAGACGAGCTGATTAATAACGTCGAAATAACGACATCCAATAGTAACTGCTCTTTCATGACATTAGACCTAAAAATGGAGCATCTTTAATGCATGTGCTTACATATGTACTTTCACAAAACTGGGATTAAAGAGATTTTCTCGCCCAACGGAAGGACTTACTAACACAAGGTATATTGGCCACTGGCCACTGATGCCAATAAATAAAGGATCACTAGAGAGTGACCGACAACTAGTGCCTTTACACTATATTTTCTAAGGTAAGGTTAAAGTCTTCGAATCCGAACCTGTCGGGCAACGCAACAGAGGACGCCCGCGTTTAAGGTGGCGCACCCAAGTGGAGAAGGACCTCAACCAACTTGGTGTGCGAAACTGGAGACAGCTAGCCAGATTTCGCGCTAGTTTGAGAGGCATGTTGGTTGAGGCCCAGGTCTACCCCGGACTGTAGCGCCACACAAAGAAGAAGAAGGTTAGGTTAAAGCGATTGCCGGAGCTGTAGCAGTTGTGGCCCACTTAGATCCTGTTGGATTCATTCACTACCTAATAGTATGCGAGTGGCCTATATGTTTTCTGGATAAACTTGTGTTGTAGTTCGTCAAGTGTGACATTTCCTTTAGGGTACTGAAAAAAGAATTGCCTAGTATTTTATTTATTGTTCTTGCGAGGGTTGGACAAGTGCCGAGGAAGTGACGCGTAGTTTCCTCTTCCTCCTCGTCTTAACAGCTTCTGCAGTAGTCGTTGTGGGGGCGGGAGCTTCGATTCTTCTGGCAAGCATACCAAGAAGGCGGTGGTCGGTGATAATGCCCACAACATTCCTTATTTTGTTAGAAGTGGACACGGGCTCGGGCAATGATGTCTTGAAATCTACTAGTGCCCTTGTTGTTGCCCGTTGTGTTGTGGGTATGTCGTCGAGTTGAACGATGTCTAGCTTCGATTCCTGGCTTGTACGACAAAACAATAAAAATGTTCATGGTCCCACATGTTAAGAGTGGCTGACAATGCTTAGAGAACTTCTAAAACTTGGCTGTTAGAAGTCGGCATAAAACTTAAGGTTCCTTCCTCTCGTGACAGAAGAATAGCACACACAATATGAGTGGTTGCTGAGAAGCTGGGCCTGGCCCTATAAGGGCTGTAGCCTCCTCGTACCCATCGTGTCCATGTTGTTCAACCGCCCTGAAATCTTAATGAATCTGAAAATAGGTGTCATTGTGATTTTAGTTTATGGATTTTATTTCCTGCAGGTCCTCGAAGAGATGTATTTACTGACAGAGGCACCTACTTTACTTATGGACACATTCTAGCTTCCGGTAGCCGTTTCTAACTCGCCATTGTCGTGATCAATTATATGCCTTTTTATGAAGTATACAATTTTGGAAAGACACTGTACACTTATTCAACTTTCCAATAATGCAAATCGAAAACGTTAAAAGTACACTATTCGAAACCGTGAAAAACAAAATCTCAAACGTCAAAGAATGCGCAATCTACTTTTCATTGCCTATTTCTGTGATCACTTTTTACACAAACAGACGCAGGTAATCAATATGAATTGCAAAGTTTCATTTGTCACTGTCCTAACATTTTTCTTGCTCGTGTTCATAATCCACATGTCCTTGCACACAGGTTAGGTATGCGTTCTGATTTTTTATTCGCCAATGCTGTGGGAACAGTCGGTGATGACTGCAAACTAGTTTGAAAATTACATTGAAATGCAGCACAGCAACTTTTTTCTTTATATCCGATAAGATATAGATTTTCTTGTTAGTTAATGTCTGTCTACGTACTGGCGTCTATAGCATGCAAATTGTATGTCACAGACTCCATGTGATTTGCATTGATCGCTTTCATAGAGTGTGTATACTGTCTAGTCACAGTTCAAGGGGTCTGAAAATATGATGACCTTTGAAGTGTTTGCAACTCATTCTCATTTATCGAATGTATCATTTCTGAAGGGAACAGACTTGATGTAATTCGAACATTTCTATGCAAAGCTAGTGATTTTGTGAGGTTTTAGATGAGGGGAGTGGGTATGGGATGCAGTTCAGCAAACAAGTGCCTAGCAAGCCTTCAGATCCGTGGGTCGATTTGGATGAGATGTTTCCTCATTGTAGACAGGAAGGTGGGCACCGAATGCCTTCTGGAAAAGTACAAGTTTATTTAAGGTGGCGCTACAGTCCGGGTCGACCGGGGCCTCAACCAACAAGCTTCTCCAGCCAGCTCGATCTTTAGCTAGCTGTCTCCAGTTTCGCACGCATTGTTGGTTGAGGTCCCTTTCCACTTGCGTGCGCCACCCGAGTCGCGGTCTTCCTCTACTGCGCCGTCCCTCGGGGGTGGATTCGAAGACTTTTCAGGCCGGAGCATTGGTTTCCATCCGCTCTACATGACCTAGCCATCTTAATCGTTGGATCTTCACTCTTCTGGATAAGTCGATGTCGCTGAACAGCCCGTATAGTTCGTGGTTGTATCTCCCCTTCCACTCACCATCTATGCAGACGGGACCGAAAATCACCCGAAGAATTTTCCTCTCGAAGCAACCAAGAGCTGCTCCATCCGCTTTTGATAGAGTCCATGCCTCCGCGCCATATAGCAGGACTGGGACGATTAAGGTCTTGTAAAGCGTTACCTTGGTTGTTCGAGAGAGGGCTTTGTTTACCAAATGCCCTCTTTCTTAGCCCAAAGAAGCACCGATTGTCAAGAGTTATTCTTCGTTTGATTTCAGCGCTGTTGTCATTGTCTGAGTTGAATGCGGTTCCTAGGTAGACAAAGTTTTTAACTACCTCAAAGTTATATCTGTCTGCCGTGACGTTCTGACCGAGACGTCGGTGTTGGGTGTACTTTCTCGTTGACAGCATATATTTGGTCTTACCCTCGTTTACCGCTAAACCCATCTCCGCGGCCTCCGTTGCAATACGCACTAAAGGGCCATTGACATCACGCTACGTTCATCCGATAATGTCAATATCGTCCGCATATGCGAGTAGTTGGACGGACTTTTGGAAGTTTGTCCTCTGGTGTTGGTGTTCGAGTTTTGAACAATTCTTTCAAGAACGATGTTGAAAAAGTCGCATGACAGCGCGTCGCCTTGTCTGAGTCCTTTTTTGACATCAAAGGTCTCGGTTAGGTCTTTACCGAGCTTGATGGAGCAGCCTGCATTCTCCATCGTCATCCTACACCAACGGTCGAGTTTGGTAGGGATGCCAAAACTAGACATTGCTCTGTATAGCTCGTCTCTATAAGTGCAATCATACGCGGCCTTAAAATCGATGAACAGGTGGTGGGTATCGATTTGTTGCTCGTGGGTTTTCTCCAAAATCTGCCGAAGTGTAAATATTTGGTCGATGGAGTACACGTTTAAAATTCTTTAAAATTGAATAAGTTTGAGAAGCTTTGGTTAACTTTCGGAGTGTACGTGTTATGTCGCGTGGTTGGGTGAATTGAAAAATAATTAATTCCGATTATTTCTTTGGCTTGGAATAAGGCGTTAATATCAACCCTACGAGCTATAGAGGGTATGAATTAAAGTTTAGCCCTACGAGCTATAGAGGGTATGAATTAAAGCTTACTTCTTGCATTGAAGAAGCACGCTGCTTCCAGTCAGAAGATTAAGTTGACTTGTATCCGGAATTAATTGGGGTTTAGTCAGTCGTCATAGATTCGGTCTTCATCTAATCCTCGAATGGTCATACGGATTTGTAGATCCTCTTCTGTAAGCCCAGACCATAGTTCGGTAGGCGGTTGCCGCAAAGGCCAACGCTTTTGGTGTCAAACAAAGCATCCAGAATGGAATTCGCCGATAATAGTACGACATAAGTACAAAGAAGTGGTTCCATTTACGTCGTGTAGTTAGGTTAGGTTAGGTAGTAGTGGCTGACTGCTGCAGAGCAGTCACACTTAGGTTAGAGTAGACCCATTGTGATACCACGCGGATTGACTTCTCCTAACGCTGGAACCAGTTCGTACTACTACTGAACCGATTTAGTTGGCCAATGCTGGCACTTTTTAGCTCGTTACGGCCACTGAAGTAGTAGGCTCCTAGATGCAGGATCCTACGACTGGCAAGAGCACTGCAGGAGCAGAAAAAGTGATGAGTATTTTCTTCCTCTTCTTCATCCATGCAGCTTCTGCAAAAATCATTATATGGGGCACCCATCCTGCGAGCTTGAGTGCCAATTACACAGTGCCCGGTTATGACTCCTATGAGGGTCCTTAATGAGAGCTTGCTGAGTCCAAGTAGACTGAATGACCGTTTTAGGTTAAGTGATGGCCAGATTTCTTTTGTTTTAAGGCAGATGGTGCCTTCTAGCCATTTGTCATTGTAAGCTGTAGCGATCGGCATGGAAGGCGGTACCCCTGCTATCGATAGGGATGAGGTTGTACCACACCTAGCGAGTTCGTCGGCTTTTAAGTCACAGTGTCCCGGCACCCACATGAGGTGAATGTTGAAATGCTCGGCCATTCGTTAAGAGACAGCCTGCAATTAAGGGATGTTTTAAAGTAGAACATGACATTGTCCAGGGATTTTATGGCGGCCTGACTATCGGAACAGATGGTGATATCCCTATTAGATATCATATTGTTTTAAAGCCAAGACAGCGCCTCTTTAACCGCTATGGTTTCTGCCTGAAAAACGCTAGAGTGATCAGGGAGCTTCACAGAGGTTCTTTGTCTTTGATCCATCTGTGAAAATGCGCAGAGCATCTTTCAGCGTTTGCCTGTCAGACATCCAGTCCGATCTGAAAGGAATGCTGATTGAGTATTTAGTAGACGGTCGGTGTCGCTAGGTAGGAAATTGAATTCCTTGAGAATGGTTGAATGGCCAGTGTTGAGTTCGGACCACAATCGAAGTGTTTTGAGTCTCAGGGCTGTGCTTGCTGCTGCTTATTTCCCGAATATTTCCAAAGGTGGGAGATGGAGGAGAATGTTCAGTGCGTCTGACGGAGTACTTCTCAGTGCCCCGCTGATACAAAGGCGGGCCAGTCTTTGTACTCGGTTGAGTGCATTGCAGTTTATAGCCTTGTTTAGTGCTGTCCACCTTACTGAGACACCATACAGAAGTGTCGGTCTGATGATAGAGGTGTAAATCCAGTGAGCGATGCGTGGTTGTAGGCCCCATTTGCATCCAATGGCCTTTTTGCAGCTAAAAAGTGCAGAAGAGGTTTTTTTTTACCCTTTCCTGGATATTGAGCTTCCAATTTAGCTTGCTGTCGAAAGTGAGACCAAGAAATTTCGCACTGGTGGTTAGCTGTAATGTAGTGCCGCACAGCAGTGGGGGATTTTGTATTCTCTGGTGAAAAGTACGATATCCGTTTTTTGTGGATATGGTCGTGTAGTTACTTAATATCATTTCTTATCCTAGGGCTATCATTAGATCTGAGCCAACGAATCGCAGTTATCATGCAGATTCCTTTTCTTCTTTGTCCTTGCAGTTTCGGTGTGATCGTATATCCTTGCGTGGCTGTATATGGCATAATGTTTGACAAGTAGTTCGACCGCATCTTTACCATTGAAGTTGGTAATTGAGCAAGATCGTTTTGATCAGCTCCAGTGTGCAGTTCAGACTCTTCTTCTTCTTTTTCTTTGTGTGGCGCTACAGTCCGACTGTAGCAGTTCAGACTCAGTCAAATATAATCTAACAACAAGTGATTAATACAGACTACGACTTGACATCAATTACCCTTTGTAGTCTAGCCTCATGATTTCCACATTGTTGCAATCATTCTTAACCTCAGGAGGATTGTCAAGAGTGATTACCGAGTAGTTGCAATGCGCTCGATATCATCTATGAATGTGATCGCTTCCATATAATAATTGATTTTTCTTTTTAAGCACAAGTACTCCAATAATCACCACATTTACACCAACACGACTGTCTATTTGTCGCGAAGTGCATACTTATCGCACAGCTCATGCACTGGTGTCCGCATCACTTATTACGCTTTTCCGCAAGATATGAACGTGTGTCGGCTTATCGCTGTGAAAACATTTTACGGGAATATGTAAATTTAATTTCAAAACGACTTGCACGGGGCGAGAAGAAAATCTCACAGGTCACCAGCACCGTGACAGGCTATTAATCAGTCGTATGTTCACAGTACTTTGCACGTGCCGTTGTCATTATAGCCAGCCATTTCGCCTATATCCCACACCGGACATGTTCTCTGTTTTCTGTCTTCTGATTATGCTTACTTATCTGGATTTCGAGAACGACTGAGTCTCTTTCATTGAGCAAGCAAATCGTTGACATCCACCGATGTTGATAGAGTTTTCGAAAATTAATGATCTCTCTGCCTTACATAAACCAAGAGCATCATGTCTAAATAAAAACCCAAATGTGCTTGTATTTCAGTCTAAAAATAAACTCATTCTCAATTAAATGCAGATTCTAATTAAATTCAATTCAATTTGCACTTCGTTTTTTTCTTTCTTTTACTGTCGCGTCATGTATTTGATCGTGTCCTTGGGCTTGGGCTGTTATGTTAATTTAACAAAATCAGAAGAAACGACGGAGATACGCTTCCATTCATTGATTTGAAGCCAGTCAGTTGCGTTGCGTTGCGTGTGCGTCACTCAGGAAGACAAAACTTCGTCTATTTTTACAATACGCGCATCGTTTCATTTTGTTTTCAAGGAAATCGCATGAGTGCATGCGAGTCAAGTCTCTCACCCACTATGAAATGAAGCTTCATTGGATATTTTTTATTTTATCAATTCCTGTATTCTTTCTTTGGTTGGAGCTCATTTGAAATTACAAAATGACGGCACTCTGTCGTGTCCAAAGGCAAAGCACTCTGTGTTCGTGTTGTTTATCCTCTTCTTTTGTTTGAAATCTGTTATGGTTTATGATTCTTCACGTTTCATTTGAGCGCGTATGCTGCGCGTATGATTTCGCTTTGGCTACTTAAGAGCTCACACGAACACATAACACACGATTCGAAGGTAATCAAGAGTGTCGGCTATGAAATCGAAACACATTCATAACACAAACGATCGCGCATTGCGAGAGCGCTGGCATTTATGTTATTAAAGTTTTATTTATTTAAATGCAATGCGAGGTGATTTATTTTACTAAATGTGCATTTGAGAAGTTTCTGTCTTCAAGGTCATTCGTAGTCAGCAGTGTGCGTTGTTTTGCAAACACAGTGTGGTGTACACTTCGTTATCTATGATGAGGTGTTTTTTAATGGAAGTAGAGACGTCTGTAGATTCTCTTTAAGCATTTATTGATTTGAATCTGAACTGAAGAGCTCATTTGTCTGCCAAGTCATTATTTTGCGGTAGACAAGGTAGGGATGGTACTTTTTTCGATTGGCAAATTCGTCAGCCGTGATGACTAGGTGCGTCAGTTCCTACGCTGGGGTGTGTGGGTTGAATTCCCGACTCAAACGTTGGTTGCATTCGTTTAATTGTCTTCATATTGAATACTGGCGGTGTGCGTAACATCGTTCTTCTTTGTGTGGCGCTACATCCCGGGTGTGGTCGCGTGTCTCAACCAACAAGCCTCTGCAACTAGCGCGATCTTTTGCTAGTTGCTTCCAATAGCGATAACGAAGTTGGACAATGTCCTTTTCGACTTGTGTGGCAACCTTAAACTCTTGTCCCACAAGAATAGGAATCGGAGACTTCAGTCCGGCGTCAAGTTGCCCATCAATAGAGGTCTCGTTAAGATTACGACGTGGTGGAGAACAATCCTGAGGATGAGTATGAAGAAATTGAAGCATTCCAAAGGAACTTCATTAAAAAACTCTTCAATCTCCCATTAAATACACCTAATTACGCTATACATTTAGAAACAGGTCTACCAAAATTGTCAACGGACACACTCAAGTCACAGGCTGACTTCATACTTAAGATTTGCAGATATGACTATTCACGAATAGCAAAGAAACTGCACTTGTACGAGTTAAGGAACGCAGAATGGTGGTATGCAAGGTGGCAAACTATTAGTAACGACTGTGGCGAGACCCTACATATTGACATGGGCAATCTACGTGTTTTGAAAAATAAACTATACCGCATTATACAAACGAACGAAAACAACACCCGAAATACGTTAAAAATAAAAGCTCGAGAGTCAGAAAGCAGAATACTATACAGTCAACTAAATTATGATCTGAACCAAAAAACTATTTTCATGAAATATCTCTGAGATCTCTGAGCAAGAAGTTCTTTCACTAAATGGTAACCCCTATAATGGAAAGTTCAACCAATTCTGTACACTTTGTAATCTGAAATCGAAGGAAGACTGCCTTCATATTATAAGTATATGCCCAATATTCAGACCACAAAGGATAACCTTCTTTGGAAAACAGACATTAACAATGCTCGAAACCTTACAACTTTTAAACGAATGTGACTGATACAAATTTAAAATTCTGCTAACCAGGCTGACGGATTAGCCATAGCTTTTAAATTCATATTACATAAAAAACACTCTTTTGTTAAGAATTATTAATAAATGAATAACTTACTTACTTACTTACTTACACACACAACTTCTCTAAAAGACCAAGAAATTCGTCATTCGCCTTTTAAATAGCCCAGGACTGAGATGATCTTGTGACTAAAACTTGCCTTCCCAAAGAAACCGCGGTTAAAAAGGCCTTTTCTTCATTGGATCACGCTACTAGTCACTGCGGAGCCTTGAAGTTATACTTGTCCAATATGACGCTTTGCGCAAGATGTTGATATTTTTTGATTTTTTTTTCTTCAAGAGTGAATGCACATATATACTTCGATTTCCTTTAGACCTTTCTAGCCGCTTCCGTAGCAATGCTAGTTAACGCCTGATTGACAATAAATTACGTTCGAGGAATCAGATGAATGCCATCCGAGTATACTAAACAACTGACATAGGCTTCTAGAAGATCTCGTGTCTATCATGCGTAACGTCATTCACTTAACATGTTTTAAAAAAAGGCCCTTTTTGAGTAAAATACATTCAAAGCTCAATTAACGCCAATTGAAATGTGTTTGTTCGTTCAAGGACTTCTTTTCGATTTTCGATAAGAGAAATCACATACACTGTACCCAACAGAAACAGATAGTTGGGAAGCATTAAAGGAAGTCAAGGCCCTTTCGCTTGAACTTCACATATTCTCTATTCATTCAACAGCAATGGAGACAAATTTCTGTTTGCTTAGATTAATAACGATCATCAGCATTGATTGTTTTGTTTTGTTTTGCTGATAGTCACCATCCGGCAGATATGCGCGCCTGCCCCTTCAGGTCTATTGTGTTCGCCGATTCACCTATATTGTATTTATTTGAAGAACAAAACGTGAAGTTGGCATTACGCGATTCTTTTACGGTGATAAATTTATCAAAGTTCCGCCTTGAAAATATTCTCTATTGGTCACCAAATAAAGTGTGGAGGCATTTTTTTGGCGCTTAACAGATTAAGACTTTTGTACAGTGGTGACACACCTTGTATTTTTGTACCTCGTTTTTGCGCCTCATTGTGATAAATACGTATTGGCATTATGAATCATAGTTTTTTTTCAAGTGTTTAGCGGAAGTGAGGTGTTCATTGGGCTATTCATTTACTTGGCTTTACTACATTATTTAGTTATCTTTAAATCTTTAATCAAACAGCTTGTCTTAAGGAAGTGCAATCAGCTACTTAGAGCTAGTCATCATGTTCCGAGATATGAAGCCAAACTAATTCCCACACTGAACTAGCTCGAAATTGGGAGTTGTTTGTGGTTGACCGCCACATCGTAGCTGTATCAAATCTTATGCAAATGGCTAACCGCTACTCTTTCACTTCTTTAACATCCTGGAGTAAATTTGTGCCGTCAAATTTGTCTTATAATATAATAATAATATGGGTGGCGCTACAGTCCGTTGAGGGCCAAGGCTAAGCTCCTCAACCATTACTAATGCTGTGCGTGCTTTTCGTCTCTCACGAGTTTAAAGGATCTACAGTTTTACGCCCACACCTACGACGTCTAGGTACAAGTGCGTTGGGGCCTTCAACATTGCCCGGATTAAGACACCAAGTATGCCTGTCGTTTCTGTTAAGCATCTACCAAAGCTCGACACGCAAACAATGGCTAAATGGTCTACAGGCACCAAGCGCCTCTTACTAAATAGCTATGGCCTCCCATCGGTCGAAAACGCTCAAGCAGCCTGATCAGATAAAGTAGACCAAACATCAGAACATTATTGACGTTGGTACACATGTCCCTAGATTAGGTCTTCCCTATAACGACTTCTACAGAAGCTGCAGAGATGAACAGAAGGAAAAATTCTTCAACATTTTCTATGCCATTGCAGTTGCAGAGGGAAATAAATGGTTAACTACCAGTAAACTTCTCTGCTTCATCATTCATTTTGTAGATTATGATTTAAGAATCTTGTCTAAGTGTGACTGCTGCTACCAGCAGTTAGGCACTCCAATTTAACCTAACTTAACGGTAAGCGGTTCAGTGCAAACGCCACTGACCCTTGGGTCTACATAAATCTATTGCTAATGATGGCAACCACATTACCCAACCTAACTTAACATTGGCCATATTTGATCTGCTATTTTATGTACATACATGAAGCCGATTGGTAACGGTCGGCTAGCTCCTTAAAACAAGTTTATTTAACCCATTTAGAAGATTAGGTGGAAAATGTTATCAGTCAATTATTTCTCATGATTAGCAGTAGTAAGAATATAAAACGCTAATATGATGACATTTTAGTTTAAATATTTCTTCTTTGATTAATTAGCACTTTAAATTGATTTACCAGATCCAGGTCTACGTTTCTATTGTACGGGGTCAAATGACTCTTGCCTTCTTTCTTTGTAGATTTTCCCATGTTAATATACCAGGAAGTTCACAATAGACACGGTACGGTAGATCTGAAAAAACACATGCAGGCAGCAGTTAGCACCTACTGTCGGTTCTTCATAATTCAAACTGATTGTTAGCTCCCTTGTAAGACCCTTAAAAAGACGAACGAAAGTTTTGTGTTTTTCGTTAATTCGAAATGATTACTCAGGTTGCCAGGAAACAAGCAGTAATTCGAAAATAGTCATTAATTGGAAAGCTCCCCTGAGATTCGTTTCTTCAAGTAGTAATTTAACAGAGATGAGCAGACACAGGATAGCGGTGTTTGCCTTATTCGATTGTTTTCAATACTTTCTGCATCAAATTGTGAAGACTCTCATTTGTCATTGTTCACAGAGAGAAACAAACTATCAAGAAAGTACGGGAACGCATTTAAACCAATTGTGTAACTTATGTCACTTTTTACAGCCATGTCAACATTTCCAACACAACTTGTAAATTTAAAAACAAAATCTTATTGGAACTTCATTTGATTTTCTTAAGAACCACGAATTCAAAAAATAACGAAGAACTTAACTAATTCAAAACGTTTTAAAACCATAAAACCAATATGTTTGACACATCAATTGATTTGACAGAAAACCAACGAACAACCCAAAACTACACACAGAAATTTCTTGGGATTAAATGGGCAGGGTGGAGACATTTTTTGACAGAAAACCCAAATTTTTGGCATACGGGAATAGACTTTGACGTTGTTTTGTACTGCTTACTTTTGGGTACCGGAGCAGACCTAATACATACTTCAAAAAATCTAGCGTACACTAAATGCACAAAGTCTGTGTTGCTTTAGTCGGACGACATTGACTTGGTTGATCGAAACATTGCTGGTTGTCAATATGGCACGCATTGGAATTGAGACGAAACCATCGAAAAATGAGTAAGTCGGTGACCTATGTACTTCTTACTTGCTTTCTTCGAAAAGGGGCACCCAAAAACGACTTACGTAAAACACGGCAACGTGAACAATTGTTTCTCTCGTGAATGGGGACTGAATCTCGAAAAAACAGAATGCTGTCAGCTACAGACCCCTTGATTCTGTTTATAAGCGGTCAATAATGATAGAATCGTTTCAAAACTGATGCACCTTTGTATGAGGACCTGAAATTAATCTGTAAGAAAACTTCTCAGAAATCTCTAAATTATAAAACATTTTCATAAACCCAGATATTTTTAAGCACAAAATAACACCAGCAACCAAGCCTGATTAGACTAAAGTTTTTTCTACAATTGTTGCAAAATCCACTGTCATGGTTTGTAACCTCAACTCTTCTCGATAAGACCTTGGCGTAGTGTGCTACGCTTGCATGCATTAACACAATCAGGTCAATCTTCACTATCAATTACGATTGGCGGTGAATTTAAACCGAAAGTTCCTCCAAATGCTTATTAGAAACTCTTCAATCTACTGGCAAGTCTTCCCAGTGACTTCGTGTCGTCCGCTTCCATCTACGCTACGAATGCTGTCAGTCTGTATAGGCAGACAAATCTTTTGACATCCAGGAATGCCATAAAATAATGCTAATCCCCGCCTTGCTTTAGAAAGTCGCGAAATTACATCAGTCTTTCATTAATAATCAACGGATTCAAGGAGAATGCAGATTTTTCACGTTCGACTGGCTTTTTATGGACTTCCAATGAACCGTAAGCATAATGTTTAATGACAGGCGATAGATCAAAAAATGCTTCAGAATTTATTGTCTCCGCTGCTGCGCCTGTAATTACATGGGGAAACAGTTCAAATAGTCAGCACCCTGAGAACCCGGCACTCCAGCATGCATTACAATTGAATGCCATTACTGCGGCAAGTGCTCCAAGGTGTTGCTGCCCCAAGCATTTTGCTGCTTGCAATTGAAGCAATATTTCTTCAAGTTTTGATATCTGTGTGCAGTTCCCAACAATTGAATGGAACAGCGGCATTAAGCATACAAATTCATTCTTAATTGCTGCGTTTCGAGTGCTCGCCGACGATCAGGGGCGGCGCGCGTCTCTGTCTTTCTTTTTGCAGTTGCAGCACACGCACGCACGATGGGGCAGGCGTATTCTGCTAAAGCTATTTTCGTAATTTCCATAGGTCCTCCAAATAAACCACGAAAATAGCTTGGTTCTTGTTGTTCTCCTATTATTTGGATTCTATTTGAAGACCGTTATCGGTTTCATTTCAATAAATCGACGCCTAATGTCGGCCATTTAATGCTTATGTTATGTAAATGGGTTTTTGACTTGAATTTTATCGAAAAGGAATTATCTCATTTGCTGCCCCTAAGTGTGAGAATACCAACCAGCGGTGCATGAGAACCGGCCATTGGTACTGGAGGTATCGTTTGTGGAGTTTAGAATTATTGCTGTGCGGCGGCTGTTGGCGATGACAACAGGGAATGCTACTAAAAATCATTTGTGTCTTGAGGTTAAGGTATTGGCCGTTCGAAAGAGGAAAGGGAAGAAAGGCAATACATTTGAATTTTTCAGTGAGTTCTTCTTCCTCGTGATGGTTTCCTATGAGTTTACGTGCTATGCTGGAATTATCGTAAATATGAAAGGGAAAAAGAAACACTTTAGATATTAACTGGATTATACATACATAAAAGTGGGAATGTGTGTAGTTGTTGTTCAGAGAGGAAATGAAGTCGACCATTAAGTGTTGCTTCATCGCTGCCCAGAAAAGGTCGTATAAACGCACCTTTTGTGTTATTAAAGTCTAGATTTTTTTCCGGGATAATGGGCGCCTCTGAAGACGCTATTTGCAAAGGAATTTGAAATGAAATAAGAAATAATAAGGGAAAATGTCCATTCCCGAACTAAAATCACATATGTATGTTCATTAAATAAATGCTCCAACCGCTTAAGTTTTGACTTAAATAATGAAAAAATGTTTAGGAATGAAAAAAAGTACCTTTGCACTGTTTCATGCTGGCAAAGGGGTCTAATGTATTTCAAACAGAAATATTTGCCATCCATTACGTTTGTGGACAAACTGAAAAAGTTTCGTACATCATCTACAAGACCACATTTTGTTTGTTAGAAGCTCCTTAAAACTAGAGCATTTTTGGCAACGATGAAACTGACTCGAATGTCTACCAGGTACCAGGTGTACCAGTATGAAGTGAGCGTCAAGATACAAATGTCTCGATAGGGAAAATTTGTTGTAAACGAGCCCTTATTGTTTTTTTTTTTTTGTTTGTTTGCTATGACATCTGTGAAAAATTCATTGAACAGACAAAATCATATTTTTTCATCGTGTTAAAAATGTCGAATTTTGTACCAGAAAGTGATGGTTTGTGGAAAGCATTAATTTTTTGTTTTCATTTGAAGAAAAGTGCTGCAGAGTCGCATCGAATGCTTGTCGAGGCATATGGTGATCATGCCCTATCAGAAGCAACATGCAAAAGATGGTTTCAACGGTTCAGAAATAATGATTTTGATGTGAGAAATGAAGAACGTGAAAGACCACCAAAAAAGTTTGAAGATGCCGAATTGCAAACGATATTGGATGGAGATGACACTTTGAGTCAAAAGCAAATGGCAGCAATGTTAAATGTAGCACAACAAACAATTTCTGACCATTTAAAAGCTGTGGGAAAGATCCAAAAGTGTGGAAAATGCGTGCCGCATGAATTGAATGAAAGACAGGTGGAAAACGGAAAAAAAAACTTGTGAAATTTAGCTTCAAAGACACGTAAGAAAATCGGTTTTGCATCGAATTGTCACTGGCGATGAAAAATGGATTTATTTTAAGAATCCTAAACGGAAAAAGTCATGAGTTAATCCGGGACAACCATCAACATCGACTGCAAAACCAGATCGATTCGGCAAGAAGACAATGCTGTGTGTTTAATGGGACCAGAAAGGTGTGGTGTATCACGAGCTCATAAAACCTGGTGAAACCGTTAATACTGATCGCTACCGACAACAAATGATCAATTTGAACCATGCATTGATCGAGAAACTACTGGCTGTAGCGCCACCTTTATTATTATTATGTGCAGGCCTAAGTATGACTTTGAACTGTCATAGTGTTGGGCCTTTACCACAATTGTGGTCGATCTTACTCCATTTTGCTTACTTCCTTTTCGCGAACTTTTTCAAATCTACAATACCTACTAGTAGTGGAATATATTTTATATTCACCCCCATTGTGGAAAATGCCGGAGGAACGTTTCATTAAAATTCACAACTTTGGATCGTTGAATACGTTCGAAGTGAATTGTTCACTTGAAAAACGTTCGAATTAAAACACCGCATACAAACTTTGACATTTCTCAAACGCAGCAAACTCATTGCGTATCTGCGTGTTTGTTGTGAAGAAGACAAAAATAAGTGTTTTACGTGATCACCTGCCGTTAGGCTTATATCACGAAGACATTTAAATTTTTTAGACCATTTTACGACGCTGGACCAGACGCCTTCAGTAGGAATCTCAAGTTCCAAGTTTAGAAATAAGCTTATGGACCTATTTCTCCACTTTGGTAGGGTGGCGAGGCCCATCTAACACCTCTGCTACTCTTTGGGTCGTAGCACCCGGTTGTTATCGGCAACTCCACATAGACTTGAATCAATATCTTTCACGTCGGAGAGTCGCAAATGCCCAACCCCTTAGTAGGCAAGATTAACTTTCAGACATGCAGGTATATCTCCACTTCTCCCCGTGGTATTGGGTTTTAAACCACAGCCACCACGATGCTTCCACTTTGGGGCCAACCTCAAGTGATCAGGATGAAACCTATGCGGGTCTCATGGGCGAAAGTCTGATCTTCCGTGGCACCAGACTATAGCCTCTGGTCAAGCTACCAGTAGGATGCCATAACATCCCGGGACTGGCCGTCATTGTTATAAACCCAAGCCTATTTTTTTGTGCAGTATCTATAATAAGATAAGGCACGTTCATTCCTTTGTTTGCGAGCTTGAAACCATCATTTTGACAAGCAACGGAGTAGGTTATTTCCTAAACCATTAGCTCAGGCTCTTAGTCGCCTTTTACGACAGGCATGCCTTACCTCGGGTATATTCTACAACCCCTACCCGAAGGGGGATGTGAAGAAGATTGTGAAAATGACTTCGAGCTCGGATCAATCTTCGATTTGAAGACATATGAAAATGCTGCCTTAGGTTTTAACAACACAACACACAGAGCGAATAAAATTTTGAGTTTTAAAAAACTACACCAAATATTATAGTTTGTTTTTTTTTCTGTTAGAGGCTAATTCGTCCTCTTTATCAAATGCATTCAACTATAACCCTATACCATCTCATTTTTCTTATTTCACATATGTTTTTGAGTTGTTAATTTTAAATTTGAGATTTTTCCAGCATAAATTGCTGTTACTTAGCACAACACATCTGTTTTGCGAGTTCGAAATAGTCATCGATAAGGTAGTCTGCCCGCCGTTTTCCACGATCCATATGGCAAGTGAACGTGAAGCGAGTGAAGGGAATCTCACATACGCAGTATTCCACGATAGGGGTGAATATCTCTGTCTCTAAAATATATGCCAAGGCTTCCTAAAAAAATCGCTAGTCTCCTATGTACCCATTTACGCATCTTAAACCGTGCTCAGCTCGTGATTATACACTGGCATCCCTTAAATTCCGACCGAAATTAAGAAATCGTAAAATACCAATCTGTGCAATTTCAGTCAAGTCTCAATCACATGACTAACTTAAATAAGTGTTTACTCGTATCAGTCGGTGCTTCCAGTCAGCAATTTTGTGCTCTACCCCAGAACTGCTGATATCAGTCTAAATTCACTGATTAATGTCTGTCTGTCGCGGCAGAAAACACGCGAACGCAACGATTTTTTTATTTTATTTGTGGTGGTTCTAGTCTTTTCGTGGCCGGGCTGAAGTGGAATGTGCCATTTTAAATTTATTTAGGTCATCGTTTGCAAGTCTGCCGTTGAAAACAATTTTATATCAAAAATCTCATCTCGAAAATGAGTTTATCATGCAAAAATGATTACGCCACAGCAAAGCAAACTGACGCATCATACATATTCTACGTGTTTACCTTCAGCCAGATAACACGCGCCTAAATGTGTGATATCAAACGTTTATACGATTCGGCACACACGGGTCAATACACATACACACGCTCAAGTCTTAAGATCGCGACGGAGATGCCAGTGTGTTCGTACATACGTACATGCATATGTCTATGATGTGCTCGAGCTTGGTTCGGTCTGTGCTGCTCTAGATAATGAAACGCATTTGCACCAATGGCGATTTTTAAAGTCGTAGAAATGTACTTCTCCGTCTACCCCGTTGTGCAGCTGGTGCATTGGTTGAACAACAATTCTGTTTACATTGCAGTAGTTATGATGGGCGCACACGACGCTGCTGATGGCATTGATGGGTTAGCGCCAGACGACAATGGCAGCAATGAAAAGACAAAGGTCAAGCAGCTCAGTCGTTGTCTCCCTTTCTCTCCCCCCTGCCAGCGCAACGCGTCCGTCTTTTCTTTTGGTTCGTGTCAAGTTAAAGGTTGTTAACTTTTCGCGTTCATGACACACTTTAAATCGTGCACGGCAGTGGGCGAGAGCAGAGCAGAGCCAACAACTGTTCCATTCCCGCATTCAGACATTGATCAACACTTTTCGCGAATCGATTTTGTCGCGGACGCAACCGTGCGGAATGTCGCCCTCAAATTAAATTTCCTGAATGTGTTTATTTTCTTTTCTTTTTCTCGCTATTCTCCGAACTACCTTGGGGGTGCTTGTTACACCACTATCGCGCCTCTTAAATATTTAAGTGCAGTCTCCTTAAAGTAGCCACGTTTTCCATGACCTTTCCGCTGAATGTGAACCCTTGGTGGACTCCTCCGTACTACCTACTCAAAATCCCCCCACATGCGTCGAAAATACATCGTTTTTCTTTTCTCCATGTACATAGCTGTGTGCTGCTGGTGCTGGTTCAAGAGCCCAAATTTGAAGGTTGAGGTTGAACGCAATCTCCGCAGAGAGTGGGGTCACTCACCGACGACACCACATAAATACAATTCGCGTGGAGGAGCCACACATTGACTGCGATAAAACGTGCCCCAATATGGTCGCCACCACATAGCAATGTGAGATAGAACCGATTAGCAAAATTAATTACGAGCATTATCGTCGTTGTGTAAACATTAAACAAAGACATTTGCTTAAGTCGTCGCTCGTAGACAATGACTTTAAAGTCACGATTATGCATTGTACTCATCGCTGGTTGTGGCGGCTAGGTGCGCAGCAGCAACAGCAGTCAGCATTCAATTTGCGATCATTCCATGGGGCATGGGTGCTCAGAGCTGGGCTAATAAAGCAATTTTCGAAGGTCAATAGAGTGTATAAAGTGTAAGCAAACGATTTTACGAATTGTGTGCTTGGCAGTGACTTCCTGGTGAAAAGAGATTAACTTGATGAATACGAATGATTTCGAAACGACGTGGTGGTGGGGGACTGGGCAAACAATTATGATGTGCTGGGTAATTATTCATCGCAAGGTGACTGGCTGGGACTCGATTGTTTTTGTAGATTAACTTTAATTGATAAGGGGGACGGACGGTGAGCCGTCAGAATTCCCTACGACTCTGGAAATATTGATAAGATTTGATCAATTGAAAATGGAGCGCATAAATGGTAATGACTGACCTTAAGGGTGGGTGCACGTACTGAACTGTACTGCTTTTAACGATTTCCAATAAAAACGAGGTAATACCGAGTGCTACGAGGATGAACTGTTCACAGTCTAGGTACTTGACAGTCTCTCAGTCACTCTGTTATGATTCATACAAATTGCCTCACTTCGCTGCATAACAGATTCTTTCATCTTACAGACAAATTATACAACGCATTCTGTATCGGTCGTCTTTCAATAGAATCCACTCATCATTATTCTGCGCTGGTCCCCTTGAAGTGAAGTTTTGTAAACCAATTTATGTCCCAAAATGGTTTCGTTCGATTCTTTGATGGTGGCGCTAGAGACCCTGACGTTCGGTCTACCTTTTGGAGGTGTATTCGAAGTTTTGTTTAAAGAATTTGTATGCATGCGAAACTAACCCTTTTTTATAGGTTATGATGAAAGTTTTAAGAATATGCATAAATTCTAGAACGTAGTTAGGCTGTGCAGTGTATGTGCCTACCGACTAGAGAAAGATGCGCCACGCCTATGGTGTTGTGTAGCCAGGGCAATTGTCTTGATTATCAATATGTAATCAATCTTGCCTCTTGTGCGTGAGAAGGCTGATTTCTTTTAATGCCTTATAGGCTGTAGTATGGGTAGTTATGGCTTTTATCGACGGGAATTGAGATCGAGAGCTCAACCAGACGCGGAATTACTCTTCAAGGATGAAGACCAACCAATCGCATGCTCCCTAACGTTTTTAAGATCTGATAACGGCTTGATTCAGCGCAGTTGGTTGAATGCCTGTCCTTGGTTAGAGGAGAACAAAGTTTTTCGGTTTTCAAATCAAGTCCAGCCAATATTTGTTGTAGGGACCAAAATTAAGTCATCACATTTTACTGGAGTTGTTGATCTGCGGTAGTAGTCTAACTATGGCTATCACAATGTATAAAGTGGCGACAAATCGTGCTACAAAAACTTTGTGAGTTATCGGCTCATTTTTTTATTTGGCAGGTTGTCTTTTTACATAAATTTATTAAAATGAATGCTTGGGATACCGAAAAGAGAATTTGGATAGTGCAGCGGTACCATGCTTTGCAGTCCTTCATTTCAGTTCAAAGGGTATTTAGATGAGAGTTTAGCGGCACTCCCTCGAGTAGATGAATCATTATGAGGTTGGTAAACATGTTTGCCGAATCTGGAAGCATTGCTGGAAGACCTTTCCATCGAGGTTCCTGTATTCAGGTTCAAGACACAATAGCTGCTGTAGACTCCTCAATTCATGCAAACCCAAGCAACTCGAAACGTATCGGCGCTAATTGGAGTTAGCAGGTGGATACAACGGATAATTTATGGTGATTTGAAATTGTTCCTGTACAGATTCCAAATTACAAGGAAATTAATCCCTCTATTTCTCTGGAATTTTGCCGAAAAATGATTGAAATGGCCCCAGAAGACATCAGCTTGATAAATTCAACTTGTACAGCAATACAAACAAGCAAGGTTACCATATATGGATTGAATCTAACGCAGAAATACCTTATGAGACGGAATTGCTCCCACAACGAGTCACTGTGTAGTGCACAGTTTAATCAAGGTGCCTTATGGAACCATACTTCTTTGAAGAAAATTGTCTAGCAGTATCTGTCAATGGGATCCGTTGTTTAACACGTTCTACCCGGCGTGGACCACCGGTGGTCCACGGGCACTGCGTATATCTGGCGGCGTGGACCACCGGTGGTCCACATGCACATTCATTTGTCTGACGGCGTGGACCACAATATTTTAAAACTCACAATTCAAGAAACCAACCACTTTGTACATAATTCGCACAATAACTAACATTCTGCTGTCTGCCAACAATAACGAAAGCAATTGAATAGTAAAAAATGCCGTTTTACGAACAAAATTTCAAATCGAGCATGCTATTCTTATCAACATTGAAAAAAAAACGCCGGGTAGAACGTGTTAAGATGTCAAAGGAGTTTTTTTTTACCCCGAACTGCACCAAAGAAGGACCCGTTTCAACAGCATATGGTACCAGCAAAACGGCGCAACCGTAAAATATGTAAAATTATCAAGCAATATTCAGAAACTCCACTTTCCGCTGGCCCCCCAAGATCACCTGACCAGACTGCAACAGACTATTTTGTATGGGTTTTTTTCAATCAAGATTTTTCAAGAATTGAAGCAAACAATGAGTGAGGCGAACCCGACTTCAACTCTTCCGGCCGCAATGAACAATTGTCTTATCAGGTGTCGCAGATGCATCGATGAGCATGAAGATCATTTACGGTCTATAATTTAAGAACAGTTACCAATATAAATTAAAATTTAATTCTCTATCCAATAAAAAATTTAATAAATGAAATACATTCGTTACAAAAAACTTATTTGAGTTTCTTATTATAGCAAAATTAGTGCGCCACCCTGTGTCAACATGGCATAAGTAGGGTGATATTCAAACACTTAAGTGTCTACCTTCTCCATGCATGCCGTGTACAGCCCTCTTTATTTCTTGAGTAACTTAAATGTAAAACAAATGTTCTTGAAGAAGTTCGCCCACAATGTACTCGAGAGTACAACAGGCAGTGTCTTCCAAGAACTTGACTTAGTATTCTTGTCGCATATTCAATCTTCATACTCAATCATTTGACTGGGATTTTTAGAGCCTCTTAGCTGAAATATTGGTGCACTTGCGCACGGTGTAACCGGTCGATGCATTTTCGCTTCTAAACTGCATATACATAGATCTTGCTGCAGCTAGTCGCTGTTCAATCCTCCATTTACATTCCCCGGAGACGGAAGTATACATATATTGTTTTCGAAGCCACCAAGAATCAACTCTGCTACTTTGCTTATTGTCTAGCTTTCGGCTCCATTTTTCAGTTCTAGCGAAGTAAAAATAAGTTTGTAGAGCAGAGAGATTTTGGTATTGGATTTTGAAGTCTTTGTATATCAATTGCATTGGTTGCCGAGGTCGATTCTACGTCGAATCTACATGTGGCAGACAAAAGGCCCAAGCCCATAGAATCCGGTGCGTGCGTTGCAGTTGACATCCACAAAAATCGTATTTGCCAGACTGCAAAGAGGTGCCAAATGAAATACGTGCGTTGCGTCCGAAATATGTATACATACATACAATCCCACACGACCATGAGACTAAAATGATACACACATGTGAGAATAAACTGTCAAACTGAAGAAAAGTTAAAAGTTCGTAAACTTCATGTATTCTGATGTACTCCACATATAGCCCACACTCGTGTCTCGCTCCCTCTTATTAGCTCTTATGAGTTGTCAATTTTTTGACAAGACGCAACGCACGCACCGGATTCTATGGGTTTGGGCCTAAACTACTTGACTTTGCAGACCTTTTTCGGACTGGAATTATTTAAATTCCTCATATCCTCATTAAATTGATGATGAAAACAAGCTGTAAACTTTTGTTTCGCCATTTCCCATTATATTTGCCAAATCACATGCATTGATTCCAATAATTTTGCGCTGCTTGACCAAACACTATTCTTGGAAGTCTTTGAAATCGTTAATGCGCTTAACTACAGTTTTTACTGACAATTTTTAATTCACACGACAAAAATAATTTTCACGACCCCACCTCTTTCGAGTCACTGACAATGCTCAAAGAGTATTTCCTGTCTAGAAAAAGCTTCTCAAACTTGGCCGTTCGGAGTCGGCATTAAACTGTAGGTCCCTTCCACTTGTGAGAGAACAATAGCACGCACAACACGAGTGGTTGCTGAGAAGCTAGGCTCTGTCCCTCTATGGGCCGTAGCGCCACCCATATTTTTATTTATTTATAAAAACTACCAAAAGTCCAAAGTTCAAAAATATAAATAACAAAATTTGGTTAAAAACTACCAAAGTGACAACCCTGGTTGTTGAACGTTTTCGTGGAAAAAACCGACTCACTACTGATGTTAAAAACCCCCGTTTATTTATTTTCCAAAATCGGGTGAATTTGGAGAGCAATAAACGTCTTCATTTGCATTTAATCCGAGTAAATTGAGACTTCTTTCGCTTGGGAGTCCAATCATCGCTTCTATCGGTTTGTTTTGGTAAACACAATCTCATTTGGTATCTTTGACTTCAAGAACACCATTTAATTATCTTCTCTCTCTCTCTCCACACGATTGTTTTAGTTCTTCGATTCGATTCCATGTTTTCTGTGTTTTTTTGTTATTACTGAATCAGCCCAGCCCAGTTTACTGTCTATCTTTAAGGCATCTTCAAGTGTTCTTCGTCATGAATTGCAACTTAATTGTATCCAAATCAGACAGTAAATGGTATTCTTTGTGCATTACCACTCACTTTGCGTCTGCCATTGCCATAGTCGAAGAAAGAGGAGCAATACCAGAGCAATAAATCAGAAGTACGTTACTCTCCTTTAAAAAAAGGAAGAAAAAAGCAAAGAAAATTGGAATACTATACAACTTATGCATGTATTCAAGCGGAGAATTTCTCTGCACGTAGCTGGCGCGAGAGCCCAGTCAACCAGTGAAATGGCTGCTGCCGCTGGGTGGTGGCAGCCAATAAAGCAAGTATAACAATGCAGCGCAACAAAGCGCAGTAGTATAAACATCTTTGGCCCTCATTCTTTGTGTGCATTTAAGGAAATGAAATTAATCAACCAGAAGTATGTATGCTTCGCACACATCACATGCAGACGGTGAGGACGGCGAAGAACAAGAGGTACTCGGTGGACAAAGGAAAGGATTTTTGTACGTCTGGATCGCATATAATTTTCCCACAATATATGCGATCCATGGTCTTGAGAAAGCTCCTCAAAATAATTCTTTCTTGCGCCTCTTGTATTATTGTCGATTCGCGCAAAGCGCGTAGCTACCGTTGACGACGAGGAGGAGTGGAGTGCATGTACAAAGAAAAAAGTACTTGTACATTTGTTGTCATGACTGTGAGTCGGTTTGAGTCGTTGTGCAATAACCTCCCCTAAGGTCAGTGGCCGCTTCTGGGGAAAAAAAAGTGACGCTGCGGTGAGAAAGGGAGCAGGAGTAGTTGATTGCGTGTAAATAAGTCAACATAGCATTTGTATATCGAATGCCACGTGAATGGGAAATCCATGCATCCACTGCCTAGCTAATACTGCTTTGTTTATTCCTCTTCTAGCAGTTCTTCTCTGTATCAGTACATGTGCACCTTTGCTGAGAAAACAGCATGGTTTCCCTTTTTTTACCTTCGGTTGGCGCTCGGGGGGTCTCACCCTATTGCAGCCTAAATGAGAATGACACCACTCCCACTCCGGCGATTAAATCTGGGATGAAGGCATTATTGAGAGATTGAAATGTCATCAAAGAGATTTCAATTAGGTTGCGCGCAGTTTTTAAATTGCTTGTGCGCCTCAGCTAAGAGTTGCTGAATGATCTCGTTGCAGTGGCTTGTTGTTGTTTGCCTTTGTGTGGCACCCTGTACTGTTGGTATTTTTAATGTACCATTCACCTCGATTCAACTGAACTTCCGTGTCTTGTGTTGATTTCATTTTATCTTTCTCCGCCATCCACCCACTCACTTCAATCCAACAACACACTACTACAAATCAAATGAAAATAAATAAACGTTCAGTTTGCGCGCTCACACCCACCCCCCTCATTCACTTTTCATCGTCCAACGCCTTGCACTGTTCGTCCTTCACAAGAAAAGAGATTTTGGAATTGTGCTTACTACGTCGAGTTTATGCGTGCCTACGTGTGTGTGCGTGTGTTTATTGTTGTCATCTGTCCGATGGTTATCTTCCGTGTGACGTTTGGAAGTACGCCACTGTTAGGCGTCTGCTGTTGTTTCTCTGTTTGGACTTTATTGAAGCGCATTATGTTCGATGTGGTGCGATGTGTTCAGTGTTGTTGTCGTGGCTCTGAAATGCGCTGCGGCAACGTTCACTGACCGAATGTGTAAATAACTGATAGTATAGTTGACTATTATTCGGTTTTGTTGACCTCAAGTGCTGCTCTTACATGTGTTTTCTCTTTTTCTTTATGAGGATGCATTTGGGATTGTGTCAGAGCTGTGTTTTCGATCACATTCATGCTGGACAGTTCGGGGAGATCTTAGAAAAGATTAATTTTGAAAGATCAGACGGTGGGGTTTTAAAACTAAGCGCGATTCTTTTGGTTTTCTATTCAGAGTACGGTGTATTTTATGTTTGGGTCTGTTGCTAGAGGGCTTGCATTCACTGTTTCTACGCGATTGTTTGTTGCGTCATATATAGGGAGTTTAAAAAAGACATATACAGGGTGTTTAAAAACACAGCATACCATTTTCCATGTCTTCAGACCGTGGATTTGAAGCGGATTTGTGAATTACTTTACATAAATGTGGAAACTGACGTCTTACTACAGCCCTTCTCTAATAAGTAGGATCGAACAGATTTGTATACATCGCTCCGTACTCAGTAGTATTGGCGTGTCACACGAAGCCGAGAAACAATTTCGCTTTTATAGGGTTAACATATGAGACTGAGTAAACAATCATTCCAGCACAATTCGAGCAGATCAGAATGGAACGTTGAGAGGAAACTGCCGCAGGCATGAAATAATATATTTGGCAGACGTCGGAAAGCAGTTAAGTTACAAACACAAACAATTTTTTCATGTTTTATTCATTCCATTTGATTCCCTGGGAGAAAAGCAAAACAGACGTCATTTTAGGGTTAGCTTGATGCAATGATAAGCAATATTTTTCAAAGACATTTCGACACAGAATATCTCCTCTCATCTTCAACTGGCCAGATCGCCAGTTTTTTTTTAAAGCAGCTATTTCTTCACATGCGCCTTTTGTGTGCACAAGTTCATCTACGGTTTGCCATTGTTTGAGGCATGTTTTCGATATACTTTCCAAATAGTAGTCTAACTCTCTACTCCCGCGCTGGAGGTTCTGGGATCAATCCCCGAAGCGAAAAACTTCCGGGTTACTTACAATACTCAAAGCATACACTTGTTTGAAAAAAGATTCTGAAAAATTAGTCTTGGAAGTCGGATAAAACGGTACATCCCTTGACTCATCATAAAACAATAGTACGCACAAGTAATATATACAAGTAATGTTAAGAATGATTTTGTTAGCAAATACATACAAGTTTCCGCCAAACCATATGCCGAAGTTCTTAGTACATAATAAGTGGAACCTTGACATGTTAGGTGAGGTCGAAAAGCAGTAGAACAATATTAAGTTTAGCTTAGAGTGCCCGCCGAGGGCCAATAAGTTAGAAATAGCGACATTTTACGTCCAACTAGATTCAAGCATTTTTGTCTAGTACATAAGTTTGTATGATTTCCAAATAAAAATCAATGAAATGACGAAATGCCGAAGTTTCTTCCAATTTCGCCAAATTTTCAAGCCTTAGCCCTACATTTTCGAATTTCGGAAACCACTCGATTTGAGCGTAATATCAAATCAAATGCGCCTGTGTAATGTTGTCAAGCCGAAAAGTTGTCAAAAAGATAGTAGCGATAAAATATACATGAAGGGCGATTTTTTAAAAGCCATAGGAAAGTTTAAAAAACACATAAAATTCAGAAAAATGCATTAAATCTTTATTTGAATCGATAGTACGGTCCATAAAATTTAATGTTTGAAGATTATTTCATGCAAATGTTGACCTTGATTGCGCCTCAAATGGTCATCCGCTTAGTCCAATTTTGGCATACTCTTTCCAACATTTCGGCCGGTATCTCACGAACAAATGCTTCAATGTTGTCTTCCAATTCGTCACTTGAAGCGGGTTTGTTTGTATAGACATGAGCTTTAACATAGCCCCACAAAAAATAGTCTAAAGGCGTTAAATCGCACGATTTGCAAGCGTTGTTCGTTTGTAAGACGATTCATGGCGGAGATATTAGCAGCTACATTCCTCAAAAACCATACTGCGATAGCTAATTTTTCGTCTCCTCTTGACTCTGAGGTCGAGAGCATGTTATCTGAATGGAACAGTTCTGCTATTGCCCTACCATCTAATGAATTCACTATGGTAGAGGATTTACAATTCATTGTCTCGGAGCTTAAAAATTGCAAGTCTCCTGGCCTAGACAACATAAGTAATCGAGTGATAAAACGGCTGCCTGTTAGTGCACTGATATACTTGACGTTTATAATAAACGCGTTCTTAAAAATGCTATATTTTCCAAGTTCATGAAAGAAAGCTAAGGTAATACCTCTCCACAAGCACGGGAAGAATCCTTCGGATCCAGCCAACTACGGACACATCAGCCTTTTAAATGGTTTTAGCAAAATCTTTGAAAAAATCATCAAAACTAAGATTGAAGCTTTTTTAAGTGCTACTGACAGTTTACCTCCTGAACAATTTGGTTTCCAGAAAAATCACAGCACCACGCACCAAATTTTAATAATTTGCAAAACTGTTAAGCAACAGCTGATACTTAAAAAATCAACCGGCTTGGTTCTGATTGACATCGAAAAGGCGTCAGACTCAGTAGGCTTAACTCAGGCAAAACGGCTTAATATACCAACTGGTCAAACTTAACTTTCATAAATACCTCATAAAAATCTTACAAAGCTTTTTGTTGAATCGTGCCTTAACAGTTTACCTTAATGGGTCCTTCTCCTCAACAAAACCTGTTCCAGCCGAAGTCCCGCAGGGTTCAGTTTTGGCGCCAGTACTCTTTAATATTTTTTTTTTAACTGGTATTCCCAGTGTTCCTAACTGTGATATAGCGCTTTATGCAGATGACTTGACCATATTCTCTTCTCATGAGTATGGACCAGTTACAGAATATAATCTGCAATATGGAATTCAAGCCTTTCTTGAATTCTACAAACATAGGAAGATGGAAATTAATGTTGGTAAGTGCACAGCTATTTTCTTCACTAGACGAAGACATAATCGTTATTTTCCTACTGGTAGTCGCAAGCTAGAAAACATCAACATACCTTGGGTCAATACTGTCAAGTACCTTGGGGTGTACTTGGACCAGAAATTGACCTTTAGTTGTCACATTCGAGAGACTTTAGCCAAGATCGATATCCTCATGTTGATTCCATGGTTAAATTATAGACCAAACTGAAGATGTTTGACAGTGAAACAAAACACGAAACGTGAGTCAGCTGTTTAAACCAGTGTTGCCAAAAAGATAACAGTTAAAAAATCACCCCTTACATCTACTACATACATATGAATAAGATTCTCCTCTGCTAAGGTTATCATTGATTTTGCCTTGTAGTAGATATGCACCGAAAAAAATCGCGAAGTTGCATCAAATTTCCGAGCCGCGACTTCGAAATCGAGTTACGTCCGCCGATAAGCGCTGTCAAGCCGAACAGCTGTCAAATAAATAGTAGTGATAAAATATATACTTATAAGACCAATTATGTGTAGTCGTTCACGGTGGAAGAGACAGCTTATGATATTTGAACACATTTCTACTCGGTAGGAGCGGCCCGAGTTTCGGAGTTTCCTCCGAAAGTTCATCCAAACCACGCCATTAGATGTGAACATAGTACATAGAACATAGAAATTGAACTAATTTCTGACACTTTCCATATTCACAGTCCCACTTCTCTAGAGTGGCTTAGAAACTTCTAAAATCTTCCGTGAACAAGTGCGGTTCCTGTACAATCTAGACGTATGTACTATGTATGTTAGTCTACCGAAAACTGTAGCGACACCCATGTTATTTTAGTCGTACTCCTTAATTCAGCGACAAATCTTCCCATTAAAATTAATTAAAGAAAAAGTATATGTTCGTATAAAGTTTTGTTTTTTCGTTTACAACTGTTTTCTGGTATATCCCGATCATCTCGTATACCTTACGTTTTTTTTTTTTTTTGTCAAATACCTACTCCTATGAACAGCCAGTAATTCTATGATGCAAAAGTTGAGAACACACACAGAAGAAACACATTTTTATTCATAGTAGTGATCCTTTCAATCTCCACCCTAAACCAAAGACACATGAATAATACCCGCTACAAAAAATCGAAATCGTTTTGGATTTTCCCATGATAAGCCACGGGGCACCATCAATACCTATCTCGAGTATTTACTTTATTCCAACTCAATTAGTCACCACAAAGTCACCCGATTTTCTACTCTCACGTCATAATTCCCTCCGATATCCTGCTCAAATATTGTAAATGACGCGACATAACTTTGACACATCGATCATAAATCACAAGTGCAACTGAGAAGTGAATGAACACTGAACACTGAAGACAATCTGTACGAACAAATCTACGTACCTACCTACGTACGTATCTCCAAGCCCAACCATCCCTATTGGAATTTCCTTCAAGGGAAAATAGATGCTGCTGTAGTTGGCTGTGTATTTACGAGTAGAATAAAACAAACCCATAGGTACAAGTTATTACTCCTCAGACACTTTGGAAGTCGAATAGTAACACCAATTACTATAGGTGTGTACGTATTCGGCGTGGCCGTGTGTTGGTATGTAGAGTTCAGCAGACAACCTTCATCCCCATTCCCATACTTTTTTATCACGTTTTTTTTTTTCTTTGCTATTGTATGTTTTCTTCCTCCTCACGACTGGCCGCGCGCCGTCTCTCGTACTTCTCTGTGTTTTATTCGATTAAACAGCATCAATCTCTCGGCGAGTTTCTGCATGCGAACAACGTTCATTCCGACTACATCTACGGCGACGCTGACGAGGTTCACCAACAAAAATGTATACTGCCTTCAACACCTGACTTCCGATGATGTGTCTCCGCCATAAGACCGCAAGCAGCAGCAGCGGCAGCAGCACCTTTCCTTCACTTGGTTGCTGGCAACCTTTTTCATTTATTTTTCTTCTTTTGTTTTCCTCTCTTTCGCCGTTTGCCGTTGCCGTCGTCGCTGCTGTCTTCTTCAGTGGCTGTGCTGTGGATATTCTCGTCTGTCGTGTCGGTACTGATATGTTGATATTGTCGTCGATTAACAACACACACGCACACAAACACGCGCGCGCAACCACAACCAACCGATGACAAGATATCACTCTCTCTCTGTTCACAGGTTGAAAGGGGGAGAATAAAACAACGTCGACCAGATCAAACCAACACAGCTAGCTCTAGCAGTGGCTCTGAGGTGGAGAATATCATGATATTTCTTTGTTGGCACTGGCACTGGCACTCTTGGGCCCAGAGACCGCTGCTTCCGTTGGTGAAGTAACAAAAAATTACACAAAAAATAGCATTAGTCTTCAATCTATTGCAATGTGGGCACCGATCTACCTGCATGGGTGTGTGTGCACGGATGGGGAGTGATAGTGAACAATTTTATACGATCATAAATTTATGGCAAACTACACTTTAATCTCCCGTTCCTCAAATTACCTAACGGGCGGGGATGGGGATTATGGTTTTATTGCTGGAGCTCCACAGCCGGAGGCGACGGACGACAATGGCTAGCGACGACGTCGACCATTTTATACGAGAATATTGAATTCAATTACACTCTCGCAGCGAATTTGAATTTCAATCCCTCACGCACTTCATTCCTCCACACAGAGAGAGGAGTATCTGCTTTATAATTCCCCACCTATGCGGCCAGAGTCAGTGACGACTACCCCTCCACATATTTCGAGTGCCTCTCACTCTTTGCGATGACCTTTTTTTCTCTTTGGTATTTCCCCTTCGCATGTGATTTGCTGGTGCTGCCCCTGCTGTTGAACGTTGGTGAACTGATATGGCAGTTTTGTTGTTTCGAAAACGTATTTCGATTTCCCCTGATAATCTCCCAACTGCGTGTGTCATTCTGCACTCAAGATTAAAGTTATTCTCTAAATGGTTTATACATACACACACATTCATGTTTGCTGTTATTTCAGGCCTTTTTTTTATTCTTAATTCGGCTTAGTTTGGAAATTTAGATCATAGGATTTTGGCGAGGAATGCGACGAGCGGGAGTGAGTTCGTGTTTGATGATATGCTTACACTCTGAAAGTAAACTCTTGGATTCTATGGGAAGTCAATAATTTTAAGAGACTTATCCCTTTCATACAGATTAATATGCGATACTGTTCGGTAAACAGAACAAAAAAAAACTATTGTTTATCAGTCTTCGCGTTTAGGGGAAACTAAATGAAAAACAAAAAATATTGTATGTATTTTTTTTTCAAATTTGACAATGACCGCAATAATTCAGGCTATATTGTATATGGTTACGATTATTGAGGTTAAGATATGCTTGCCACGGAAGCTCAAACACAGAACGCACAACTCTGACGTTTGACCTTTCTTTGGTTGTGAAATTCTTTCATTTCATGAGTAGCAAAAATGTTCTACGTTTTGATAACAATTCAGAATTCCGTCTGTTTTCAAAGAAAAATATTTTATTTTCGAGTCTGATTCATAAAATAAATGCTGAGAAATTATTTATTGGGATAAGGTAGTGCTCGGAACTCTGGGTCGGATGTCAGACCTCAAAACAGACAGTGAAGCGAAAATGTTGACGTACTTCATATGAGTAATTAACTGTTAGGTGTCCCAGTATTTTTTTAGAAAGCAAATATAGTTACAACAGTGTGGTGGATTCGGTTACTCATGTTCATTATAGCTTTTTGCGTGAATTAAAAAAACACGCGTTTACGATTAGAATAAGACACAGAAAAAGAACTCTAGGAAATACCAACAATCGCTGTAAGAATTGAAAGAGCTTTTTCTTATTATTTTTTGTTGCAAAAGAAAACATTCTTTTCTGATTAAAAAACATGTCACTGAAAAACATCACACAGCAACAAATTTCACTTATTTTCTCGTTTTTAGGCAGCAACACTAAATCGACTGCTTTTATTTTGCCTTTGTGACCTGCTTAATCTCAACTGTTGTTACTTTATGTGATGCTTAAAATTTTAAGGAATTTCTCAGAATACGAAAATTCCATAATTTGCGACGCAAAACGCGCTTTTAAGGCCGTTGTAACTTGTGAGACTTCAGAGAGATATTTGAGAATACGCGCATACATTTTTCTTCTCCTGAGAAGACACAAAATAATAAAATAAATTGGTTGTTACAGTGAACCGAAACGACCAAATTTGCTGATGAAATTTAGTGCAGTGTGACGCATTTTTTACAATATAAAGAAAACGCTCACCAATTCGTAGCCAAACCATTGTCTTACATGTCCCCGATTTAAACGATTAAAAAAACACAAGATATGCCAAACTCAAGTGAATAATGAAACAAAGGACCTAAAAACTGTAAAATATCTTCCAAAATAACAATTTCTTTTGAGAATAAAGGCGCTCATCACCAATTAATACATATTCTTGACTTCTTGGAAATTATATGTTCACTCTTTTAGGTTAGGTTAGGTAGTAGTGGCTGACTGCTGCAGAGCAGTTTCACTTAGGCCAGAGTAGGCCCATTGTGATACCACGCGGATTGACTTCTCCTAACGTTGGAACCAGTTGGTGCTGCTGATGAACCGATTTAATTGGCCAATGCTGGCACTTTTTAGCTCGTTACGGCCGCTGAAGTATTAGGCTCCTAGGCGCAGGAACCTACGACTGGCAAGAGCACTGCAGGAGCAGAGAAGGTGAGAAGGTCCTCTTCATCCATGCAGCTTCTGCAAAAATCATTATATGGGGCACCCATCCTGTGAGCATAAGTGCCCGTTTATGACTCCTAATGAGGGCTTGCTGAGTCCAAGTAGACTGAGTGACCGTTTTAGGTTAAGTGATGGCCAGATTTCTTTTGTTTTAAGGCAGGTGGTCGCTTGTTATACACTTCTTTGTTCGACATACCTCAAACATCAAGCCATCTTGCTATAAGTAACTGGTAGGACTGCTTTTAGGCTTAGTCCTGATCTGTTTATGCATTTCCTACAAAGTAAAAAATAGTATCGATCCGTACTGTCGTTCATATTTCTAGGGGTGACACTCGGGAATCGGAATAACTCTGCCTACCAGGTTTCTTCTATCCACTTAAATTACTTAAACTATTTTATTGAAGGCTTTTGAAAACCTTGAATTTGCGGCTTCGAAACTTCGCAAACAGTAAAAAGTCTTGCGCAGAGCTGGATCTGAAGTGTACAATTTTGCTTAGATAATGAGCCGGTAGGACCATTACGGGACAGTCGCTCTTTCCAGTGATGCCTGATTCTAGTAACTTAAATGTTTCATTGGTAGAAAAGTACACGAACACAAATGTTAAATGGGTAAACTCTGCAGACATTTATTGGTCAGAAAAGTACACATTTCTTTGTCCGTGTCCGCGACTCGTTAGAGAATACGGCTACACACAAACCTTCAGCCACATAAAATTACCTTCCTCAAACATAAATTCAATGCTGATGAAATCATACTTTTTTATAATTTTTGAACTTGTACTATATCTTGAAAATCATTTTTCTTACATATAGATGATCTTCCAAAAATAATCAACCTCAAAACTTATTCATAATTCCCTACAAATATCGTTCACGTGCTCCCTCGATTTTGTCTTGATCTGTAGACAGTGGGGGTGTGTAGGACGCTAAACCGATCATGAATAAAATTATGGGCGTTTTCTAATTTGTTTATGCGTGTGTGATGTTTTGAAGAGAGATACATGCATATATATTTTGTATTAAATAATTGATGAGGCCTGTAAACCTAACTAAATTTTATTTATATTTCTTTCTTTCTTTTTTCTAGGTAAGTACTTATTTTTCTGGAAAAAGTCGTCCCATTTAGATGCATGATTGAGGTGTCATGATATGCCTGTAGAGTGAGTAGCTTTATTGTGTTGTGAGTTTTCTGCTTTATTTCGAAGCTAGTCACATGTTATACCGTAGATTTGCAAATTCGCTTTTTACACTGCATTCAAATAGAACAAAAATAAGTCATTAATACAAGAGTGTCCCGATGAACAAGGAGGCCTGCAGAATATAAAATACCAGATGTAAGTGCTTAGCTTCTAAAGAGTAGCAAATAAAGTGTGAATGGACATGCATCCAGCGGACATTGTAGAAACAAATCTGGTGAAGTGCGAGTTATCTTTCCAAACCGAACAGTGCCCTTCATGCCAAGAATGCCGTCAACAAACTTCAGTTCAATTTATTTTGAGACACCAAAATGATCATCAAGTGCGATCGACATGGTGTACTTTGAAAAGGGCAGCACGAACTTCTAAGCGGAGCAAAAATTTGTTGTTAAAACATTGTTTGGACATTCTCCACTTACTAAGCCTTGAATGTATACCCAACGTGGTCTCGGTATAACTTGCTTCATTGCTTTAATCAGATGGTGAAGGTACTTGTCTCATTCACATAAATAAGATATAATAGAGAACCAATAACGCTTCCTTGTAATACTCCAGCTCTCTTAGAATACAGAATAGTCGTGTGCACACTTAACAGAAACGATATTTTCGGTCTCACAGCACTAATGATGAAAATGATGGTTATCAACAACAGAATAAAGTTTTTTTAAAAGTTGTCTTTAAGTTTAAGTCTTTATAGACGTTCTATATCTACCTGCTCTCAATTCAGTAACGTGCATATCATATATGGTATGTACATGACAAAACCAAGATCACTAAAATACGTAGCAAGCGTCCCCCCAAACCAAATGATGGTGTGACTCATGATTCCGAAGAAAATAAGTATGCAATCCAGCTGAAAGGCCTAACGCGATAATTACATTACATAAGCGAAAAAATGAGGAAGCATATGAGCTGAAAAAGAAAAAAAGGGAGTGTGAGAATCATAAATGGAAATGTTTACCTGCATCTTTAAGTATGATCGGCCATTAGCTCAATGACATCAATTATCACCAACCACACCTTTTATGTCCATGCGCAGGGCAATAATACAAAAACAAAAAAGGCATGCACATAATGTTAATGGACAGGGTCCTATATAAATCTGACCACTAGAGCTCATAAAGCGCCATTGTTTTGTTTCCTTTGAAGGGAGGAATATAAAGTTTGACTCACATTCAAGGTTTAGAACGTCTTGAGCACTTGATCTAATTTTCCAGCAGAAAAAGTTCTTGCGATAGATCTGTCTCCTATTTGTCAGTTTGACATCAAAAAGTGTCAAAATGAAACGTAAGGGTTAATGGTGCATTAAAGTTTTTAAAATCTGCCAATAAAAATTTCTTCTGTATTTGACAAGATAAAAGTACCATCCAATTTGTTTTAGGATTGGAACACAAAAAATGTTACACCTAGGTACGAAGGTAGGCCAGTCTGTTAACAGCGAAGTGAACATTGGCTTTTGCAACCTTCCATCCATGCATCGAATAGAACTAGTATTTTATGACAGATGATAAATATTGAGCGGTTCTATTAGCCATATCAGGCAAGCTTTGTTGTATAAAACGTAAAGCTGAATTTATGCAATAAACCTAAGCAACCCATTCCCAAGATCAAGACACTTGTACGTATTTATGTCGGAAAGCTCCGCCATCGCATTTGCCATTTTATATTCAACTTTGTCTTTGACATGTGTCATTTCGTCGGTGCTTAAGTTGTTTAATACATCGTAACGATTTCAAAGTCCATTCAATTCCACGTCTCACTCGCTCCCACTTGGCTAGATTTTCGTTCATAAGTCATGAAAACCGTATGCCCCAACATCGTCAGCGAACAACGCACAAAGGTCTATCGTCTCGTTTCTTTTATCAATTTGCGCAGTGTGTTCGTTGTACTCTCTTGCATGATTTTCATTATTTTTTTTCTCGTACTAAAAATGAAGCAATGTTGTAAAACTATCAAAATAATAAAAACTACGAGGGGGAGGAACGAAATAAAAAAAACAGATTCAGGCCAAACAGGAAATTGTTAAAGCACGAAGAGAGTGAACAAAATTGCTGTTCCCCTCAATGTTTTTGTTTTCCATTATTTTCGCACTTCCATTAAGTATGGTTTACTCTTTTTATTTTATCACTGAAAGAGAATTTCTTGAGAAAATGTCTATGCAAGGAAAAAAGAGACACACAGCCATGTTAATATAACAGAAAAGTGTTATAAAAAGAAATCCATGAAATCATGGCGTTTATCACAAACAACAGGCACACACACACACATTATGGGACGGCAAAATGTTAAGTTTGCAGTTCAAAGGTGTGACTTTAAGACCAGACACAATCAGCCAAGAAGAAAGAAAGAGTATAATAGCGATTTAATATGCGTTATTAAAACGTTTAAAAGTCTCCTCTCTTTCTTTTGTATCTGTGAAATTTCTCCTTGTCGTACTTAACATTGTTCGTTCAGCCATCAATCAAAACACAAAGGAGGGGAAGCGACTCTACATATTTTCGCATTTCACAACAATGTTGGTGAATATTTGATATCGTAACAGCAGACAGCCATACAAGAAAGAAGGTAATAATCCCCACAGACGATCCCGACAGAGTGAGGTAGAAACACAAAAAGTGATTCCAACGAAATGAAAGACGACAAAAAAACAACAAACATCTCCATGTGTGTTCGCCCATACATATATCGCGACACAAATAGCTAAAGAAAGAAACAGAAGGAAAAAAAAAACATTCCCCAACAAACCCAACCAACTTTCCCCTTAACCTCACTCTCAAGTAATTCACCAACACAAACAGACATTTCCAATGAAATCACATTTTCAACAATGTACAAATAACATATTCTATGGTCTGCTGCTACCTACTGTGTGTGCTGCGGACGATGATGTGTTCGTTGTTGTTGAATTAAATTTCATTTTGTACATTCAACGTTCGATTTTCATCATCCACTTTACCCCTCTTATTGGGCATCTTGCTCGTGCAATGATTATTTCTCGCTTCCACTTAGACCAAGTGCAGGCAGTGTATATCCGCCTTTATGCGGTGCGGGCAAACTTCTAGTTCGTTTTCAATTTTAGTCAGAATCGAGTGCTTGGAGACTTCACAAATATATATTTTTGGGAGGATCAAATCCACGTTAGCTAGGTTATTTTTCTTTTTTGAAGTTTCTTTTTTGTATATCCCCCGTTCAACAATACGCCAAAGGTAGTAGGTGTTCTCTTTTTGATTTTTGTGAAAATTTTGTGCAAAAAAATAAGGAAGAATATTTACGAATCTTTCGAAGGGAAGGTGTTACAAGGAAGAAAAATACAATAAATTTATTACCGCAAGTGCGTGAATTTTTTAATAATTGTTGTTTTCATATACATATATGTAAAAATTTTGTGCGTGAGAAAAAAATCAAGTGCAATCAAAGAAAAAAAAATATAATCCCCCCAAAAGTGAGTGAAATATCTCCGAGAGAAAAAATATATGATAATAATTCGTGCAATATCGCATCTAAACAACTTGGTCTTAGTGGAAAATTAATAATTAAAAAAAAGAAAAATTCAAATTGAAACGTAAGTGGAGGCACGAGCTGTTTTTTTTTTTTTCTTCTTCAATTTCATGTAATTGTGTGTGTGTATGTGTGTTTAACTTAACACTTTTCGCCTGATCATAAGTAAAAATAAAGTAAATATGTTGCAAGTAAATATTGCAGTGCGCTCAGGATTAAATACATTTTCTGAACATCACTCAAAACTCGAGTAAATTTACTACACTCAGCCAGACAACACCAGCAACACCCTAAACAATACCTTTGGCACCGACAGTCACTTCCATTTTTAAATCAAAAAAAAAAAAGGAAATGAAATATTTTCTTACACATAGTTCTTGTTAAATTAGTTTTTTTTTTTTGAGGAAAAAGTGCGACGTAATAAAACGAACACAATCGTTGGTTCTTTTGTCTGCTTTGGTACATTTTTTTTGTGTTAGTGTTTCTGTCTTCTGTACTTCGCCTAAGTTTTGTTTGTTTAGTTTGACTTTGTACTCTCTTTACATATATTTTTTTTATTCTGGCTAATAGTAAGCTTATTGCGCTTTTGATAAATCAAAAAAATTCACGTACAAAAAAGAAAAGTGATCATTCAACAAAAATACAAAAAAAAGAAAGATATTGTTCCTTTTTGCTAATTACCAATGGCTTATGTGTGTTTGTGCTGTGATGGCTGTGCTTAATATACCCGCATACATGTATATTATACATTTGATAATTGAGTAGCCTTTTGTCATTTTCCTTTGTTTCTCTTCTATCTTCTTTTCAATGATGATAATTTTCTTTTACCACGTATATTTCTTACCTTAAAAAAAATCAAAAAGTGTGTGTGTACTTGGCTTGAACATATTTATTTCGCACATCGTAATAGTTATAGTATTTTTGTTTTTCTTAAATAAATACACATCAATGTATATAGTGCTTTTATTTAGTGTTTTGTGATACCAATTTGTTTTCGTTTTTTGTTCTTTTTCTTCCATTGCGTCGACGTCTCTCCTTCGATTCTAATGGGATTAATAACACGACAAAAAAATCAAATAACATCCACGACCATATGTTTTCTTGAACGAAATTTTTGGATTATTCATCGATACGAAAACAAACATATCTATAGTTGGTGAGTAAAAAAAGCCATTGACTAAACAAATGTTTAAGAAAATGCATTTTTATCGCAAAAAAATGCTTTTTGTTGTTTTTTTTTCTCTCGTAAACTAGTGGTGACTCATGCGAGAGAGGTTTTTACTTCGTATTCCAATACGCGTTGGTGAAACTTGCGCCGTGATGTGTGCAGTATACACCAGTGACAAGCAGAAATGTCAGAGATGATAATGAATGAGTGACTGGTGTTCATATTTCCATGACTTGCCCGTTTAATGCATTTTCATTTTCCATTTTTTTTGTTTGTCTTCTTTGCGAACATTTTCATGAATCATCTTGTTTTTGTTTAAATATTAATGCTACACATCGTCTATGTCATTCAATTCGTAGAAATCCTGTTTTAATTGGTTTGGGGGTGATCCAACAGCGCTGTGTGTCCTCCTCCATGCCATCAGCTGTTCAGGGCGAAGTTTGACAGTTCTGTCAGTTCATATTTCTGATAACAAATGATAATGTGTAGAGTTCTCATTCCAATTGCGTTTGGCGCACCCTTAACTGTCATTCAGTTGTTAACTGACACTGACAGGTTTCATTTTTTTTCCTTTTGGCTTGGAGATGTGCTATATTATTTGTGAAAGGTGAACAAAAGTTTTACAAAGTGGTTGCGTGGATATTTTGCTCGAATGTGGCATGTGGTGCATGATGAAATTATGCCTTAATACCCATTGTAATTGGTTTGGTTGTGCGATGGTTTTGTATGACATATGGTACATTTTGTGTTTGGAATAAATTATCATTTACGTAATAGTGAAGTTGAGAACATTCTAAAATGTTCCGAGAGTAGAAAACTTTACACTGATAAGAACGAAAATATTTTACCTTATTTGGTGTTTCATTTTTCTTTAACTCACACTGTTCGTTCGTGAACAAATTCAAAGATAACCTCACTTGAAGAACACGATCCGTTTGATCTGCACATTTAATTCGAAAACAAAAAAAAAATGTATGCCTTTTTATGTGTACAAAGTCCCGCAAATGTCTACAGACTGCACGACAGAAACCCGTATGTGAACACATTCTTCGTGTGTACATCTGTCATTTCTGGTTCAGTGCCCGAGCAGACAAAAACCCTTTGTTTAAAATGGAGGTCATTTCCATGGTAAAAAAATTAATGAACGTATAAAATAATTATATTTCTGTTGACGGACTCCTCTTCTCCCTGCCTTGAAATATAAAATAATGTTGTTGAAGCTTCTATTTACTTCTGAACAAACAATTTTTATTCATTATTCTATTCGTTTTGTTCTCTTCTGCACCTTGGTGCTGCCAACGCGTTCAGATGGGTCTTTCTTTAGTGCGCATTTTTATGCCTTTTGTGTTGTTAAAGCCATTACGTTAAAAGTTGTTTTGTATCCTCTATTAAAATATGCATTCACATACATATTCACAGATTTTAGAATCATTATCTAATAGGCCCGCGTGACCTTGTTTTTAAATGAGATTATAACGCCTGGGTTTTCCAAGTAGAAGTTGAAATGTTTTTTCAAAAATTCTGTTTATCTGCCCATACTCACGACTGGCTGTCGTCACCACTGAATGCTTTAGTAATTAGATTTTTTTTAAATTATCTTATTGGTGCTTCGGTCGCACACACTAATCGGTCTTAGGTGCAACAAAGAGTTTATTTAAATTATGGAAAACCAGACAAATGGATTGGGTTCAGAGTAGAAAAAATGGTAGTCAATAATTTAATTATGGATCATGCCCATATTTGTGCGCCTATTATATTTTTTTATTAGCATAACTATGTGATATAGGAACAGAAATATTATATATGCAAATTGTTGTGGTCAGCGAATAAAAAGGTTTGCTCAGGCACGCATCACCACTCACGACACGGATCTAATTTACATTTAATATTCGATTGATGGGTTGTTTTTATTTGCTGATCGTTTCGAATTCAGGAGAGAAAAGGCGCGTTTTTTATGAAAAAAAAAAAGTGTTCAGTGAATAAGTGTTGTGACGGTAAACCAGGGATATAATTTTTGTTGGAATGTTTTAAATTCGAGTTGAACATGTTTGTAAAAATGTGGCTGGTATAAGTCGTGGCTGTTAAGTCGTTTGTTAAGAATTCCATCGATTTTACAAGTGAAGACTGTTCAATTATGAAGTATTCATATTATTTCTCCTCGTGGATGTTTAATTAATGCATTGTGTAAGTTTCCATGCGTTATAATCCACAGAGTATCTGTTGTCACACTCAATGCTTGTCTGCAACTGACAAGGGCACTTGATGAAATTTAACAGAATAAATTCCAAATGATGGCAATGATTGAATTAGATGTCCAAATTTCATCAGAATTTCTTTCTGTCCCAAATATGTTGATAATGTATTACAGAAAAAGAAGACCTCGCGAGATATTGAAGTTTTTGCTTCAATATCAATAACGTCATCCCATCTGAGGGAAATATGCCACACGGCTATCTTAACTCAATTAAATACCAATCAATATTAACCCAATTACATGAACTCCCACAGTAGTGGCCCTTTTCCATCCACAAATAGACCCCACCGACCCCATTCTTCTTCTGCTGTGCCCAGGTTCGTAAGCGATGACAAATCAGTTTAAGAGTAATTAGAGTAGGCGCTCGTGTTGATTATAAAAGGTAAACACACTATGACACTGAACTGAATGCGAAAATAAAATGGTCTAGATAGAATGTGACAGATGCCAGTTGACAGAATTATTTTCAAAAATCGTCTGCTGTCGTTGAATACAACGTTTTGATGGTCTCTCTGCGTATGTTTAGGGATTTATTTAAAACCACATACTCTTTAATGTGATGTCTTTCAAGATGCTTTTTCAGTCTCTGCCTGCGCGCGCTTGTTTTCTTTTTAATCATTTCAAACAGCAGGAAAACGTCAACAACTGGTATTTTTTTAGCAAAGAAAAAGAAAAAAAAAGAACGAAGAATACGTTGTCAATATTGATTCACTTGTTAAATGCAGATAAAGCAAATTGAAATGAGAGAAATCTGAGAAACAGGAAAAAAAGAAATGGAGATGAAGTAAATTTCACCACACTCATCTTAACGAAGCGACCGTCGTCAAAGTATAACATCATTCAGTTGATAATAAATTAAACATCACACAACAGTCTTCGTCTTCTATATAGCGCACACTTCAAATGAACTGTAGATTTTTTTTTGTATTTTTTTACTCTAGCCTTCTTTCTTTCTTTTTCAGAAGAAAACCGAAAGTTTTCGTTGTTTTTTTTTTTTCATTCAGTCAAAACAAGTTTGGTTTTTGTGTTAATTTACTGTAGTTTTTCTTTATTAAAATTTATGCGCAAATCGAACAGGTCTTTATCTCTGAAGGCTTCTAAGATGAATAGTTACATAAAAGAAAACCTGCAGATATACGTACATGGCTTGGATTGTATAAATATGCATCAGAGAATGCCTTAAAAATATTTCATTGTCTTATCGAACAACAGGTATCTTCTTCTGCATACATATGCATGTATATCTATTGTTAAATGAGACAAAGTAAGTCTCGATTGAAGCGAGATACGACATTGACACCAAGAGAGTAAATTTAAATTAACCATAAATTATGTACTTTTAGGTCACATATTTATGCAGGCATGCTGCGTGTAAAGAAATGTATGCACGTATGTGGATTTCATGTGTAAATTGTTTGCATTTAATTTAATTTTGCATTAGTTCGATGATGTTGATACTCAGCTGGCTGGCAGGCAGCCATTTCATTTCATAGATGCCAGCCGATAGCTAAGATTATTTTTAGTATGAAACTGTGATTCAAAATGAACGAGAATAATGACATTGCTATTGTCTTTCGTAGAGAAATGCTGACGTTCTACTACTGTTGATGGGAATGTAAATGAATCTTGGTATAGGGTATTCAGAAGCAGTAATCTATTCCATTTCATTTCATCTAGTACCGACATGTAAAGTCTTTGTTGTGATATAATGTTTGTTGCTAATAAAGTGAAGTCACTATTTTCACTAGAATTTTCGATAGCTTATTTCTTGTTGCTAAAATTAACCTTCCTTTCAGTGAGATCTAAAAAACAAACCAAAGTTTCTGAAGGAAGTATGTGAAAATGTGTGTATTTTCATGTGAGACAACAACAAAGTGAATTTCGACTTTTTTGAATTGGAAAACTGACTTCCCCAAATGTTTTTAAATCAATTGTAGACTCTTGCTTCCATACAATTTTCGCGAACTACCCACGCATTTACATATAATATTAAAATTCAAGCAATGTACCCAATTGCCACTACTGCACATCTAGTGTCTAGGAAAATCCAAACGGTTTGCTTTAATTTGCTTATTACTTTACGTTACGTATGTCGTCCAACAGGTTCCCACATAACAATCCCTGTTAGATTCAACAAATCAAGTGTGTTTTTTACCAAACAACTGAAATGAGATCAGTTACTTTAATGTGTCAAAACAAACATTAAAATGTATATAAATAGGTTACATATCCATTTTGGTTGCCCAGATCTTGATATTTCCTTAGTGTTACATGTCGTCAGTTGCAGTGCTACATAATTTATGGCAAACGCAGAGAAACTAGTTACAAAGAGTTATGGTGCTACTTCACAGCCACAAACGTGCTTGCTTACCTATACTTGTCACGTGTGTTGAAATGCTATGTCAAAGCCAAGGTTTGAGGTGGCGCTTGAGTTTTTGATGATGATTTGGACATGTGTTAATATCAAGTTTGAAATAAATCAAACTCAAGTTTCATTTGAGCGATACAGTCTAAGCATGTTTACCTGTCATAGTGCCTAAGTTTTATGGTCGGTCTTAAGATTGAATTTGAAGACATCAAGTTGCTCATGATAAGCGTTTAGCAAGTCGTACTTGGCAATGGTTAGACATCATATGTGGCAGTGCTGTGAAGTGGTTAAATTATGAATGTTAGTTATTCCTTGTTGTGTCGATAATGCAGTTTGATGTAAATGTCATGAAGCCGGTTTTTGTTAAATAGGTTCTGTTTGGGCTTTGGGTGAGGTTTGATTTCGAAAGCAATTTTTTCCAATTTTTTCAATTTCCTTTGAATTTCAACTGAATCCAGAAATGTGTGACACATCATTTTTCGGGGCAACGTAAGTAGGGCACGTAAGACCATAAGCTTCCCCCATGAAAGACTCACTTGCCGCCCAGCACATGTTGTTCACATGATTCAATTGAACATTTGGTGTCGGCCTTGTAAGTAATAATAGAACGAACAAATTTCAAGTAATAGTCAATCAGCCAATACTTCTATTTCTTTATTCTTTTTTTGTCACGTCTTTCAACCTATCTGTTACACTTTTTTTTCACAAATCCACACGTAGTGGCTACGAAAACGTAGTTCAATTTCGTCATTTGTCCCTGTGAGGCTGATAAGTTTGTTGACACGTGCCAATACAGAGGCGTCATATTAATTTTTTTAATTTTCCAGATAAACAGACTGTCGATGGCCAACTTGTATATGATGACAAATAAAATAATTTTTCAACTTGATTCACAGAGTAAACCATATTATCACGTATAGATACAATCGCAGCCACAAATGCGTGTTAATTTATTGATAGTGGTGAAGTGCGTGCTAGTGTGTGCTTGTGAACATACCCATTAGGAGTTCAAATTCTCCTCAGTGCATTTGGAAAAAAATAAAATGTGTTTAAATATACATTTAATCCAATAAAAGAAAGTTAAATTTATCTCTTCGATGCTGCGTCTAAGTGAAGTTAAGAAATTACTTTCGTGACGGTGTGAAGTATACGTCAATGGAGAAAAACCACTCACCGCAGCGCCACTTGTTATTAAATTAATGTGAAACTGTTTACGTATTTCCAACAGTGCGGCCTCATAAATTACTTTGCGGATTCGTGATAAGTATTTGCACCGCCATTTTGTGTGATTATGGGGAAGCAAAAAAAAACAAAAAAAAAGTGAGTGAATGAGAGAGGGGGTGAAGTTCACATAATAATTTGAACGATTTGAGGGCCATCTTGGACTAGTTTTGTTTCACTATGCTAAAGTGCAGTTCTGGGAAAATAATAATTTTTGTCTGTGTCGATGAACGTACCCCTAGTTGTATTGTGTCATCTTGTTAGAGGGGGAGATATTATCAGGTCACGAGTTCGTGTGAGGGAGGGTGTACTTTGGTTGCACAAATTAAGCAAACTGTTCGTCTTTTGGGTCATATTCACTTTGCCTTTCCGGTTTAAGTGGGAGTTGGTGCACATATTTACTTGTGTGTCCAGACATCACATTTTGCAATTTCGCCACTCCTCCACAAACTGTTGTTTCCTCATCCTCTCACCAGAGAATGGCGGAGTTAAATCTATTTTTAAGCAAGCAATCACGTTGCCTTGGTTTACATCAGAAACCTACAACACCAGGAACCAAATCGGTTCAGACGGATGATCTCCCTTTTAGTCGTTCGTTCTTCTTAACAAATAAATTTATTTTTATTTTATAATTTATGCCATTTTCCCCAATCCCGTGTGTACCACATATACTATACAATTTAGTATTCACCATACTGTAGGTGGGAGTCTAAAAATGAGGCCACCGAGGACCGTAAAAAAACCCAAACAAGAACTACACACGACGTGGATGATGAACAAAATAAAAAAAAAAGAAGGAAAAAAAAAACAAAAAGAAACTGTTTTATTTGTTTTCGTTTCTTTTTTCCCTCTCACTTGTCGCGATGTGTGTCTATGCATGCTTCTTCGCATATGTGTACACTTTAAACACTTGTGGATACACAACACATAATGCGGTGTTTATGTGGATAAGTTGCACACGCACGCTGTGACGTAGGAGGTTTGTTGCGCGAATTGCGACATTGGAACTGACGAGTGTGAATTGGAAAGCTCTAGAGCGTGAGTACGCGCCCATGGGCCAGAGGAGATTTTTTTTGTTTGTTTGTTTTCTTTTTTCCTTCTTTTTGTCTCTTCTGAGGTGTATTGGGTTTAAAACAAAATTAAAAGCTTAACTCTCTCTCCCTTCCTACAATAGTGGTCACTACCACGAAACCAAGCAAATATTATGTGTGCGGCGGCTGCATACGTGTGGTATTTTTTTTTCATCTCTTTTCGACTGAACTCTACCCGTGGTAGTTATGCAACTGACTTCGCCCATTCGACGTTGTCACTTTGCCTATTATGTGTCACTTGCGCTTATTCCTTCTTTTTTTGTGCACCTTTTGGTGTGTGTACGCCCTTATTTGCAGCAATTTTCAAGAATTATAAAAGGAAAATTAGCGTATATGCTTTAAAACATATTTTTTCTAGCTTACGTAAGCCCTGTTCCAAGTATGTGCCGAGTTCCGTTGGATGGGTTATGTTATGCACCACCAGAGGCGACTGAATAGAGAGAATCCCTCCAGTGACCTTCGTATGAAATGACAAAAGCATAAGATAATGTGTACCTAGGAGGTACACCATGCGTCTATGACAAAGTGGAACATCAGGCAGCATTCGGTTGTTTTGAAACCCCTTGCCTTTCTCGTTCTCTCTGGTATTTGTGGGGCATTTTCTAATTAATGCACATACATAGCTGCGACAGACGAAGATTTTCCTTGAAACATCACACATAATTGCATTATTATCATTTTCTCTTGTTTTGATAGGTTGTAGGTACTTTTTTTGCTTTTGTTGAGCACAATCGGCTGTGGGCACGACCCAGTGCAACAATTGTATGCTGGCATTTGTCAAGGTTATTCTCTTGGCATTTTTACTTTCAAATGCACATGCCGCCACCACTGGATTGTGCTAGTTGGGCGTGTGCATTCAGTCTGTTGGAGATTAAAGAAGAAAAAATCGATCATGTAATGACATTGGGTATTTCATTTTCCACTTCAGAGGAACACGAGTTAGATGGGGATGTGGGGGGCTTAATACCATTAGAAAATCAGTCTTGGAACTGTAAAGCATAATTGGAAAACCTCTTATTTCAGGCAACTGAAAGTGAGTGAAAGTGGTGATAAGTGGTGTAAGTGATGATCATAGAAAAGATTCAGTCTCGGAACACATCTAATGTGTTTACTGAACGTTTTGTAGTCTTGCGCAGCAACTTTCGTTGGGAATAGATTGATATTTAGCTTGTGGCGAACCACTAACCCATGATTAGTAATACTTTTGTAACGTGAGAAGAGAATTTTGATCGGGAAAACGCCTTATTTGATTTGAAATGGCAGGAAGTTGAAAGTTTGTGGGTGTCGCCAAGAAGCTAATGCGTTGTTTCCCAAAAACAGGTAGACGATCCACGAGACATTCATGAGGACTTCTGTTTTTGGATTGGTTTCTTGTTCCAGCAAATAAAGCCGCTGTGGCATAGCTCATAAGTACATCAGCTTTAAGTTTTGAGCGTCATCGCTCGATTTACTGACAATGTTCAAATCACGTTTGAATAATTTATTTGGTGATTTAAAACATCATTCTCATAGCTTCGTGCAACTGTCAAATATCTGACATCCCTTTTAATTAATATCTCAGCATTAAAATGTCACTAAATAAACAGGCGTCACAGTGTTAACACCCTTTTTCTTTTTAAAGTCTCCCTCTTGTGTTCACGAACCCATCCTAACAACAAACCAACACTCACGATCTCAACAACCAACAGCAAATTCTCTAACGACCAAACGAAGAGACAGAGGAGTAGCACTGCACAAGTAATTTACATTAATATCCATAAAAGGGTAAAACTGTCAGTTTGATTCAACATAACCATGAATCCCCGCCGCTCAAAACACCACCCACAATTCGTTGCGAAAACCAAACCCTCTAGAACCTACACCCACAATATCTTCTCTATCACCTTCAAGAACATGGTAAATATGTACGTCTACCCTCGATGTTGTCGGCTGTAGTCAGGCAAACAAATGCAAACGACTAGTGGGAGGTCACAAATTGAGCCAACGAATTTGGGTAGAAAACTAAAATGGCAGAGCCCTTTCTTGTAATAATCCTCAATTCAAACACACGTACACGTGTTTCCCCAAGGGGCTGATGGTTCTGCTTTTCTCCAATTCCAAGGCTTAAAGAAAATCGATATGTATACAGAACGACCAACAAACCAAACCGAACTGAACCGCCATCGCCGCCGACCCGTTGCAAAACCAGAAAAACGACGAGAAGAGAGAAACCTGAACCGAACTCGAAGGGTTGATGGTGGATTTGTGGAGGGTATTTTTTCATTTCTAAAAAAAAGAACTCCATCAGCTGACGGGTTGACATGGCTGGGTGGTTTGGTTGATGATGCTACTGTTCCATTTATCTGCAGCACTACACACTTTCCTTTATGTTATGTACAACACAGCCGGTTATTGTGTGATATTAAAGAGACCAACCCCCCACATGTAGTCGAAGCTTGTAATTGGAAAAAAGTGTACAAGCTGCACCCGGGATCTGTACATGAAAGCCCATCCTGAAGCTGGCATTTTATTTTTGTATTCCTTAAAATTACAGTAACATGCTAATGATACGAAAAAAGTCTTCATTGATTTTCTTCCTCACATAACTGCTTTGTTTGGATCTGACAGTCAGACATGTACGAATATGAAATGGACAGACGGCAGGCAACGCATTTTCCTATGGGAACAAGCGTGGAAATCCTCTTGTACATAGTTGCATGTGAGCACATAACCTCATACTTACCTTAACACCGGGAGGCGGTAGACGCTTCAAATCCACATGTACACTTGTACACATTTGTGTATACACAAGAAAAGTCTCCTTTTCGCTGGATTTCCCTTTCTCCACAGCCTTAAGAATTTAATCAAAAAGTAACCATGGCGACGGTGGTGGTGGTGAAAATGCAGAGAACACGAACACCCCTTGAATATTGACATTTATTATTTTATATGCCTTCCATCCACAGCCATCCTCTGGAATGAAACAAAACGTATGTTATCGACCTCGAAGTGAAAGAAAGTGTTGGCCAAGGAGGGGTTGAAGTTGTTTTTTCTTTACCCCTGCTGTTTTTGTTTTTATGTAAACTGCTGTCTGGTCTTGACATTTCTCTACAACGAATGATGCTTTCCAGTCATGTCCTTTGTTTGGCTCTGTCACTGGTTCCCTGCTTCCAATGCTTTTTGCACGTTCAGTTGGTGTAATTTGATTCAGTTCTCCACTGGTGCTGTGCTCGTGGATGATGTGGAGTGTGGAGCAAGAAACAGCGCGCATGCATTTGGAAAGAAAAGAAAATAGACGCAAATTTGTACATAGCCGCAAAGGAATCCACCCAGTTTCTTTGTGCCTTGACACTTCTTCTTTTGGCTGTTTTGCCGCTTCTCCTTTTTCGCAAATTTCAAAGTTATGTCTGGCTGTCGGCATCACCCATATGGTAGGGGGAGAAAGTGAAGAAGAAAAGTGTGTTTGTGTGCAGGGTGGAACATACTGTTTTTTTTTCTTCGTCCCCCTATATTGCGGTCTCGTATAAATGTCAGAATGGATGTGTGTATAAACACAAATGTGCCGGGATGGATGGGTATTAAAAAAAAACAACTCATCTCCCTTTCAAAATAAACGTCACATCGCGAGATGTAAACAAGGTCAATACCCCAGATTCGGGGCAAAAACGCATTTAAAGTCGAGCTTTTATATACATGCAATAAAAGTTGTGTCTTTTTCAACACACCCACCCACCATATGGTTACTGTGTACCTCCGTGATGTAGATCCCTTTGTCAAAGACAAAACTTGATGGATGATCAACATTTTCAGAGGTAATAAATGTATATTTTTGAGGTGTGATTCCAATAAATCATAAATATTTCGTCATGTCATTCTCATTGACATCTCTGAACGACATGCTACATGTGGGTAAAAAAAAATGAAAACAGAGGACCAAGACTTTTTATTAGTAACAAAACAAATAATGTTTTGAACATAAGAAAGAACAGTAAAATACACATGACAGAGACATCTCGATGATTATTTTTAGATTTTATTGTTCGCAATACCATCGAACGCGGATGACTAGTGAAACGTGCCAAATAATTTGATGTTTTTCCCGTGTGTTGTGCTTCTTGAAAGTTCTGTTTTCAGCTCTCGAATGTTATTGCATAATCCAAGTTTACGAACACAGTTGTTTGATGTCAATGATCCGATGTTTTTGTGCGTTCTCTTGTGATTTTTTAATGAGGTTTTTTTTTTTTAAATAAAAATATGACTTTTATTTAAAGCATATTGCATAAAAGATATGTAATCTCCCACCTGTCATTGATTCTGACAAATTACCACAACGTGACATTTTCTAGGTATGTTCGATATTACATTTCTTCTTTTCTCCAATCTCCGCGCAGTTGATTAGTTGCTGTACACGGTTTAGCAAAGTTCTCTCCCCTACGTGTCTAATGTGAAGTTTTCCCGCTGAGTGAGGGAAAAAAGGTGACACATCAAAAATAAAAAAAGGGAAACCCAATCTCTCATCCAAGCCAGAGTTGTTTCTCTTCTAAACAAAAACACAGATTGGAAAAAAAAGAATCGTTAAAAATGAAGGAAAGGATGACATGGAAGACTCGTTAAAGGGAATTATGAGAATAAAGCGAACGCTGAACAGAAGGAGATCGACCTTCCTAGGAGGTAAAGACCTTTTTGTAAAATGATATCGATAGGCATATAAACTGGACTGCAGTCACATATTTTCTTGTGAATTCATCCACTGCTCGTGGAGCAGCAAACGACGTCGACAGCCGAAGAGACAGACATGCTTCTTCTGCCATGCAAACAAAAACACAAGGTGGATGTGTTATTCTTTTTTTTCCCGTTTTGTTTTCTTCTTTAAATTGCCCTTCTGTGTCAGCATGTGGTCAAATGGGCGAAAGAGTGAGACAGTGAGTCTTGGAAGAGCATAAAGCGAATAAACGGATAAGAAAAATAAAAATTATGAAAAGGAACAAAATTTACGAGTTCGTGATCGTGAGTAGAGTATTGGAACGGTGAACCGTTTTGATGAAGGCTTCGTCGGCATTGAAACGTTCCTCCTCTACAAAAAGGCGATTTCATGGTTCAACCCATGATAGGGTTCAAGGGGATTAAACAATCCAAGGGATTAGGTACTACATTCAAAAACAGTCTGCTGGAATCTAATCCAGGATTAGGTTATCCAAGAATTTCAGCAGTTCGTAGACATAAAAGTGTAGCTCTTAAGATATCAATTAAAAGTAAACAGACCTAAGAAGGAGTCTGAAGTGTCTCAATGCCCTCTGTGCGCCTAGAACTTGTTTAGGGAATGTGTCTTCCCAGATATAATTGAACTCAGAACGCTCAGAACATGGCAGCGGCCTGTCAAACCAGCAAACGAACTTTTTATGCCCTTAAGTCACGAAAACACGAGAACAATGGCCACAAAGTTAGGTAACTTTTCCCGCCATTTGAGATACAGGTTTGCTTAAAATGCAAAGCAGAGTGACAGAAATGGCAGATGCCAGGCGTGTCGATGCCCTTGGCAATATCACAATTTAGTTCGAAGCTAGCAAACGTCAAAAATAATTATCTTTTAGTGTCTTCTTGTCGTTTAAGCCCTGTCAGTCTATTTAATGGATTTGCAATAATCGCTCCAATTTCCATGCCCCCCTCATCGGTCACCTATTCTCCGCGCATTTGAGGTCAAAGACATCTATCATGGCGTCTGCATTATTTTCTCAGTCTCGACTCCTCCTATTTCTTTCGTTCAACATGTCAAGTATTTTTTTGTGTTGTGTTTTTGGTTGACTTCCCTCCTTTTTTGTAAGGGGTTGCTACGTCGGCGCATACAACACACACGCTGAAAAGGGTTTCCAACAAGAAGACTGTGGAATATTCACTCGTTTTTTTTTATAGTTCCCTGAAATAGTAGGGTTCAAGGAGAAGAGAAACACAGTTCAGCTGTGGTGCTCCGTTGATCTGCTCTGCTGTGTTCGCTTTGCTTGGGGTCTTTGTCTTTACACCAATTTACACAGTCGTTGTCTGGATCAACAGCAGACCACAGAGAGTTGAATCACAATTCCAATGGTGCGACCAAGCACGACCAATACGAATAAATGATGATGGTCTATTACATTACATACCTACGGAGAGCAGTACAGGGATACATCTGAGCTGGATAAATGAATGCCTTTGTCAAGGATACTAAGTGCTGGCTACGAGTGCGCGGCTCAGTCGAATTGGAGTCTGTGCGCACTGTATTGTTCATTTTTATTTTCCGTCCTGCCTGGCTGCCTGTGCCTATCTGTCATGCGGTGGTATGGTATTTAATTATCTGAATGGGGTCCCCTGTGAGAAATTCGAACATTTTATACGCTAAGAGCGTCGATCCTGTTTGTAGGTATTGCAACTGAACAGGTGGAAACAACATCGTTTTGGAGGGAATGAAAATGATTGTTTCTTGAGGCAGAAGGCTGGAAATTGTGTGTCCTTTATGTTTGCCAGCGGTTTTTTGATAAAGACGATAAGAAGGGGGGAACACAGGTGGCGTGGAATTAATTACAAATACTTGACATGGTTTTTCTGTTATAAATTGCTTCAATAAATATTCAAGGGACTCTGGCATTTATCACACGAAAGTTCAGGATTAGTAATGTAATGGCTTTCTAGCCAAGAATTATTAATTGTAAAATCAATCGGGTTTTGAATGCTGGCTCTGTAAATTTGGAGGTTATGTTGTGTTTTGGATTACTAATGTGGTACGCTACACTGCTTAGATCAAATATTCTGCTAAAATGCTGATAGTATTACGAATTGGCGCCGACTTGGGGTTTCTATTCCTTAGCAACCACTCTTGTTATTGTTCCATCAAAAGTCGACGATACGACGTTCAATTTTATTTCGATCGGGAAGTTGTTTGCAGACAAATATGAACGCTTAACACGTTGGGCCCGGCAGCAAACTTTCCGTGTGGCCAGCGTCGGTCCCTAGGGACCGGCACTAGAATTTTCGTTTCGTTGGCACTGTACACTTCGATAGGTCTTTTGTAACTGATCACCTCTCGAAGGTACGGACGTGGTTTTACTATACATCATTCGAAAATATGGAATAGAATCACATACATCACACATACACCTAAAAGTCTTCAAAAATATCGCGACATAGAATTCCTTATCTCATTAATACTAAATCTATAGTATCTATAGATAGCATACAACATTGTATCGCTCGCCGGCTGCCGGCTGAACGAAAAAAAAGACAGCAAATTCGGCGCCGGGGTCAGCGTGTTACAACTTTCAGTGTTTGGAAGGACAAAAATCCAAGTTGCTCGTGTGAAGATTTGAAGCTCAGCATAGCTCTCGGACGTACCAATTATTAAAGCTTCCGCCACAATGAATACATTCCACCTCCTTCACTTCTTCCTATGATCACTTGAGTGATGCCTTTCCATGCAAAAGTATTGCCCAACTTCGATCCACAGCATCATGCCACAGGATGTGAGCCCGACACAGACTTCATCGGCAACAACCTACTTAAACCACTTTTCACTTCCTCATCCAGGATGGGTTTCTTTCATATTTTTTTTGTTTTGATTTTGAATTCCTGTCGGGCGTTTCTTGGTCAACAAACATACTTTAATCGAAGAAACCAGCTTTGTGCCATCAAAATGCACATCCTGTTTTCACAGTTAAATCGCAATCATATGCTCATGCCACATGTGGTAAGCGACTTCAACCAGTTTTGGCTTTTGTCCCTTTCCTTATACACTTTGCACATCAATGACGGTGCCCTCATTTTTGCATATGACGATGACGTTGGTGCTGCTGCTGATGCTGATGTTGATTCGTCCTTCAAAAGGTGTTCTTATCCATGACTCACAGCTCGTGAATGACTAGCATGTTTGACACTTGTCACACACTCTGCACTTAAGGATGCTTGTCCTTATTTTATTTTTTTTATTTCATACTTTCCTCTTCCGTAAACAAGTTCACCTGTCTTTGTCTGCTTTGTGTCAACTTGTTTTGTATTCCCACGGGGTAAGGGTGAATGGGAGAGAAAAACTAACGGATTATTTCCTTTTCAATTCATCGTTTTTTTCCCTCAAAATCCCGCCACACTGCTACGGCCTGCCCCTGTGATCATGTTGGTGTATAGCGGGCAGAAAAACTGGAAAGGTGGTGTGTTGATAAAGTGGTTAAACATGTTGCTTGTGTTTTTTGTGTGCCACCATCTTTCGCACACCAGTTTTCATATGATGCTGGTGTGTAACCTCACTTATTGCCACCATGAAAGAGGAAGTTTGTGTAGTGAGGAGGGATAACAGAAGACCGTAGGACCTGACTCTTTGCGGGCGTCGTCATTGACGAAAATGAGTAATAATGAAGAAATTACAAGAAGGAATGTAATGTACGAGTGCATAACATATGCTTTGTCTGCACTGGAAAAATGATGGCGGGACCGGTTTTTGAAGGCTCAAAAAACCCGTGCCCGCAACCGTCTGATGTGTTAGATATGACAGTGGGAATGTGTTTTACACGTAAAATGCTGTTTACATTTTTGAACTAAAAAAAAGGGTAAGCTATGCGACTTCATCTTAGTTGGAGGAGACTTCCAATTGAGTTGCTACAGAAAATATTTGATTAGTCGTCCGTCCTCCAACATTAAACCCCACCACTGATAGCAACTGTTACTCTGTAGATTTATTGCCTCTTAAATAACCTTTTCTGTGGTCCTTACTCACTGAACTAAGTTTGTCAATTTTTATAACACTTGTCGATGATCGATCAGAAGTAACCTAGAGGGACATTAACTTAATGCGGTTACCCGCTGAAAGGACTCATTTTCTTCACGACACACTTAAAAGGTGTTATGTACTGGGATGATAGCTCCCTACGGGCTTCTGGAAGTTAAACGCCAGCATTTGTGGCTATTTTTATTTCTGTTTTAATGGAGCAGTTAAAGTTAACGAATTGCTTTTCTCAAAGGAGCTGTTCTTTGTTATGAGTGGTATGAGAAAGGTGTAAATCTGTGTTCAGGTTTGACAACGCAGATTTGTCAAGTGGTGGAGATGAAACATTGTGTGGGATGAAATAAATCTGTTACATAATTGCATTGTAACTCTGTCCAGAGCTGTAAACATTGCATAACACTTTAAATGTCACTTCCATATGTAGTGGAAAAGAAAAACTACACATTACAAAATGTTAGACTTATTAATAGGTTAGTTTTTCTTTGACAGCGAGTTATATAACGCTACTTTGTAAAAACAGATGTATTTTGTTGAACCTATATCTCACGGCTGTCATAGATGTCTCTAGAGACATCATTCGAATTTGGTTTCATTTCATCACGTTTTTGTATAAAAAAAAAAACTGGGTACCTATGTATCCCTTTTTGTTTTATGATGAAACACAAGATGCGTGTGACGAAACTGTTTGACAGATGGCAGGACATTGACAGGCTTGCTTGATGAACCAAATCTTAAACTTTTTGCCTTGGTTGAGAGACTTGTTGTTCAGTGTGAACAGAGCATTTTCCACTTTTGCCGAATTTGTCGAGTAAACGTCAACGCAGAACAAAGTATGATGCTTTGAGCTGTATTAACAGTTGCCAGAATTAAACAAAAATATCCTATGGAGTGAGGTATACAAAAATTTATTAAAATGCGATGTTATGCTCAATGTTTGAAATTTTGGTCAAAAATTTAATCTGTCAAATTATTGGCACAGAATTCGAACAATGATTTGTTCAGTTACACGTTTTTCAATCAAATGACATTCATTCCGACAATCGATACCACCTGACATTTAGTATTGTCTCAAACTACCTACAAAGTACACATCTACGAACGCACTCGTATTTAAATTTTGACAGGTGTCGTGTTCATGGCATTTCATATTACTGCAGTAGTTGCATGCAATTATTTAATCATTGAAGTCTCTTGTTGAATGTACCATGGGTTTATCCGCTTACAAATGTTTGGCTGGGAATCAGGACAATATTGCATAAATGTAGCACTTGGAATGGTGTTCTGTGGACATTCAGAAAACAGAGCATTCGGTTTGACGTATTGCGATCAATTTTCCCGCCGTTGCTTTTCACAGTAGTTTCATAGCAAAATGTTCTAGAACCAACTGCCTTGCGTTTGAGTTCTTGTTAAACTCGATCGTTACCAAAACAACATATATTCGTAATAATTAAAAAGAGCATGAACAGTCATCACACACTTCATTGTAAATCCACGTCAAAAACAAAAACACAAACAAAAAGAGAAAAAAAGTGCTACATCCGTATTTCAAAACAAATTCAAATCCACTTTCAATTCCATATCCAATTCAACGACATCGTCTTTTAATATAAACATTATGTGTCATCATCATCCGCGATGAATGCATGTATTTTTTTCTTGTTTTCTTCTATTTTTATGCCGCGGAAATTTCTCTTAGTCGGCTGAGGAGAAATATATGTATATAATAAAAATGAGTTAACAAGAAGTAAAATGACGTCACATATTCCGAGAGCAAAATGTGATAGGCAGGCAGACTAGGCCAGACATTACTTATTCATTCCCCATGACGTCACGTCATGAAAGTCAAATCGGTTTTGATTTCCTTCACTCCTCACCCTTTTCCCCTGCAATCATTTCAACAACCTCAAGTCTGATGTGATGATTCGAAAACATTGTATTTCGTCATCGGGGAGCTTTTTGACTTTTTTGTTTTGTCACCAAGTCACTCGCTCACCCACCTCTCTTTACTGCCAACATTTGGCTGTCATAACGCTCTTACATTTTCTTTTATTTCATTCATTACTGCACATCCATGTATTCGGTTACTTACCTTTTAAGTGTCTTGATTAACTCAAGTCCCACGTTGCTTGCAGTAATTCACTGGGATGCACTTTTATGATGTGTCGCAAAGAGAACGAAAACATTGTCTTTGTGCCATGAAATTGAAAGCTTTTTTAATCAAACAAGTACATAGTGACAGAGTGAGAGAGAGAGAGAGAAGAGGCGGTTGCGCCCGACACAGCTGGTCGGAGGTGGTAGACACGTCACGTACATATGTATATGGTATACTTGAAGAGCTTTAGCGACTCATGCCAAAGTATCACTTACGTCAATGCTTCAACTAGTAGTAGGGATTCCTTTTTATATCCCCCCATTCTGTCAGTGGCTCTGTGTTGGTATGCATGCATGTGTATGCACTTGGAGTTTAGATTAAAGCCCCGTGTCATTTGGGGCACGTAAAATAAAACAAAAAAATTAACCGACAAATATGTGGGCTACGTCTGCCGCCGACACTATTATAAGTAAAGCCGTATAATATAATTAAACTTAATCAATTGAAGAGAAACCAAAATCAAATTACTGCTGTGGTCACAGTCGCCATGTTGTTTTTTTTTTTTTTGGTTTTGTTTTTGGATTTTCTCCTCGAAAGCTGCTGCCGCCGCCGCTTGCCTGCGTTGGTGAAAGATATTTTTAAAGCCGCGCGTGCGAGAATATTTGTTTTCTTTTTTCCTGTTTCCTCAATTTTCTATTTAATTTTTGCTTATTATAACAGCTTTGTTTGAAAAACAAAATAAAACAAATTACATAAATTTTGCCAGAGATAGCATTTGTGTGTGACGTCCTCCAAATGGCTCCGTCGAGAGGGGCAAACGCAAATAACAATAATAAAAAAAAAACCTGTAGGCAACCACGCGATGTGTGTGTTTGGTTTCGTAAACATTTCAATTAAAGAAAAAAAAAAAAAAATTTTTGCGCTGCCATCGTCGTGTTGTTGACTGACGATTGCATTAACATGAAGCAAATTGATTCTATCTACAAGTGTACAGTGATATGTAAGGCTGTAGGGGGTTGGGAGACGACGACGACGACGACGGCAGGGAGCTGGTTGATTTTATAAGACAATATGAATGCCAAGTGCATGACCAGTCACGTGACGTGTAGTGGTGAGGTGAATTTTCCTAAAATGAAAAGCAATTTATACACGAAATGTTTGCGTAATTATTGTGGGTTTTTGAGGTCATGAGCTTGGAACGTTTACTTGGCAAATTACACATCCGGGATGAATACTTTACAATTGATGGTGGTGAGCAAAGGGTGTGAGGGCCCATACATTGATCATTGTTCGAGTGGCAACAATGAGAAGGGGATCACCTATTTATATTTTTCCGATTATGCGATCATTCTAAGTCGTTATTAGTTAGATACTGCTAATTCAGTTTTTGAGTATAATCTATGCTCGGTGTGATCCCTCGTAAGGTCCTATAATTGAAGTCGACTTTCTGTAGCCAGATCGTTTTTGAAATTAGTTGGAGATCCAGGTCAAGCATTGATACTCAAGCACAATCAAACCAAAAATTAGCCAGATCCGTCATATAACACCAGAACTCTGGAAATTTAAATTAAATTTCAATGCAAACAATCGTTTGCGAACGTAGTGAGCGTTGGGTTTCGCTCCCACGTAAATAAAATTTATCGAAACTTAACGAAACTGACAGAAATTGTCACTTGATTGGTTAAGTTTACTTGAGTGACATTAATGTCCCTAATGTCCATAATAGTTGTCCAATGATCAGTCGTTTAAATAGACCTCTACAATTGTACAACAACCATGAACTGCCAATTAATTAAAATGTTTGCCCCTTTTGCGACCCCCTATCAATACGAGGAAACATTTGCATATGTCAAAACAAAACAAAACAAAACAAAACAACGCATCTTCCATCAGCTAATTCAAAGCGTATGCTTTTGATAAATGATTTCCCTCTTTCTTGGTACTCATCCATTTCCCATTATCCCATGCCACACTAGAATTTATTTTAGTCCATGTTCGTTACTCGCCGCTCGCTCTGTACACTCTTAAGCTATGTGCATTCAAATCCAATCAGCCATCCTCTCCTTATATCGCTCTTAATCATCTCCACCTACTCTTCCTGTTATCCATGGAAGTGGCCTTCTTTAGCATAGAAACTACACTTCTACAATACAAAAACATGAGACACGCCACAAGCATTTTATCGACATCGCTTATATTGTGCAACGTTGTGAGTCCCTCCAAAAGGAGGGGTACACATATGGTTGACTGACTCTCCACGGTTTATTTCCAGAGGTGTATACATACACTCGCTTCCTCATCCATGTAAGAGTTCAATTCAATCCAGAGCGAAGCGTCCAAGAGCTGGTGGTGGGACTCTTCGGTGTGGATTACCCGTGGGTGTTTTAGCGCATTAACTGGTGGGTGGTGGTGAGTGGAGACTTCTCATTTTTCATCAACACTCACCAGTGGTGGGGTTTGGCTGGCTCTTCCCACAGCACATCGACACAACGAAAGAAGGTCGTTGGTGCTGACGTATTTTCTTCTCTACTTGCATTGCGCAGAACGATTCTCCTCCATTCGACTCTATTTGCGGCTTTGGTTTGGAATGAATCTTAGTTTTTGATTTCTCATTTGTATACGCTGTGTGTATAAGAGAGATGCGATACATATTGAAACAGGGCTATGTTCCATGATGATTTTTGTTTTTTAAAACCACATATTGTATAGGTACTCTCTTTTGCTTGGAATAAGTACTCTACCTATCCTTGTCAACAATTTATCACCGTTAGCTCGTGACCATAGCAGCGGGACATGAAGAGAGGTGGATGGTTGAAAGACAGCCTTGAGAAGAGAAGTACCAAGGGAATGGTCTTATTTTTCTTTTGCTGTTGTGTGCTTGTAGCTTCCAATTATGTTGTGGTCTCTTTGGTCATCGCTGTGTAGTAGTCGTTCGTATCCAATGCAAGAAGCGATTGGAATTTCATTTCAATTTCTTATTACCTTCCTCTTGTGTGTATTTTCTTCTCCCTGAATTCCATTTCTATGACAATGCGCTTCGAATCACCAATGTTTGTGTGCTCTGGTTCCTCGGGTTCGGTTTGTTCGTGTTCTCTCATAATGATGATGATGATGACGGTGGATAGGAATTTAAATTTGAGGTGAATTATGTCTTCCTCTAGATGCCGCGTCGTTCCCCTCTATTAACTGCTTTTTATTCTTTCGCTCGAAAGCTTTGCTGCGGATTGTGTGATGGCAACGGTGTTCACTTTGCCATCGTCGATGGCATCATCAATCCATTTTCCCTGACAGCAGAAGGGAGGGATTCTCATTCTCACTTCAACAGCAGGGCGGTAACAAAGAATGGAAAATACCAACTTGGCACAAGGGGGGACTGTGTGGTGTATATCGTCGACAAGAAGAAACATTGTATACAAGGTACAATTTCCTTTGTTGGGAACTTCATCGTACATCCTGTGTGTTGTTGTGGATGCTGCTGATGGTGCTGCTGTTTTTGATGATGATCTTCTGTAAAGCACACACTGAATCATCATCAGCGACGTTTTGAAGAATTGTTCTCCAAGGAGACGTAAAAAAAAGCACTACTTATAAATAAGAATAAATGCGAAAGAGCGGTGAAGACCCTGAGTGGTTTGAACACAGCGTTTCCAGTTACTTTCTTAACTCATGGCAATGTTTCCCCTTCATTTCAAATTTGAAAAAAATTCTTAGACGAGTGGATCGCATCAGTCTGTGTTTGCATTACCAAATTAGGTGCTGTTCCGAGTCACACTTTCGCCAAATCCTAAGCATTATCTCAATCTCAAGAGTCACCTTCTAGTTGTTAAAGTAAAATGCATATCTCTAAATTATACTTAATATTCTCCTTTTTTTAATTGCAGATTAATTGATTCATAGATCGCCCGCCCACTGTTTACCAGTTTATTCTTTCAACGTGGCACCGTATACCACTCACCACTCATAAGGGAGAAGAGAAAATAAAATAGAAGAAGATTATTTCGAAGGAGAATGCAGTATCAGATAGCTCGCTGAGAGCAGCAATCAAAAATCAGTAGAGAAGGCACAAAAGTTCAACGCCGGCGTCATAAATTCCAGACGCAATTTAAGAAAACAAATTATAAAACCTATCCTCTATCTCAGTCGAAGATTCCAACTTGTTGAGTTGAAGTCATCGCGTGATTTTTTTTTTAATGAATGAATACGTTCGTTACGACGGATCGTTTCACAGAATAAAACGCCAACCTAAAGGATTTTTGTGACATACACAAACGAAAAGAAATCAAAAGAGTATATATATTTGGGGAAACGATTGTGATTAACATTTTTATTTAAACAAAAGAACACAAATTTATTTATCGCAATCTAGAAAAGAAAAAAAAAAAACAAAATAGAATTAGTATTACTAATTTTCTGGGACCCTTACGTATTTCCTACAATTCTAAAAAAAAGTATTTAAACAAGAAAAAGTCGTTTTGTCGCTGTGCGAAAACAACAGTATATTAATAAAAGAAAAAAAAACAAAAATATCACATCTAATCGCTTGACCGTCTGCTTCAAAATTAATCGAGTAGACAAAAAATAATAATACAAAAAGTACCCGCTGCAGAAGTTATTATAAAAATAAATAAGTAAAAAAAAAACAACAACATCACTACTACCACACACATCTAAATAAACAACAAAAATGGAACGCGAGTCAAATCCCATGCAACCTATGTGCCGCTCTGGATGCGGATTCTACGGTAACCCAGCCACAGACGGACTCTGCTCCGTATGTTACAAAGTAAGTGATTTATAAAATCCCAATTGCTGTGGTGAATATAATTAATACATGTATTTTATTTCTTCTATTTTTTCTGTTTCACTTTTAAATTTTTTTTTTGTGTGCATTGAATAGGATTCCTTAAGAAAAAAACAACAGCCACCAGTCAGCAGCACGCCTGTGTCAGTTCCAAGCCCACAACCGAGTCCCACATTCAGTCCAGCCATAACAGTCACCAACACAGCACAACCAACAGTACAGAGTTTACAGCAACACAATGAAATAAAAGAAGTAAGTAAAACTGTATTTAAAATCAATTAAAATATAATTAGTTTTGTTTGTCGTCAAAAAAAAAGAAGAGAAGACATTTGTTGTTCATCCCTCTCTCTCCATCCTGAATTTGAATTTGTTGTTACACGTTTTAACTTGTTTTAAGGCCAATAAGGTGAACGGTGGTTTGTATGACTAGGTAGATCTATCTGGAACAATTTTATGAATCATTATACATAGATGTGCAAATTTTTTTTGAGACACTCTCGAGCGAGCATACTTTCTCTAATTCGGCTGATTGCTTTTTATGGGGAATTGTGAAATGGACTATCTTTATGTACATCGCGGATTCAACTGAGAGGCATACATTTCTTGGAGGCAACCAGTCTAGTCTAGGTTTATGGCGATCATTTTGGTTTTTCACTAAACGCAAGTCAAATGTGAATTCAGGAGAAAACACAGTTTAGCTTATGTATGAGATCTTGGGGAATGCAAGAAAGACCTTTTTAACTCTCGTAACATTTTATTTTGAAATTCATCGTGCTTGAAATGATTATCCGAGGACCTAAAAAAATGCCAAATGCAAGGGTTCACCGCACACATTCTCTTTGTTTTATACAAAAACACCTCTGAGAGATGGCTGCCATCACCTTGATGATCGCTTCAACACTTTGTATGCAGAGGATTTCAGGAGAAAGGTCGTGGCGTTCTCTTCATCGTCCTTTGTGATGATCTCTTTAGCCCATTGTATCCAGAGGATTGCTGGAAGAAGATCTTGGCCCTTTCTTCATTGTCTTCACAAGAGGAAAAAGTCTCGATCCATTAGTCTTTCTTCTCTTATCACTCTTCTCTTAGTCTCTCTTCATCGTCCTTTGGCTACACAAGGCTGATGTGTGATCAAATACAAGAGAAAAAGGGCTCGATCCATTAGTGGAGCCGCCACCGACCCTTGTTTTGCCTTAATTACATTGTCGGTGGTTAAGGTTAGGTCAGTGGGTAGACGCGCCAAAGGACGTCTAACTTCGGTCTCCTTTGTGATATCCAAGCGCATTGTCGGTATTCAAATGCAGGATTCCATGTTCACTAGTGGCCTCGCAAACATCGATTGAATCTGAAAAAGCGTGATAATCAAGGTTTTTGCATATGAGGTCTAAAGTGATTAAAGAGTAAGATAAGAAAATCGACTGTACATAAACGATTCAGCGAACTGTGGTGTCGATTTTATCTCCATCTGTAGTACAACGTACACACAGTAAGAGCTGTGGTTCGCTGAAGGCACTCGATATAAAAACGTCTTTCCATGACAGTCTAGGATTCGTCTGGACTTGCAAAGAAAGACCCTCTTGTCTACACTCTCTTTTAGTGTACACTGCACATTATGCTGATTGAAGTCATCCTCCAGTTTTATGCGCAAGGAATTTAGGAGTCAGATGGATCGTTTAAACGGAATCCTCCGAACCGCGTACTCAGTAGAACCTTTTTAGGTAATGTATGTCATGGCACTGTGCATCTCGTATAGTTCGCAGTTGACCGTTGACTCAAATAAGATGAAAAGACCACATGCACGTCTTGATGCGATGGTCAAGGTCAACGTTTCAATTCAATACGTTGTCATGGCTGCCACATTTGACAACCGGCAATGTTTACGTTTGCGAATAATGCTCTAGCATTCGAATTTGACAACCGCTTGTAAGACAACTCAATACGAAACTAAAAACCTTCCACCCAAAAAACGTTCATCATTTTCATGGTTATACACACTTAAACATAAAATTGAACTGGTAGTCAGTGCGGTCAAATGGGCGTGTGTACATTTAAATAACGTTCTCGCGGTTGTTTATGAGTTGTGGACTGCATTTGTTTATAATTGGTTTTGGTGTAACAAGTTGTGTTCTTCCAAAGTTCAGTAGGCTTATTGTTTATCCTTTATGTTCAAAAATAAGAGCGTGTGTAGTTCAGTTTGCAAGTCATCTAACAAAACATTATTGTCTTAATGTGTTACATATGTTGGTAGTTTCGCTAGTGGCGGTGCTGCAATTTTTCTTGAATTTGTTTGTTTTGAAAATGAATTATGACTTCCTTATGGAATGTATAGTTTTTTTTAGAATTCTGCAGGGATTAAGGATTTACATTCACGTTTCTAATCGGCTCGGCCATCCACGTTTCTAATGACGATCATTGATGTAGCATGCAAAACGTCATGGATCGCTCGACTTAATCGTCTCTGCTTGGGACACCTCTCCACTGATAGACGCACGACAGAATACCTGCTCTTTAATGAACAAATGCATCATTTTGAAAGACGTGTACTCCTTGACTTTCACTTCCTGAGAAAATAGTTTCAATTTGTTTTATATGTTTTCACAAAACTCACTAAATTCGATTTAAAACAAAGGAGAATTCAGAATACGCAACTGGCTTGTGAGCTCCATTTATTGCCATTCGTTTCGACAACCTTTCAACCATGTTCGGTTTGAACTTTTTCAAGGGCAACGAGAACATAAAGAACCACCAACAAATCAAATTGGTGCGACTGTCGAATGAGGAGAATGCAGATGCTAAAGAGGGAAGACCCAGTGACCTTAGTCAAGTAACAACCCTGCTATTGTCCTATGTGCAAATTGGTCTGCTGCAACTCCTTTGCAACTCCCCTTCCGATGACGAATAGTACCCCTCTAGCCGATTTCTAGTAGCCTTAGTAGTTTTGAAATATAAAATCCAGGCAATTGAATAGATAAAAATTCATGTAGAAAAAAAAGAAAGAAAAAGTTCAAAATACAAATCAAGAAAAAAAAAAAGCACATAAAGAGCAGAAAAAATATCTAAAACGAACATTTTTAAAATAAAATTAAGGCGGCGTGCGAATCATCATCATCAACAACATCAACATCATCAGCATCCTCCGCGACGAAGATAGCGGCAACGACGAAGACAACGGCGGCGGCAACAGCAGCAGCAGCAGCACCGACAGCGTCATCGACGACCACAATCATCAGCACAGGAGTGACAGGTTCTTGTTCCTCGAAAGTGAAGAATATCCTCAATTGTTGTACCTCCTCAAAGTCTTCCACAAGCTGCTGTTCGACTTCCGTTTCCGCCTCCTATTACTCAACGTCATCGAATTTGATTTCGATACGAATAATGGACTCCAAGGAATCACTTAATAATTCAGCTAGGAAAAGGGTAAATGTCAATTCTTTTTTTTTTTTTCTTGTTTACTACTCTACTACCACTACCTAGTAAAAAAAAAAAATCAAACAAATTTTGCGACATTCTCTTTTTTTGGGGTTGGATAAAAAGAGAGAATAAACAAAATTTCTAAGTGATACAAGAATCTCGCTTTTTTCCTTCCTCTCATTGGCTTTTTAATTAGTTTGGTTTGGCGATAAAAAGAATGGCAGCGCGACAAGGAGTTTAAATACCACATCGAGATCACAGTCTGTGCGCGCTGTGGCAGTTGTGTCTGCGCGCCAGAAAACACACATAAATAGCCCAGAAGTTAGCGCGCAGAATTGTATCTTTTTTTCTGCTTAGTTTTGCTTGTGCTGCTGACTGTTGCATTTTGAAAATTGTTGGCACTAAGCCAAATCTCAGTTGTTTTTTTTTCTGTTATTTTATAAGATAGCAAGTCCAAGTTCCCTTTTATAAGTGTCATCTCTATACCGCGACATACAGCAGGGGCAGAGAGTGAGAGAGAGAGAGATAGATAAATGGAGTGAAAGGAAGTGAATTGAATGTTGTTTCCTTTTAGTCTTGGTATCTAGTCTAGTAAAAGAAAAAGGGGAGCAGGCGGGCGATGTACAACAAAATGTCTTATAAATTTCTTGCATTTATTGTAGGGTATTTTTATGTGTGCAATTAATGCTGAATTTGTTTTTTCTTAAATTTGTTACAGAAAATAAATGAAGAACACACAGCTAAAGACAGTGCAACAACGGCAGGTCCATCATCTTCCACAAACGAGGATCAAGATGACAAGGAAGGTGATAAAGACGCAAAAAAGAAAAAGAATCGTTGTGCTGTCTGCCGCAAGAAGGTTGGACTAACAGGTGAGAAAACCGGCAATTTATTCAAATAAACCACATTATGGCATTTTTGGTGGATTTCGCCAAAGAACTGAATTAACTTTACGACAATCGGAAATGAACAAACAAAAAAATAATTAAACATGTTCTCATGAAATCGAAATGTTCTAACTTGCGATGGGGGTTAGTGTCCACGGCGGAAACCCAAAAAGTTACACTATCATGTATTATATGCTTCATGTCTGATATGAGCAGCATGCGTTAACATTGTTACACTACAGCTTGAAAGAAACACTCTGTCATGTGGAGAGGATTATGTTGGCATTTCCGCTGCTCGGGTGACTAAGATAATTCTAATTATTCACATTGAGAGCAGAAGTAGATTCAATGAACGAGTTTTTTATGTCCGTCGAGAATGATACCTAAATAGCATAAACAAGTACACGTGTTGATTTTAGATCGATGAAAACATCAGATAAAAGCAGTGAATCATATCATGTTGTTGCTCTTAGGTTAGGTCTACTCATGGACAGTAGATAATTGCTCCTGAAGAAAGACCCATTTAGTTAATAACATGTCCATTGTTGTGCAAGTTCTTAGATTCATCTTTGAGTAGTTATATCGTCCCTCCCACTGACTGCGTGAACTTATTGAAGCTTTGAATGAATCGTTGATTAGACTTTACACAGCAGTTTGAGTTTCGTGAAGAAAGCAGACAACTTGACTTATTCGTTTCGTTTCAAACAAACAAATAATCTACAAATGTTAATTGAAAAGAAGTCTTTCAGAATAGAATGTCAGTCATATGTTGACACTTGACATCTTGAGTGACAGCAATGTTTTGTAGCGTTGTCGTGTCAATTACTGGTGGCTTCACATAGGGGACATCAAAACACTAAAGAACTGAGTTTAAAACATCAGTCATATGAACTTACAGACGCAGCGTACTTAGCCCAGGAAGTCGGGTCCGGGTGGGTTGATTGGAATAAAGTGCAACTAAAATCACCAGGACATCATCGATCACCAATGCGAAGTGAGAGATGTAATTTTGGATCGAAACCAACCAGTTTTAAAATTATCTGATCATTTTAAGCGAAAACTTAGACATCGACGAATGGGCATCACAATGGGTGCAATGGGACCCAAGTGAGACGTGGTCCCACAGCGTCTACCAAAGCCCAACGGAACCAAGGGCTAATGAGAAAATGCTTAGGACAATCTTGTCACTAGATGCACAGAGAATACGTGCAAAAATGCAGAGTCAAATCAATTCGCGGTGCAGATTTGACATCCTTGATTCAATCACAGCAGTCAAATTTAAGTAACATGACTGGTTGTAGGAGTCCACTAGTCTATTATATGTTTTTAGATAGGCTGCAATGGCTTCGGAATTAGACCAGATTAGATTCTTTCTTTGTGGTGCCATGTGGATCACTATGTCCACCTCTAGTTCAGGTTCTATTCCTACCAGAAGATCTGGTAGTTATACTCTCTCAGCATTATCAGTGACTCAAGACGGAACCGTGCAAAGTTTGTACGTCGTGCACGAAATTAATATATGCTCTCGAGCCAAAGCACATCACTAAATAAAGGCGGATGTTTCGTTTGCCACTTAAAATAACGAGGAATTAGAAGACTCGCCGTCTGGGGGCGAAAAGAAGTAATTTCTTTGGCCACCTTTTGCTTTTATGTGAACTTTACTTTAATGTGCATGAAATCTGATTCTTCATCAAGAACCATCTACAAATTGTTGTCATTAATGACGTTTTCCTTTTAACATGGCAGGGAGAGATGAAGAGACGAGCCTGGCATAGTTTAATAAGAAATTTGTGTGCCTGGCGCAGCATTCGGACCTGGGCTTAGCTTATACAGCAACCACTTGTGTTGTGCTAGCTGTTTTTCTATAACGAGTGAATTGGACAAGTAGTGTTATGCTGAGTCTTCGTTCGAATTCCTCTCTAACTAGTACGGTCTTGGGCCAGGCTAAGTTATGATGTGTCTGTTGAATCTATTTATGGACAGTGATACTCAGCATTGTCTGTGACTCGAAAGAGGTGGATACAACTTCCAACGCAACAATCGACGCACTACGTCACGGGTTGACATAGGCCATTTTACTCTTGAGGTGTTACTTCTACTGCCTACTAACACTTATTAGTTGATTGGGTTGTGACTTCGTGAGTCAAATGCAGAAGTGGTTATTTTTTCCCGTGAGATTAGTAATATTGCCGATAGCCAGGCTGTTTCATACGTTTTCGCCGAACAAAGGCGAATATTGTTTCTCGTTTTCGCCAGTTTCATTGAGATGAGTGACTCTAATTGAGTTTAACATTGACTCCCAGTGTAATTTTGTCTATATTTCATTGCTTTCCGATAACAAAGAAATCTGAAACGTGAGTAATCACACAACTTTTCAGAGTAGTATGTATAAGTCCAACGTTGTGTGCAAGGATTTTCAATTTGCATTGAATTTTGTTACAACCAGCCGCTTTTAATTTCGACTGCCAGAGCATATTTTTTGTCACATTTGATAATAACGCTACCAATGAAAACATGCCTAGCTGGCAAATGCCATGGCAGTCGATGATTACATTTGCCTTACTTTGAGTTGGTTAACGTGCTGCGTACGTAATCGTAGCACTAATGGCTTCATGGAATCAGTTAATTAACCGGATTTAATATCTTCTGCTTCTTCTTTGATTGGCGCTACAGTCCGGGGTGGACCTGGGCCTCAACCAACATACCTCTCCAGCCAGCACGATCATTCGCCGCCTCCAGTTGCGCACACCAAGTTGGTTGAGGTCCTTTTCCACTTGTGTGCGCCATCTAGTGCGAGGACGTCCTCTGTTGCGCTGTCCCAATGGCTCGGTGTCGAAGACTCTTCGGGCCGGAGCTGTGGTGTCCATCCGCTCTACATGACCTAGCCATCTTAAGCGTTGGATCCGAAGACGCTTAACTAGGTGCATGCCCGTACAGTTCGTGGTTGAACCTTCTCCTCCAAACGCCATCAACGTATACGGGACCAAAGATCGTACGCAGAACTTTTCTCTCAAAACAACCAAGAGCTTCTTCATCCGCTTTCAATAGTGTCCATGTCTCTGCGCCATAGAAAAGGGCTGATTTAATATCCGATCAGAAAAACATACATATGCTTAAATAGCTTTTTTTTTTTTTGAAAATAGAGATCTTATAAATACATTCATTGAATTCTTTGTGCGACTGATAAATAACTTTTTCTTCATATTTTTAATTTCAGGTTTTGAATGCCGATGTGGTGGACTATACTGTGCTGTACATCGGTACAGTGACAAACACGACTGCACATTTGACTATAGGGAACACGGGGCCCAAGAAATTAGACGCAATAATCCTGTAGTAGTTGGCGAAAAAATACAAAAAATTTGAACTTTTGTGCCATCAGTTTTATAATATACATATATATATATACATAAAAATTTAAATATAAATAAATATAATTATAAACAAAAATGAAACAAAAAACCAACAAGAAAAAAATATACACATATAAAAAACGGAAGAAAAAAAAACACAATTACAACACAACACACACGCCCACATATACCTACAAATAAAAAAAAATAAGTGAAAATAAGCAAATTAATTGAATGAAGAAAAAAAAAAACCTTAAAATAATACCGAGAAAAAACAAACAAACAAAACTAAAAAATCGTGAGAAATTACCTAGTTTACTATTAAATTAAAAAAAATATATACATACATTATGCAAGTGGATTATTACAACTTCTTCTTTTGTTTTTTTTTTTGTTTTCTTTGGAATTAATATTATTAATTATTATTATTATTATATATATAGAGACAAAGAGTTATAGGTAAACAAGAAAAACAAACAAACAAAAAAAAATAACAGCATAAATCTTTTAAAAAAAGGCAAAATATAAACGTATATATATGAGAACAAAAACAAAAGAATTCAAAACTTACTTTTAATTAATTATCACTCTTTATATAATATATAAAATTATTATTATGGTTATTAATTATTAATTCTGCTGCAGCCAATCACACAACCACTACTTTTCACCACCACCACCACCAAATCCACCACCAACCACCTAGTGTATCCACTTTCAATAGTTCTTGTCTTCTTAAGTGATTTTCTAAAACTACTTTTCCCTCGTTTTCTTTCTCCTCCTCTTGTAAAGAAGAACCGTCAGTAAGAATAAAAACAGCTAAGAGAAAACTCATTTTCGAATAAAAACAAAATATGTATTGTAAATCAGAACTACGATATGGGGTTGGACAGACAACAACAAAACAAATCAAAATAAGTACAACAACAGCCACTTGTTATAGAAAAAAAAGAAAAAATCTGCAATAGTAAATTAGAAGAAATTATGCACATATTCTCCTCTTCTTCTTCCAATCATCTCCCATCTTTCTTGTTTTTTTTTTATTCCGAATCATTTAAACGTTATTTTTGTTTTATTTTTTTTTCACTATATTTTTGGTCGTTTTGTAGTTAAATTTTTTCTTTATTAATATTATTTTTTTTTCTTTTTAATTAGTTGTAAAGAAATATAATCTGAAAATGAAACAAAAAAACAACCACACATCTTTTTCTTTCCGACAAAATTCGACAGTTTGTGAACACATTTTTGTTTGGATACAAAAAAGGGAACCTGTACTCTATGTAACGCATATACCTATGATTCATTAAATTTAAGGGATTTTTTGTTTCTTTGCTTTCTCCTTTGGAATAGTAAAGTATTGTTTTTTAAATGTATCTTTCCTGATTTGAAGAAAAATAATGAATTTTAAATGTAATTATTATTAGTTTTTTAATTAGATAAATTTTAGTTGTATTTGAAAAGAAAAAAATATACAAGAAAAAAAAAGGAAATATTAAAAATATTATGAGTACTTTATTTTTTGAATTACAAACCCATATACAGTTGAGAAAATACCAATAATTTTTATTAACTTTGTAATTACAATGAAAGGGTATAAAATGGACAACAAAATGATATGATAACACAATGAGTAATGAGTAAAACTTCTAAGAACATTTAACTTTAATAATTATAAGCTATTGTAGTGGAAATGACGTGACGTTTTTTTTTTTAATCTTAGTGCACCAGCTTTTTAGAGTTTAAAGTATAAAAGATAAAAATATAAAATATATAAAATACAAAAAAAAGAAAACAAATAACGATTACTTCAAGAACAAAGCAAGGAAGTTAGTAACAACATAAAAGAGTAAATAAAACCAATTCTTTAGAAAAAAAAAACAAGACCCTTCATTTTTTTATTATTTTTTTTTCTTTGCACCTTTCGCGCTGTCCACCTATGTTGTAGTTTACCATGGTTTTTTGTGTTTTTCAATTTTGATTTATTTTGGTACTGAATTGATTGGCTGGGAAGTTGAATTTTCATTTCTTGAACCAACGTTGGGATATTTAAAGTGGGTTCTTTAGTAATTTCTAATCGCTGAGTAGATGAAGTCACTCAAAGTGCAAGTCACACATCCGAAAAGAAGTGTTGCAGATGCCAATGCGTTTCGTTATTGCTACCGTCCCCTGCTATTGCATTGAGCGGATTACCTTTTGCGTTGTCACCATTTTAAATTGAGTTTGTAATTGCGATATCTGAGCTTAGGTGTTAATTACATATTCGTGGAGACACTGTTGAGAAGTTTTCAACTCTATCACAAATTCCATAACAATCGAAAAATTCTTCTAATTATGTGATAGACTTTTCGGAATTCGTAGCCTATTTTCGATAACGATGGAGTTCGTGATAGGACCGTAGCTACATACGAGTATGTCCGATCCTACATGTAAAATATTATGGTAGTTCTTTGCTTTGTAGAAGTAGCTAGCTCTAAAGGCACTTATTTTGCAAAACGATTCGAAATGTAGAAATTCAAAAGTTTGCCAGATCAAGTCAAAAATGGAGTAATGGAGTCACACACGACAAATGTTTAGATTATGCTCGCATTGCGGATAATGGGCCTATACTCGTAAGTCGGTTGGAAATTATTTAAACTCTGGTCGAGAAAATAGAGAGGAACCAATTATGTTATGGCAATCGCTCTGTGTTAAGACTGCAACTTTTCTCGGGATTTGGACTAAGGCAATTAATTCTGATCGATTACGCTGAGCATTGTATATTTTGTATATTATAGCGCGTTTTCTAATACGTTTCTTTATCCTTGTGTAGATCCTTGTGTTATTTGAATTTAGAATTTCTCTGTGTTCTTCTAAATATCCTTCTAGGAAGTTGATTTCGGGCTTAAAATATTAATGGAGTTATAGACACTTAGTGGTGGCCCATGGCGTTGTGGGTATGTGCGTCGAACCCAACGCACTTGAACCTGGACGTCGTAGGTCTGTTCGATCCCTGGTCTGAGCGACAGAAAATAATTTTCACGGTCCCACCTCTTTCGATTCACTGACAGTGTTCAAAGAGTATTTCCTGTTTAGAAAAAAGCTTCTCAAACTTCGGATTAAAACTGTAGGTCCTCCTTCCACTCGAGAGAACAATAGCACGCACAAGACGAGTGGTTGCTGATAAGCTAGGTAGGCCCTGGCCCAGTACCGGCTGTAGAGCCACCCATATATATATATATAGACACTTCGCATACAAGACCGTTATTTTGAATATGCTTGTCATCTTTGTGGTATGTAACCATAATCTTCTAAGCAAACATTGTTCTGCATCATTATTCTCGTACTTTTAATTTAGGCTCTAGTGGCACTAGTGGTAAATGAAAACAGGCAAAGTTAGATCGAACGACGAAGTCGATCATTGCGGATGTTACCTAGATCTCAGTTCCCGCAGTTGTCCAAATGTCCACTCCAAAGTAGAGATTCTTGATTAGTTTCCGAAGCGTTTTATTAACCAGGAATCTTCAATTTGATAGCTTTCGTTCGTTATTGTCGGACCGTGGCGCCACAGTACTGGGTGGACATGAGTGTCAAGCAACAAACTGCTCCAGCTGGGAGATCTCTGGTTAGCTTGTTTTATTTACGTACACCAAGTTGAGTGAGATCTTTCTTCAAAATGCGGACGTCTTCTGTTGCGTTGTCTCACATGTTTAGAATCAGTCTGACTTAATCATTCAAAATAATCATTTCAAGGAATCTTTTGTGATTCAGAATTGGTGTTCAACAATTCATTGCCATTCATTTTACCTTAATCTTGCACATCTCGTCTTTGAATATCCACTCAGATCAGGCCAACCAACGGGAGGATAAAGGTGCCGTGAACGAAAGCTATATGAATTAAGGCCATAATGGCGTAGTGAATTTTGGTAGAAATTAAAGGTTTCCCGCTTTACTTTTGATTTTTTTTTGTTCTATTTTTTGACACACCTTTACTTTCATCAAACGTTATAAATTTATGTTTGCTTATTTTTGTCACACAGTGAAAAAAGGATCCTCACATATGTACATATATTGCAGTTAACATCACAACCCCAAATCGTACGATGAATAAATTTCTCACTTTTCTATCTATACTCGTGTAATGATTTGACTCTTAAACTCTCTACTTCACTTTAATTCAACACGTATTCTTAACTCTAACATATAAGACCAACTTTTGTTCTCTTTATTCAATGAATCGTATTTTTCTTCATTTGAGTTTCTATTGGGAATGTATCAATACTTCTTACATCTTAAACGTAAATGAATGTACCAAATCGGAAATGTAACTTAAAAAAAGAAAACAGAAAATAAATAATATTTTTGACATAAACATTGGGCGAAAAATGATGAATTAAAAAATAAAAGACGATAACTAAAACTTTTAGGAAAACAAAGACAAACAAAATATACCACAAAAGAGTATCCTAATAATTGTTTAGACGAGTTGTAGAAATATGCTACGAAACATGACACACTGGCGTTGTTTTAATTCTCGCTTTGAAATGCTAAATTGTAGCAAAATTGTATCCAAATATTAAATTTACGAGCAAATCTAATGTAAGAATATTTGTAACGAGGAATACAAGCGAAACACTTTTTTTTTTCTTTTTTGCCGTATAGTTTGACATTTGCTTGGTTTTTTGTTTTAGTTTTTCTTTTCTTTCTTGAATTTGTACTGTATTGTTAGACGTGTGGTAGATTTTTTGAAATTCAGAAATGAACGTCTTGACGCTTTTCGCGTGATCGACCTCGTGACCATTGATACTTGTTGCTTCAACACGGAGTACAATGACAACTTTTCTGTGAAACATGACTGTATATCCGGCTGTTCAAGAGAATTATGCAAACTAAACGTGTTAACAACTGTAGAGGATTCTGTCGAACAGTCGACTTCACTTCGGATGTTGTTTGAGTTGTGCAATTCATGTCGTGTTGCGTGTTATTTACATAACTGTGACGACCACTTTCGTAATAGCGGTGAACTTGAACCAATGACAAAAGGCCCTATTATCAATCTGCAACCACCGACTTCCATGAACCAACAATCAACCTTAACCTTGGTGTCCTGAGACGTGATTTAAGAAAAGCACGTGATTATTCAACCCAACGAAGTTGTTGGGTTGAATCTTTGTAGCTTTGTTCTGCATCATCATTCTCTTCGTGCACTTTCTAGGGATATGCCATTACATCTATTACCACAAGATGTCAACCTTCAAGCTGACATTTGACACCTCCTGATCGGAGATAATGGAAGGCCCCTCAGATTCATCTGACAGCGTTTTTTATAACTTTTCACAGCTGTTTTCCTCCTGTTTCACAACCGTTTCACAGATAGTGTAAGTGTAAAGATCGAGACGAGCTGAATGTGAATGTGTTTATGCGAATGCGTATTAGTTTATGCGAGCAGTTGATGAAGTGAACTAACCGACATTTCCGGCTTTGCCACTAATTTGAACGCCAAATATTCACCTCCAAAAAAAAAAAAACGGAAACTAAGAGACAAGTGTATGTTCGCAAAATGCATTCAATTATGTTCTTATTATGAGGCTGGAATATTCCATTAAAAAAGACGTTAGATTTGAAAACTAACAAATTAAGGATAAACAAAATAGGTCTGTTCCCGTAGTTTCTGCACCAAATTTTGAATACTGTCATTTTTTAAGGAGTGGAGATAAAAACTCTGCTCCTTATACTCCTTGACGAGTTCTGGTTTCCAAGATCTCTACCACACGACTCTGTAATGCGTCATCATATACATAAGTGTATCTAAGAAAGTACATTAAATAGCAACACAAAGAAGTTTTTTAATTCAAATTGAAATAATCACCACCTCACAATAAAATCGACATGAAAGTGAAATGTAAAAAAACAAACAAAAATGTAAAAATAAGTATAAACAATTGAAAAAGCGTCTTATATATAAAAAATAACAAAAAAAAAAATGAGAATAATAAGAACGGTATGATTTATAGAATATAAATAAGCAAACAAAAAATAAAAAAAAATATCACAAGAAAAACAAAAAATTGTTTCATCAAGTATGATTTATTTTTATTCAAAATAAACGAGATATGACTGTAGTAATAAATAATTATATTATATATGCATTGTAATACATAATAATATAAATATATATTTTTTTCTAATCATAAGTAGCTATATGTATTAAATTTATGTTTTCTTTTTTCCCTTTTCATTTTTAAGACCTCGGTAATAGGATTGTGAATGTGTTTCGTTTAGACTTGTTTTCCATCCACGCGTACATAAATGCAAAGAAGAATATAATTTAATGATAATTTGAAAAAGGTTAAAATTTAATTTAGCGCAAAATATTAGTTCGATTTACGTTGATTTAAACATGTACACATCATGGGAGAAGAAAAATAGAATTGTGTTAATTTAATTAATTAATTACTAAACAAAAACAAAATTACTGGTATGTGTGAAAGTTTTGAAAAAGATGATATATATTTAAAAAAAGAATGAACAAACAAAAAAAAAACAGATCACAATTTAAGAGAAAAGAAGTCACTCAATAAAGAGAGAGAACGGTCTATTAAAAGAAAAAGAAAAAAAAAGAATTAAAAAAAAACTGGCCAAGGTGTTTTTCTTTATTGCTTGTCATTTCAGTAATAGACTTTTATCGTCAATTCTGACGAAGTGGAGTGCAGTAAACTGACCATTTGAGCTTCATAACCGCCAACATACAAGCATGTGTTGGATCCAAAAAAGGTTTTCAAAAAATATTTATTTGGTCATTAACAAAAAAAGCGGTATACCACATAAATGTGTGTTTTTGAATCAAGAAGAGGTTATAGATATTTTTTAGTCCTTGAGAAAAAACGCAATACTTTTCCTGCGCTTTTGTGTCTGATTGTTGTAACCATACTTTGAACACATTTTGCTATTTTGGCTGACTTTGCTTTCTTAAAGGCCCAGATCTTTGCAAGCGCCGCGTTTATAATTCCGTTATAACTGTGTACATATATACCGAAACTTACTCCACTTACATCAAACTTGCTTGCTTTAACAATCACAGCCTGTGGTAAACATTACGGGTGAGTTCAGAAACGCATCAAACGCAAAAACGAAACGATCATCTAGAGCATCAGATATTCTTAAGCATATGATCATTTTACAATTTTCTAATGCGTTGTTGATAATGGTTAGTAGGAATTGTGAAAATTGAAAATAATTTTGCAGCAACGGTTGAATAAAATACAGAAACACTAAAATTGGTTTTTTTGCATTACCTGATGTCAATTGTTCAATTGTCAATCTTGAGTTCATTCATTATGATTGTACGCATTTGTCTAAAGTGTTTTCTTCGCTTTTCGTACATGATTTCAGATAATTATGTCAATTAATCATTTTACTATATAATTTTCATCGCACAATCAAAACATCGCTTCTCCGAAACATCGCATATGAGATCTTCACTTGGTCTTGTATAAGCGACTGAAACCATTCGCCAACAATGTGACAGGTTTTATCAGTGCGGTTTCAGGTCGGGGAAGTTTTTCATCGGGGAACCCTCAGCTTTTCATATTCGTTCCAAAATTCACGACCCTACCCTTCGGACGCAATATTGGAACGGCAGCGTATGTCAAGCACATTGAATTCCGATCTGGACAGCATAATTAACTGGGGTAAGAACAACAGAGTGGAATTCAATGCTTCCAAAACTCAATGCTGTCTGCTGTTTCTAAAGCGAACCCCTGATAATCAGCCATTATCCATGAATGGCGCTTGTATCGACGAAACCGAAAAACTTTCCATCCTCGGTATGTACATCAACATAACACTTAGTTGGAACGATCACATATTCGAGGTCGCCAAAAATGCTGCGAAATGTTTAGGTTTCCTTAATCGATGCAAGAAATACTTCACCCCCTCTGATTTGGCTTTAATCTATAAGGCGTATATTCGCCCTAAGCTTGAGTATAACGCTCATATCTGGTCTGGTGCCCCAAGACCATCCTGCACCTACGAGCGGTAAAACTTATAGGAGACAACGATATCGCGGGTTCATTAAATTCGCTTGAACATCGACGTACCGTGTCTTCTTTGGCCGTGTTTTATAGTTATTTTAACAAACGATGCTCAAGTGAGCTAGCCAATTGCATTCCTCCTCTCCTTGAATTCACCCGCAATACTCGTCTCGCCAGGAATGCACATCAGTTTACCCTTAAGCCTGCTTTCGGACGCAGAGTGAAATTTACAGACTCGTTTTTAGCCGCACCACACGAATATGGAATGCTCTTCCCAGCTCAATATTCCCCATAGATTACAATCCTCAAATGTTTAAGACCAATGTGCACAGGTACCTCCTCTCTCTCTCTCCCTCTATGCCTTCGGCCCGTGCTGTGTCTTGACCTGGGACAATTAAGGGTATTAATAACCCCTTGAGCACGCGCTATACATAAAAAAAAGCGCCACCCTGTTAAAGACTAAATCTCCAAGTATTAAATTCGCAATATATGTAACAAATATAAGTAAACAATTAAAATGTGTTTCAACAAAAATATCTGAACTTATGTACACCTAATTCTGTTTCTACACGGTTTGAAAATAATATATTTTTTATTTTGTACACGATTTTATTCCATTTGGCACGATTTAAAATTCTTTATGCTTAGATTTTGTCAAATTTAATTTTTGCGAAGTATGTTCACTTCACAAATTTAAGGGAATTCCCTTTTTGCGCGTACAAGCAAATTTAATGGTCAAAGCAAATGTAAATAGCACAAATTTAGGGGAATTCCCGGTGTCTTTTTTTACACGGCTTTTTCCTGGAGCCAATGTACCGTGTAAAAACAGAATTAGGTGTATGTATATGCTTTGTGAAAGGAAAAATCGAACGAGAAGAAAATGTCATGCTGAATAGAAGAAACCATAGACAACATCATGAGTTCGCTAATTGATCGCTTGACCGGAGATTCGATTATTCCAAAAAAATTATCTTTTCAGATGAAGCTCATTTTTAGTCTATAAGAAAGCATCCATAATTGGGCAATCCACAAAGCTTAACCTGCTTGCGTCGGTGTATGGCGGTATTATTCTTTGGGAAATAAGAAATGAGACACATTTATGGTCAATGATGTCAGATCAGAGCGCGACAACATAACGGTGTTATATATCATATCTGAATCATCTCACGACCAACGTTCATCAATAATTGGCCGCCATGACAAGACACACTAGATTTTCTGGGGATATGTCAAGTCTGAAGGCAACGCTATCAAGTCAATCACTCTGGAGCAGCTCGAGGACAACATTCGAGACGGAAGGACATAAGTTTTCATTTAAAAGTGGACCGGCCCTCGGCACGCGTCGGCCATCCTTTACGCCGAGGCAATTGTGAAGCGATGTCCACTTTATGACATCACAGTATTGATAGCAAGTAGGGACATACCTTTCGAAAAGCTTCTTTATCTCAAGCAGCACGTCGGTCATTGCAAACATTAAAACAACTTTATACAAAATTCGTCAAGATTAAGCTTACTTGAGTCCCAGGTCACGTCGGTATTCACGGAAATGATTAAGCTCGGAAATGCTTGCGATAATGCTTCTGATCCCGTCATTGTAAAACTGATATCGAGGCAATAGAATTCCCCCATAAACGCCGAACGTAATCGTACCATTTACTGGAAAATCAAATAAAATAAAATAAAAATTACAAAACATTGTATTCGCCTGCGTCTTAACAGATCCCATTTACATTTTATCAATAATGCCGATCCGCACATTATTGACTCAGTGAGAATGCTGAAATAAAATCACTGAGCTCTTTTAAGCTCTTAACAAATGTAGTCGCAATAGGTTGTTCGGAGATTCGTTGTTGTTCGATGAATTGAGACGTACATATTTGCTTCAATAACAAGAATTAAACATTTTAAGTGTTACATTTAAATTGGTCTGTGTTGATTTATTCAAAAAGCCAGTCAACAATTTTTAGCGATTAGAAGTGCTGTCGTTGTTTAGTGCGAACTGTTTCCAACCGACTGATGTCCCATTGAAATAGACCAAACATTCTGTATTGAGGAAAGCTTTACGAAAATGCCTTCACTCTCGTCAATAACTTTAAATGCTTTCTCTAGGATATCGAATTTCGTATCTTACTTCAAATTCGAAAGGCAAATATTATGCCATAATCCATCAACAACTCCGCATCTTGGCTGCATTTATCACAGAAAACAAAACAAAATTACTCATTTACAGAATTTTCGAAGATTCCTTAGATCTACCTTCCGTCTCTGGAAAACAGATAGTCCGAACTCCTTTATTGTTTTCCATTCGTTGATAAGACACTGAGCACTTTTCACCAAAGAAAATCGCAATCCTTATCACATGAGTGAACAATTAAAAGATCACAGGGCGCGAATGGCAACAACAGAGTCCGGCGATTTCAATACGTAATTGTCTCGTTACTTAACATACATGCCCAATGTTTGTGAGTTTAATGCGGTACACTACTTAAGTTAATATTTGCATTCGATTCATGAATAGAAACGAAAATTATTTAAGAGCAGATCAAGTCAGTCTGAGATTAGTCGTGATTGAGTGTAGAATACGAACAGACGTTGTTATCGCTAGACTTTAAGCAGTGAAGAAAAATAGATCAGTATTTAAAAAAAAAATGCCTTCCAACGGTGCAAACTCAAACAATGGAAATGTCAAGAACGGAGCCGAAGAAAAGTCAGCCTCCACAAGTGCTATGGATACCTTAAAGGTGAAAAGTGGAAAAGCCAAAGAGAGGCTGCCATCGGAATGTAGACAAACGTTCGAGGAGCAGTTGGATCCATTTTGCGATCCGGCCAATCCACAGAAAATCACATTCCGGGATATAACATCAGCTGCTTTCCTGATTAGGGGAGGGATTGAGAAAACACCATGTCCCGTGAGGATCAATCATTTGTTTGCGTTTAATTTTATTTGATTTGAGATTTTCTTTGATTCTGGACAGAGGTACACGTCGTCCGATGTGTACGGGATGGATTTGTACTTGAAGAAGGATTTCCTGCAATACACTGGAAGGTATGTGGTTAAGTGATGTGTGAGCTTTTGATCGTTAAATGTTTATGTGTTCATATGAAGTTCCTGCATTCAAATCTAATGCACCGTGGTTTGAAGTGTCTTTTAAAGTCGCGAGTTTTTACGCTTTTCTGATGACACGCTTGGTAACTAAATTTTAGTCCAGTTTAAACGGGTGCAAACCAATTGAAATTGTGGTTTCAAAGATTGTGATGTTGAGTCCATTCCACATTGGGAATGTCTTCGAATTTTGTTACAGTGCCAGTGTGCCATTTGAGAGCTCATAACAGTGACGAAGGACATGAATTCAGACATATGTTCTAGTAATTTTATTACAGATCACAAAAATACTGCTGTTTTCATTATTCGAGCCGGTAATGTACTTTGAATTGGAACTACTGAGAAACTTTTTAATCGAAACGGAAAGTTGTGGACTATATTGTAAATGACATTTGTTTTTGTTTTAACTGAATTCGTTCCCATTTTTAATGATAAGCAATGTTTTTAATTTTTTCCTACCATTGCCGTCATTATTGAATAATTTTCAAAAAATTAGTGACTTGATAATAATACTGTTATGAACTTCAACACGCAAGTAGTCAAAGACATTTTTTGTAGACTCACATTTCAAGTACATTTAAACTAAATACTTGCTTTGCAGAGTCATATGACTAATTAACACTCTACTGCTCTCCATAAGTAACTGCGTCTTGACAAACAATTGTAACAGGTTAGAAATATGAAAATAACGCCCGAAATTTCTTACGACCGTTAAACTGCTTCTGGAAATAAGTTGACGAATAAATACAAAAATAGTGAAAATAGGAATTCTAAGTTTGTTTCTGAGTTTGGTAATTCAAAGAGAATGATTGGTACGTTTTTAAATAGGAAATTTAATCTAAGTTTTGTTTAGATTTATCTTAATAAAAAACAAACTCAAGAGACACATTCACGTCTTTTCGCGGCGTTCACATTTTGTCCATGCGGTTTTGAGGTGTGAATGCTAAGTATTAATTTGTGGTCAAGTTTTTTATATAGACAAATTCTTGATTGTCAACGCCACTGATATACAAATCGTGCATGAGGAAACTTAGCCATGACAACAAATGCTTGCGATATCCCTGTGACCCGTGGCTGACAGTAGAGTTTACAATTTTTCAATTCTTAAAGTCGCAATTGAATTATCGTTAAATTCAAACTACAACGTACTCTCCATAAGGCGTCACCGGATACCACGATTTGTTCGAGTTAGAGAGAGATTTGGACAAAATTCGAGTTAGAGAATTTTTGTTTTAAGGCCTTTATAAAATAAAAAAAAAACAATTTCTGCCGATGTTTTAGTAGTCATGATTAGTAGTCACTCGAGTGGTTAGTAGTCATTCGAATGATTAGTAGTCACTCGAGATATTACTAGTCATACTAGTGATTACTAGTCACTCGAGAGATTAGTAGTCATTCGGGTGATTGATTGAGAATCGAGATGTTCTGAAGATGTTGTAATAACCGATTATCACTCGAGATATCATTCGTATGCACCCATCACTTATCTCTATCTAAAAATATGCTTCCACGAATAAAGCAGTTATTAAAAAAAACTAAGAGACAAAAAATTCCACTTAAGGAGTGAAAAAAAAATCGAGAAAGAGTGTACGAGCTAAAGGGAGTTTCGACTTAGGGAGTGTGATTTAGTATGAAAAATTAAGGGAAATACTAAAATATGGGAAAACGTCCCAGTCAGAGAGACATTTGACTAAGGGAGAGTCCACTGAATTCTAATTTCATTCACATATTTCTTTCTTTCTTTATATATTCATTATAAAGAAATGATTTGCAAGCGGTACAAGTTTTTGCCTTAAAGAGGTTTCTTTGTTTTTTCATGTAATTTGTACTAAACCTTTCATTAGTCTACGGAGCATTGCTTTCGACGCACAAGTAATAAAAGATGCCTTTACTAAATATATATTTCTTTTTTTAAGCCTTTGAAAATTGATGAATAGAAAAATTCCTGCAATTGCAAGTTTTTTCCCTGCTTTAAAGAAGTTCGAGTTATCGAGAGTTTACTGTAGATAGGTATAGAAATTAAATCGGTCAAGTGTTTATCCCTACGTTTTTTTTTAAATCCCGTTCTTGGTCGCACAAGTCTAATTAAGTGAATTGAGTGTGACCGAATGCTTCTAATTCAAACTCGTGTCATTTCCGTGCAAATCAAATGCGTTAGTAAAAAAACAGGAAACAACTATGTAGTCTATAAAAGACACCATTTACCATATGTACAATTTTGTTCTGTCGATTTGCTTTCAATAGGTGCTGGAGACGAAATTTTGTTCATATGTGGAGTCGATTGCTATGTTATGTCGGTGCTTTCTATTGAACTCACTAGTTCTAGCAAATTCTTAAATGCATCTAAACTCAAATCAATCAATCCCATTGAAATCTGATCATCGAAACAAACCTTCCTAAGTGGCTATGCTTTTCCTTTTTGTTCCGCGGTCCCTTTTATACGTCTTATGCAAACATTGAACAAACAACGTATGATCGTAGTGACGGAAATAGCATATTACTATTTATTTCATTTTCAAATTAATATCTCTCTTCTATCTAAACAAAAAATTTCGAAATTATCACATTAAGAAATGCAAAGTCAAGGGAATCAAGTTATAATCAAACGGCAAACAGTTTATTTTCCAAACAATCAACAATCGGTCACATCACGCCCCCTTTTGCCAACTCTTTGCTGTTAACTCAACAGCTGATCATCTGATTAATACTGTTATCACGACTCTTGTTCCCGGGCACGTATTTTTGCCAGTAAACATCTAGAACACACATCGTCGGACTATCTTTAAACTTATTTGTGTCGAAAAATTGCGTGTTAAACCAATAGATCAACTGGCAACATCAATAGCTCGAAATATCTCTCCCCCTGTCTGGAGCGTTTATCAACAAAAATGTTTTCGGTCAAAGCAATCAACAATCAACAATCGATGTGAGTGTGAAGTCTGCATAGTTTTGACACAATACTGTGATCTTATTCGAGAGCTTCTTGGGTTATCAACAGGAGTCACATTTGAACATTTAATTAGTCTTGTTCATGATGAACTATGTCAGAACTTAGGTTAGTTGGTTGTCTGGAGATGTTGTGAGTTTGACTAAGTCATTTTTAGAGACTGGTCTTGTGTGACGTCGCATGACTATCTTATGGCTCTGGTCAGTTTTGTCGTCAATTCGTTTTCATTTTTCACTAAGTTTTTGTGCCTGAAGTACATGAAGCAAGAAGTAAAGGTGAACCTTCTTATCTAGACTTTTAAATTGAGACTGTTGGTGGAAGAAGATTACTTCTGGTGACGACACTATGGATGAATGGAATGTTGACAAATTGACAACGTAGATAAATAAGAAGAGATGATTTCAACTTATCGCAATAATAAAAACAAAACATTTGAAACCCCATTGAATCCGTTGTGTGCGTTGCTTTTGCAGTCCACAAAAATTATATCTGTCGGATTACAAGGAGGTGGACAATGAAATTGTGTTCGAAGGCACATGTGAGTAAAATGTAAGACTTCTCAAAAAAGCTAAAGATATTTACCAACTTTGTTCGTTGTGATGCATTCCACTTGTGAGATGTTGGTTGTCAATTATTGATATGACGTAACGTATTCTATATCCAAAAAGAACATCGCCCAGATCGGAGTCCATTGCGTTTTCGTGGCAATATAAACCAGTCCAAATACGGTGGCTTTTTTCGAATACAAGGGCATACAGAGATGAAAGAAAACAATTAGAATGAATCTCTCTCGAAAACGATTGGAGAAAGTAAAAGTTATAACATGACGAGTTGGTTCAGCATTCTTAATCGAGGATGTACGTGCGCATTGTGGTCTGAGTCCATGCCAGAAACAATTCGATGTTTTATACAGCCTACAGTGGCTATGGCGTACATCTAATTACCATACAGGACTACTATCAAGCGAATCACTTTTATATTTGATGTCGATGTCAGACAAATTCTTATCGACAGACAGTTAGCACAACTCACTGGCGATAAGAAATATTCTCTTACAGACATACAAATGTGGGCTTCTGTCTCTCGTACCACTTGAACCTTCAGATAATGTTAATAAATCATGGTGCATGCTTTGACCTCATTCAATCTGAAATATTACTTGAGATGAGTCAAGTTGAATCTACGAGTCTAGCAGCTTATGCTTGTGCGATTCAGCATAATCGCAATGATAATGAATCAACGAGGCGCTCCATTTCGAAGTTCATTGGCATCGTCAGCAGATGGAGCGTCTGTTAATCATTGGTTAACATGATTGCAACTGAAATTGTATGTGATTATGTGAGCATAGTAAACATTGAAAAAATCGTTAAATCACTTGGACAATCGTGTCCTCATGGGAATGAAAATAGAGATAGAAAAAAACAAAAGGTAGCATACTTACTCCTTACAATACAGTCAAAACGCGGGAATGTACACAAACGTCAAAGTGAAGTATGTTTCAAGGAGAAAGAGGTGAATAATGATTTACTTTTCTTCCTTTTTTAACATCACTGTGACCACACTTTGTGTCTTACATCTCGGGACAGTAAACCATAGAATCTGCGTCGTCTACCTTTAGTCATTTGGGCTTTGTACGTTCTTCTCTCCTTTTCGAATTTCTTGGTCGGAATCCGAACATTACCTCAGTCTCATAGTTTTGATATAGTATGTTTCACAAATCGGTTTTGCTTGCGTAGTTTTCCTTCGAATACATCAATAATGAGCTCTGCTGTTATATTTCGAGTTGAATGTTCAAGTTATTTGCTTCAACCGAACTAGGAACGGTTGTCAAAGTCTTATCAGCATTGACTAAGATCTCATTTGAAGGTTTGACAAACGTGTTATAACTCAGTGGCATGTGCCCGATTTATTTCTCGACCATTTTTTTTGGATCGTGAAAAAAAAGGGATGCGTCTTTTTGTCAAAATGGCGGGACAAGGCCTAAATACGTTGCAATGGAGGATTTAGGATTTGTCGGAGCCCTACCGTCTTCTTCCTTTGGAGATCTGCTGACTGGTGAGACAGCCATTCGTCTGCGCCGAATTGCTTCGGTTACCGGAAGAGAGGTCCCATCAGTGCCTCACCCCTGTGGAACTGTCTTGGGGCTAATGGAACACGGCCTGTCCTCTCCCCTTTACATATCCTTCGAATTGACCATCGGGTGAGTGGCATCCAGATGCTCCTTAGTCTCTGGTCTTTCCTTAAGGAAGTCAGGCACTTTTTTCAGCCTCAGATTGTATTCCTCATTTAATCCTGCCTTTCCTTTTAGCGGGGTAAATCTGTTTGCAGTTTTTTTTAACTTGGATGAACTCGCAACGCAGCAGGAGTCGTCATCGATAACTAAGTCAGCAAGGCTGACCGGTAAGGAAGTTACAAGTACTTTAGAGCCGCTTTTATGTGAGTCTTTGATTCCTGGCTCATTTGCAACAGAGTTACGTGAGGTTTTGGATTTTTCTACATTAATATTTGAGGACTTATTTGAAACTGGATTGCCTCAAGTGTCCAGAGTTCACCGTAAGAAGGCATTCTAACACAATATCATTCACTCCTAGGCACATTAGTTCAAATCTGCAATTGCGGGTTTTGACAAGGACTTGAGAAGGAGTTACGTATAGCGGTCTTGGAGGATATTTCCTTCCTGGTTGACTACAAACCTTAGCCGTCTGACTTCAGTTATCAAGCTTTTCTAACTAGCACGGTCGTGAGCCTGTTGAAAATTTTGCATAAAACTGCATCCGTTCGTCCAAATTCCTTCTTCTGTTTATTTTATTTTTTTAAAACATTTTGAAAGCACTGAAATTGATCGGGCTACGCCGTTATGTGTAAGTTTGCGTATTTTTAAGACTCGTTTGCCTTTGGTCCCGATTAAGTGCAGCTTGTTTAAAATATGTACATCTGTTTGTTTGTGTTGTTTTGTTTGTTTCTTAAATAAGAGCAACAAAGAGCACTAATTTAAGCACTAATTTCCTTAGTTTCAAGGAACGAGGAGCACGGTACGCCCTGTTAAGTCTGACCGATGAGCAAAAGAAAGCAGGTGTTATCTCCGCATCTTTGGGCAACCACGCTCAGGTGAGTGAAATTAATGAACAAAATTAACGTTTCTTTGCTCACAACCACTTCTTCCTTCAAGGCTCTCAGTTACCACGGTTGGAAGTTGAATATTCCGGTGACCGTTGTGATGCCAACAGCAGCGCCCATTATGAAGATTCAGAAATGCCGAAACTACCGCGCTCGTGTCGTAGTCCAGGGCTGGGATATGGGTGAAGCGAAGAACATCGCAATGAAGATGGCAAAGGAGGAGAATCTGCTTTACATCAACGGCTATGATCATCCCCACATCATGGCCGGACAGGGAACAATCGGTCTTGAGATTCTGGAACAAGTTCCTGATCCCGATGCAGTTGTTATTCCAGTTGGAGGTGGAGGCCTTATTGCAGGCATCGCAACCGCAATCAAGGCTCTGTCGCCGAGGACAAAGATCATTGTAAGTTTGATTATTTGGAAGGCTGACATCTGAAAAAACCAAACGTTGATCCTTCGCAGGGTGTAGAGTCAGAGAAGTGTCCCAGCTTTAGTAGCGCCATAAAGAATTCTGGACCAATTAGTGTTCAAATGAAGAGCACTCTAGCCGATGGCTTGGCGGTGCCAAAAGTGGGATACAATGCGTACATCACCGCTAAGCCACTCATCGACAAGATGGTAGTGGTCAAGGAGGAGTGGATTGCCTTGGCAATTCTCCGCCTGGTCGAAGAGGAGAAGTGTGTTGTCGAAGGAGCAGGAGCTGTTGGCTTGGCCGCCATTTTGGAAGGACAATTGAACGAGTTAAAAGGAAAGAAGTAAGTGAATTTTTGGTGTTTTAAGCTGGCATTTGCTGTAAATAGGTTCTATTCTTTCAGAGTTGTTCTTCTGCTTTGCGGAGGAAACATTGACACGACTGTGTTGGGAAAGTGCTTGGAGAGGGGTCTTGCCGCAGAGGGTCGCTTGGTGAAGTTCAATGTTCACGTAAACGACAGACCCGGTGGCATACACGAGCTGTGTAAGCTCTTGGCCGACCTTGGAGTGTCCATCAAGGATATCATGCACGAGCGAGCTTGGCTGAAGGATATATACGCTGTTGAGGTAAGTTTTGTTATGTCCTTTACCACTGCCATTACTTAACGATACGATTTGTCTTCCAGGTGAAAGTAATCTGTGAAACCCGCGACTGGACGCACAGCTTGGAGCTGAAGGATGCACTGAAAGCCAACTACGACAACGTCCAGTTCACGGAGACCCCGCTGGCAATCAATGAAAATCTATTCACTATTAATTAATGACATTTATAAAACTATCCATGTACACGATCAAGATCAAATAATTTCATGCAACCTCCTCACACGAATCAGTTTCTTCCTCTTCATCGTCTTCTCCTGTGGTGTGGTGTTTGGCATGTGCCTCCTTCTTTTTCAGCCAGGTTTCGTAGGCCATTTCCATTTCTGGATCTGGATCAGTCGCTTCGTTGAACTTGTCGGCTTCGTATTCTTCCTGAACTGGCGGCAAATGCGGTACGACCAGGTTCCTAGCAGTGTACTTGCATCCCCAGCCCATATATATGCAGTCACTGTACTTGTCAATTGAGAATGCGAACGCTCCAGGCCAGAGATTGGACCGCATTAATGTCAACTGACTAATTCTGTTGTGCACACTGGAGAGCTGCGGCGACCACGGGGGCACGTGTTGCGTACTTTTGTCTGCCCCGCAGTTTGAGAAGAGCATTGGACCTAGTTCTGATTCGGTCTTGTCATGCTCCGATTCGTCTTCGATTTCATCCTCTTCAACATCTTCGTCGCAAGTTTCTGACACGGACTTCTCCTCATTATCCAGTTGTGTGCGTGCCCTTTCAACATCAAACCAACGAACACGGCCTTGATTCAGAATATTTGGCCTGAAATGCACCCATCCACTCGGAGTGGAGAGTTCACGTGGAGAGGGTTCGTATGCGTCGTTTTCTACAATGAACGCATCATTGTCTACTTCCTCATCTTCAGCAAGCTCGTCTCCTTCATCCACCAGGCAGCCTTCACCCATAGCCTCCATCCTCTCCGTCTGTGTCATCCGTCTGTAGTAGTTCTTGGGAGCAATGTATGTTCCCGCGGTAATCCTCGCGATCATTGCCCTCAATAAATGCTTCTCATTGCCGGGGAACTCCGGGAAGCTGACCATATCGGCGTCCAAGTCACCCGTAAGTAGGCGCTTGATCTTCCGGGAAACATACACTTGTTTGGGTGTGACTATGGGCAGTTCTGTCCAATCGTCGAGCAATGAATTCGCTGCGAAGTAAGTCAGTTTATTGACGCCCGCCCCTACCGGCTCTGGCGGAATATTGAACTCGAGCTCGGACTTAGGTGTCGGTACTGGTGCAGCTGCAGGTTTCATTTTGTTAAGCACCTCCTCGGAGTGGTCGCGCCAAGTGTGTCCGGGAATGAGCGCGGGATCTTGGGAAACTTCAGACTTTCGTTCACTATAAAGCTGCATCTTCTCAATCATTTCGCATTTCATGGCTTCTAGGCGCACTTGGATCTCATCGGGTGTAAGCCTGGCTTCGACAATGTAGTAGGGTTTCTTCAGGCCGTAGATCTTTCCCCAGAAGCGAGCGTGTTTGACCATCGGTAGGTATTGTATTTTTCGAATTGCCATCGAAAGTTGTGCGGCTTCCTCCGTGGAGATGTTAAGACCACAAAGTGACCAGTAGAGATGAAGTTGTTGAATGTTCTCACTAAAAGCAAGCGTTCGACGAGATCCGCATCGATTCTCATCATCTTCTTCATCAGCCCCTGGACCGTCTGAGATGTAAACCTTACAAACGTCGTATTCAGCGTTCGCATCGGAAAAAGTCGGCTGAAATTGAAAAGAAAGATTCATTCATTCGGAGGAATCTTCAAGGACTCGATTTGTCGCTGACTTATATGTCCTTAGTTGGTTCACGAGGAAAATCTTAAGATAGACATCTTGTCGCAAGTGGAAAGAACAGTATTTATATACTTTCCTGTCTGAAGTCAACCACAGCTTTTAAGGACTCACGAAAATAATTATAAAGTAAGTCAAAATGTGGTGGCCCGTGGCTTTGTGGGTATTTGCGTCGACCCCAACCTAGAAGTCGTAGATTCGATCTCTGGCTGTGCGACAAAAAAATAACAATTTTCACGGCCCACTTCTTTCAAGTAACTGACAATGCTCAAACTTTAAACTGTAGGTCAATTCCACTCGTGAGAGAACAATAGCACACACAACACGAGTGGTTGCCGAGAAGATAGGCCATGGCCCTCTACAGACTGTAGCGCTTCCCATAGTATTATTATTAAGTCAAACGATTTTACCTCCATCATTGACAACACCCTTCGAGCACTTTCTACATCTGGTGGCTCATACCAGACCCACTTAAAAGGTTCCTTTATTCGAAACTTCTGCTCACGAATGTTGTGGCTATACTCCTCGAAGTAGTCCACTATATTCTCCTGTGGTTCATTTACAGCACGTTTTATTATGTTGGCGAGATGATCGAATCTGAAATTGACAAGAAATTCTTAATCCAAACCATTTCATCCGTGACGTCTCATTCCACACAGGGAGTCACCAGTGTTGCAGCTGCCACTTTGCAAAAGTGACTTAGCCACATTCAGTTCGTGGGGAATATTCGGTGGCTTTGTGACCTCGCATGAAGGAATCCCAGCAAATCCGAATGTTGAACTCTCTGTGCAGCTGAGGTCTGACGGGTATTTGAAATTATCGAACTCTTCTTCTTCCTCCACGTCTATGCATTTTTCTGAGCTTGGGATTGGTGAAGTAGCTTCCCAGCAAGCCATAGTGAGGAGTATCTATTAATGGGAAGTTCCTACACTTTGTGAAAAAATAAGTTTATCGTGATATGATGTATCTGTCTAGGATATTTGGATGAGATTTCGAGAAAATATTGTAGGTTTTTGTGTTCTGGCCTAATTCGATGGAGTTCTGTATATGCTTTTCGCAATTTATGTGTCGATGTGGTTATTTGTAGATCGTTCATTTTCGACAGAGGACTGTATGCACAGATCTCCTAAGTTACTAAATGGATTTCAATGCGGTTCTTATCAACGGACATGGATCGTGCGAACGTTGCTCTGTCAAGATCAGTAAGGATTTTACCTGAGACTTTTAATGTTAACAAATACTGCTTTAGACAAGGCCACGCACTGTCATGCGACTCTTTTATGGTAACTCTCGAGAACATCGTCCGTATCTCAGACGTCACCACCAGAGGCACGATCGTCCACAAGTCTGTGCAACTGCTCGCATATGCGACATTGATGTTTACATCACCGATGTGACGTTAACATTGACATCGTCGGAAGAACATAACAGGCTGTCAGTGTGTCATTTGCGAGTATCGGGAAGCCAAGTTTGGGTTGTGCTGCGAATGAAGGTAAAATAAGGTACATAATATAATAAAAATATGCGTGGCGCTACAGCACGAAGTGCCTAGCTTCTCAGCAACCACTCGTGTTGAGCGTGCTATTGTTCTCTCACGAGTGGAAGAGACCTACAGTTAAATGCCGAATCCGAACGGCCAAGTTTAAGAAGCTTTTTCTAGGCAGGAAATACTCTTTGAGCATTGTCAGTGACTCGAAAGAGGTGGGGTCGTGAAAATTGTTTTCGTCGCTCAGAGCTGGAATCGAACCTACGACGTCGTGGTTGCGGTCGACGCACATACCCACAACGCCACGGGACACCACCAGATAAAGTACATGCAGTCTACAAAAGAGGTTCGTAAATATCGACATCTTGGGATTAGTGTCCCAATAGACAGATACACTTTTGATTTAATTAAGGATTTTGTCTATATGTCACTCCGGCGATAAGAAGAAGAATAACCCTGACCAATCAGTGTGTCTTTGGACTAAGGCAGCAATTGAAAAATAAAGCCCTGGGTCTATAAGACCTTGATAGCTGTATAGCCCTGGTAGAAGCTCTAAGGTGCGGAAGAGTGGATAATGCCAAATGAGGAATGACGAAGAAATGCTTTGTCGCTTCGAGAGGAAAATCCTTCGATTCATTTTCGGTCCCTTATGCCAAGAATGAGTCTGAAGAAGACTAAACGAAGAACTCTACGAGCTGTTCAACGACATTGGCCTAGCCAAACGAATTCGTTGCCTCGAATCAGAGGGCTAGGTCATGCAGAAAGAATGGACAATAGTGCTCCACCTCGGAAAGTCTGCGGGGTCTACCCTGAGGGCAAACCTCCTCTCCGACATCGTAACCAATTGAAAAGAGACCAAGATCGTGCTAGTTGGAGAGGAATGCTAACTGCTTCTTAATCCCAATACATCTAATTCTTTCGGTTATCAACAAAATTTCTTGACAGTGAGAGTTGGAAACAAGAACAGCGTAGAAAGTTAAGCTGCAGAAGTGAAACGTAGCGATTGAATTTCTATTGATGTTATGATGTTTTAGGATAAAATCTCCTTAAGGCACCTTGCTTTATTTATTTATTTACATAAGGCTGTAAAATAATTAAGATAATAATACAGCTGATACAGCCAGAGCATCAAAGGCCTTCGGCTTACACCTTGCTTATTGAGTTGAAATATTATACGCGGCAGATGTAATCCTCCGAGAAAGCTGACCCTTTAATACGCGTAATGTCATCTTACGCACTGCGTTACCGATGAAAAAACTCGGTATTACCGTTACCTTCATCTCTAACGTACTCGCCTTTCTATAACTTCTGGTAAAGAACTCCAAGCTTCCATAAGCAACAACCATTTAATGAAGTTAGCAAAAACACAGTAGGAATTCTCCATCACTAAGAGCATACAACGAAAATCTATTCGAAACACTGGGATTCAAAACAGTGTCGGTTTTCGTTACATATGAAACCTCGCGTATTCGATTTACCTCCTAGCCTAAAGAAGTTTCGCTGTAAGACAACAGTTGAGTACCACAGACTTCGCTTTGACACCAGGCGCAGCTTTCCTGATCTTCCAAGTTGCTTAAGGATTGATCCAGCTCGGGCAGTCCTCCAGGAAAGCTCATCTCATGATTTTGTCGAATAAAAATGGTGTACCAAAACATTTGCACTGGGTAAGTCCTCTCTAAGGAGTCGCAGTAAGAAATGAGCAAACATTTATTTTGTAATCTTTTTAGAACAACAACATTCTAATTAAAAATATTTCAAAATGACTGATCTCAATTCGAATTACCGACGCTTCCCTCAGCCACAGAACTATCTCGTGGGCAAGTGCGAATCAGGATCAGGCGACAGTCTAATTGAAAGCAGATCATCTGGAATTCCCATAAAGCAACAGTTGTTCCCGACAAATGACTCTTTCAAGAACGCAAAACAGATTCTAAAGAGGCCCAGTGCCCTTACCAATGAATCCCTGTAAGTTGAGTTTTAACGTTATTTTCGATAGAATTTCAAGTTATTTTATTCGTCCAGGTACGACCATTTAGTGGCGATTATCAAGCGGGTCATCGATGAACGTCCACTTAACGTCATCGACTACATCGAACAATTTAGTCGAGATGTACGAAAGCATAAGCATCGTCTGTCCGAAGATGAGTCTGTGAGGCCACCGTCCGAACCGGAGTTTCTTGACATGGCGAAAGCAGTTCTTAAGTCACTCAGGGTATGGCCAGTAGAATATCCTAAATGATTATATTTGCTCCAAGTTTACTGCATTTTTCAGTTCAACTCTGCTGACGAAAATGAGTTAGTCAATGAAGAAGGCTTTGAAGGTAGCTTTGCCCCTTCAACCATAACTTTCATTTCTTCGGCGTCGTCTGTCACAAGGATGCATCGCACCCTCGCAAGGGGTGAAAATGTAATCCAACTCCAGCATTATTGGAGTCTCTGTGGGCTTGGCTTTCAACTTGACGAAGTGTTTCAGCTCAGCTGGGCTGTTCAAAAGATTCAGAACCACCCCAGCATCAGAAGTGCACGTTTCTGGGGAAGAATATTCGGAACAGATGCATCCTACTACATTGTTGAGGCGGAAGTCACCAGGGCCGAGAGGTTGCTGCGCCTCGATCAAATGGAGGCGATGTTAGTGCAGAAGATGATTGAATTCATAAAGAAGCAAATGAGCAGTGCTGAGTCGCAAGACGTAGATCCTGATCCTGAACTCATCCCAGGACGTAGCTGGCAAGGATATCCAGGCGAGGAGCTCAAGAAAATGCAGCGTCCAGTCGCCCCGATTCCTAAGCTGACCGTTGAGGAATCGTTCGAATTGCTGCCAGAGCCGATTGGAACTGGTTTGAATCGAAAGATATATTTTGTGGCGCCTGCGCTGTCTGAAGAGTGGAAGGAACTGCCGATGGTCACTCCCAAGCAAGTCGTGACGTCGAAGAAGATCAGAAAGTACTGTACCGGCGACCTTGAAGCGCAATTGTCCACTTACCCAGCGTTCCCGGGAACAGAGAAGAGTTATCTGCGAGCGCTGATAGAAAGAATAACTGCTGGAACGTACATCGCCCCCAATGGCTTCTTCCGGAAGATGACCAGAGAGGAGAGACTTGCAGCAGCGCGTGAAGGTGAGCCACAACCATACGACGAGGGAGAGCAGGAAGAGTCTGATGAGTCCGATTTGGATGACGAATTGGCAGAGGATATCATAGATAACGACTGTCCAATTATTGAGAATGAGAAGTATGAGCCATTGTCTTCGTACGAACTTAAGCTCCCAGGCACGTGGGTACATCACAGACCGCACATCCTACAGCAGGGAACCGTCACGTACATTGACAAGGATGGGGTCATTAAAAATCTGGTCAAGGCAGCTCTTAGGAGTATGAAGGAAATGCAAATAGATGCTTCGGAAGACGGAGGAGAAGGCGCTGAAGGTTTCGATATTGAAACCGATATGGAATCCGATACTGAACACGATGAAGAAGAGGAGCTTGACGAAGAGGAGGACAAAAAGCCTGAGCCCGAGGCAGGACCAGAGTTGTTTGCATGCGCTGAATGTGACAGAAGTTCCGAAGATGTGGAGCCATGGTCATCACGTTTCTCCGAGTTCTGTCACTCAGGCAATCGGGCGATAATCATGCGTTCGAACTTGTGGCCAGGTGCATACTCGTTTATTCATGGCAAGTGGTGTGATTCGATTTATCTTGGATGGGGCGCAAAATTTGTGTCTAGATGCGGGGCCATGGAGTCCTTGCCAGAAATTGAAAATTTTGCCTGCCCGGATGATGTGCTTGAGGCTGCAGACCCTACAGTCGAAATGGAAGAGAAGTGGCGCCGATATCACCTGAAGAAGGACTTCAATGATGCAGGGGAGGAGATGAGCATTTGCATAGAGACTGACATTGACGATGACGAGACAGAAGCTTAAGGAGGGGTTTGTTTGCAATAAATTGTTTTTTGTTTTACGAAACGTTTTGTCGTTTGTTGCGAGCTCTGGTGAATATAAGGTATTTGCATCGACTTTCGAGTTGTGAAGTAGAGGGTTGAGGAAAATAGAAGTTATACTAGATTTAGGGTGGCGTGACAGTCCTCCATCTATTGGGAGCCCATCTGGTTGTCTTTCAGATGCTGAAATCGTATTTCTAGAGGATTTCAGCTTCAAGTCGTTCTACTCATAAACTAATGCGGTACATGATCTGACATCATCACAGGGAGGAAGTTCAAAAAACGGTCAGCTACAAATGGCGGTTGGCCTGCCGATCTTGTTTTACGCAGCACGTAATAAAATAGTGGTGTACGGAACAAAGACCTGAGTAGAAGAAATACATCTCTTGTTGCAACTTGATTGTGCTACAATTCAGCTAACTATGCGATTCAATAACTGAACAAGAAAAGAACCTCTAACAGAGATTGTGGAAAGATCGAGACACCAGCAGACTGGTTAAAGTTCGTGGCTCGAGAAACCTGGCGGTCCATTCATACTTCAGGCCGTTGATTCAAGCAGGGTCTAAGTCTGAGCAATTGCTGACATTTTGGACCCTGCTGACATTGCTGTGCACGCTGCTTCCAGTCATCAAGCCCTAGTTGTCTTATGTCAGCGATGACTTGGTCTCAATACCGGAGATTCGGTCTTCCTTTCCTTTTCGAATCAAGAGACTCGGATTCGAAGACCCTGTTTGCTAAAGCGTTGAGTGGTCCATACGTTCGATGTGGCCGATTCAGTCTAGACAAGGGGTTTTTGCTTTCCGGACCACTTCGCTTTTCTTGCAGACGGGATCATCAATCATCAATTTTTCTTTCGAAGGCACTAAAGATCAGCTCTGCAATTTTGCCTAGCGACCAGCTTTCAGCTCCATAAAGTAGGACTGGCAGAATAATAGTCTTGTAGAGTATGATTTTGATCCTCCGTGTTGACGGTACCTACTCTTGCCCAAAACCAACTCCCAACTAGCTGCTATCGCGTACCTACCCCAGGACTCAACCGTCTCCCAAGTATCTGCTATCTCTGGAACTCGCCGATGAGGTTATTAATATCACACGGCCAGACCGGTTCTTCCTGTCTGTAGCAGACCAGGCTAAAAACGCCGCAGTTGCATCCTCTAAAAGCTTGAAATCGCCATATACTGATGGCATGTATTCAGCTTTCTTGCAAAAGGGCTTAGTTCTGTTACTACCGGTTCTGAAAATAATACTGAAAAGCTTGGAAATGCACAAGTACCACAACATGCGCTGCTTTCATAACCTATTCTCTGTCTCACATGCGACATGCTCATTAGCGCGGAAATCGTTGGCTCGTAACTTCTCCCACTTTGAAATTTCGTTAGCAGACTTAAATGTGCAATCAACACGAAAGAGTACGTGTTGGGTATCTTCATTGATATAGGGAGTGATTTTACACCAATATTAATGAATATAACTTTAATATATGCGCCCCCTACACAAGCCTTATGGTTAGCGTTTCATATTTCAGCTTTGCCAGATCAACTGAAGAGTCAAACTTTTCTGGTCTAAATTTTAGAAAACTAATTTTAAAGACTCGTTTCACATAGATCCCTTCAGAAACCACATACGGAGATAGGCAATGAGTTGACTATATCCTATATATATTATTTCTGGTCGACATTATGTAATTCACCAAATCGGTTGTATTTCGAAATAGGGTCAGTTAGCTATAAAGAGATTAACAGAGATCAGTCCAAATGTCATCTACCTTGTCCGCCTACGAGAAACTGCAAAAAGTTGATATGAGGATTGGCAAGCCTAAATGAACTAATATATTAGTTGATTTATGTTGGCGACTCCAAACAGAACTAACCTCAAAACAACTACAAGCTGTCGAACCAGCCTCACTGAATACAATTCAACCAATTAAATTTATGACAGTAGAAAAATACTTGCATGAACGATCTGCGCAGATCAGAGGGCGATATCGAACAAACTTTCAGAGGATGGACAGCACAAGTGCCTATCATGCACAAAAAATGTACGTAGTAAGTTAGTGAGATCACGGCTACTCCAACGAACGCATCCCACCAACTCAATTATTAAACATTTAACTAGAAATCTTGCCGCCGCATACAACACACTTTGAATTAAATCTTTTAATATCGCAACCGAGTCAAATCATATGATTCTCAGTAATTTTTGAATAGACATAAACTTAAACACATATTCAAAGCAAGAAAACATTTCTCCGTGAGATTAGATAAACAAGGGAGCACCCGTAGGTAATCTTGTTTTTGTTTATCAACACCCGGTCTTTTTTTTCCAGAGATATGCGCAGTCGTCCTCCTTTGCTCGCACTGCGATTAGTTCTATTCAGACAGTCATTCGTGTCACATCTCTAAATAAAAATTTCACCCGGTTTACTCGTTCGCCTGTTGTTGGTGTTTCATTTCCGAGCAAATTATTATCGTTTCCAAAATGTCGATGGTACAAACAGGTAATGAGTGATGAGAGTAGAATTCTCGTGATAACACCGCATTTAAATGCAATCGAAATGTGTGACCGTGTGGTGCTTGTCAACACGAATGACACGCGGACCTGATTTGAATGAGTGCGACTTTGTTGAGTTTTCGTAGATTGTGTAGAAGTTTGTGTAGTTAAGCAGAGATAACACGGAGAAACTTATAAATCAACGGAAATGGGATTATGGAAGATTTTCTGTAGAAGGCGACATCAAAGCAATTTAATTTATTTAGAATTTTTTCCTCGTCAGTCATATGCGCTATGTGGAACGATTCTTCCAAAATTATTTACTAACTGTGTTATCAGTTTATCACTTGCTGACTAAATAATTGTGTCTTATTCTTAATAACACTTTGATGACATTAAATCCCCGCTTCAGTTCCCGGTTGAATCTTCTCCGTCAAATTCCTCTCTGTCTGAGCAACGCTCTTAAGTCTGATTAGCACCTTAAAAAGAGTTAATTAAGCGCTATGTATTAACTTAAATCCAACCTCAGCTTACTAGAACCGATCTCCGATGCTGATGTTGTTCTTCACTAAGCGGATAGACGAGTATTAGCGACTTTTCACTTTGGTCCTGATGTACCCGTTGTCATGCCCATGCCAATTGCAGTTCGTTGTAAATTGTCGTCCGATGTTTTCATGAATCTGAAATAACAGTGTAATGTAATTCTAGGGAAGAGTATTGAGGATCATGAAAAAAGTACTAAAATATACCTCTTTTTCGTTACAAATTGTCATGGCGAGAAGATGTCTGTTGGTTTTATGACAGTTAAATTTCCCCATAAATGCGTTCGGAAGATCCGGCAAGTGGCTAAACCGAGCTGATTTCATTTAACCCCCTGTCGCACATCTTTTCCTTAACATCTCCTAGGGGTACTTTGGATTGTTCTGAGATGGAAGGCCAAGATCAGAACTTTGTTTTTGTATCCGATCTCCTCTCTACAGCCGCATAGATATATACAAACAAGTTGTTTTGTTGTGGAAGGACATTTTTTTGTTTTCCCTTTAAGGCTATTTCATCAGCCAAATTCCCATATGCAAGACGCGGTTCAGATCGCTCTTGCTCATGTTTAACGACATTAATTCCCAGTTTCACAGTGAAGGTTTAAAGTTACGTTTAGTTCAACCTTGAAAAGATTTAAAGTTTTCGGTTGAACTCGCCCGGTTTTGCATTCAAATCCGAACTTCAGTTCAGTTGAACTTCGTTTGCGTAAAGCGATCGAAAGAAACACCTGGCAGCACTTTTCATTCTGTCTGTTTGCTGTGCTGTCTGTCCCCGTGCTTTGTGCTTTTGGTGCATTCCTTTTGAATTTTTTGTAGCTCGTCTTTCAATCAAAAAAGGGAAAAGCTCCTGGAATCCATTGCAAATTATTTCATTACAAAGAAGGGAACAGCAGATGGTAAAGAAAAAAAAAATAGGAACGAGAGAAAATGATGGCGGAATAAGGCGGAAGCGGTGCAGAAATGAGGTTTAACCAATAGTGTGCTCTTAAACTACAAATTTAACGTGAAGTAGCTTGCGATGCACCGGTTTATTTTTATTTTTCAACTTGGCACAGTTGTAATCATTTCCTTTTACGTATGGAGTGGCCGTCGTGTTCAAAAAGAGTCACATTCATGTCAGGTGCTACCGCCTGCTGTACATAATCGAATAGCTCCTTGATGTAGGCTGAAAGATACTATTAAGTTTTCCGAATATGATAAAACAACTTCAACAGAGTTTATTGGAGTGATGTTCTGGGTTATATTGGTTGACACTTATAATTGTTTACTTGTTCATGTTACCTGTGGAAATTTATAAAATATTAAATCTTTCATATTACTTGCTTGCTATCCATTTATTGTGTATTTTCTTTTCTTTTGAGCATTGAATTTCACCAATTTTTGACGTTAGAGTATTTTCGCGAACTTTCGGAGACAACCCTTTTTCAATCAAATGCAACAAAAAAATAATATTTCTTAGTATTCAAAAAGATTGTAACTAAATTATCGAGTTTTTTCGTCGATAAAAGATAGTTTATCCTAATTAAGGCTTTGAAAAGTTTTTCTCTGCGAATCAATCATTCTCTTTGCGAACGGTCAAGCTGTCATCGCAATACACAAACGAGCAAACGCAATTCACAATCACCACGGCCAATAAATTCGCAGTAAAGTGTCAGTTTGCACCCGTAGTCTCTATGCGAATGAGAAAACTCCATACATGGTAAATGAGTTGTCAGACTTTGCGAAGTTCGCAGTTCGTAGCGATCTCGTATGAATGGGCTTTAATGCAATAGACTTAAGCACACGTACCAACTTTCGGAAGAAAAATATAACTCATTAAAAGAGCGTTTTATTGGGAATCATAACTGATCTGAGTACTGACATCATCAACATCGAAGCGCATGATGATGACGCCCTAAATAAAGAAACGGCCCTAAACTCTATCGAAAACATACCTTTTTCATACATTCGCGGTGAAGCTCACTCGTTAAAAACAAACGCGCGAATTAAAATTTTGTACAACTGTCGTACCGCAGGTTGTACAGTGTGAAAACTAGAGGGAAAAATATAAAGAGTTGAACTCCCATGATATCCCACGGCAATACGATCGTACGGATCATTCACACTTGTACGACCTAATACAAATTGGTATTGGAGCGATATGTTGAACTAGAATTGTTTGGAAATGTTATTGACTTAAGCAAAGGTGTGACTGTGTAAGACTCCAACATCAAAATGTTCTTTTCTTGTTTTATTTTTTAATTCATTTACTTACACGATAGACAAAAATGCTAAAAAACTAAATTAACTAACTCAAATGTATCAACATCCAAAAGCAAAGTCATGTACACAGGAATATCTTATAAGAATTCGTATGGAAAAATTTCAACAACTCAAATTCAAGGAAAAAAAGTTAACGAAACTTAACGAAACGGAGCAATTTGTTATTGTATTTCTTAAAGTCTGTACTGTTACTAGGCTGGTGCTGTCCGACTAGTGAATCTGCAGTTATCTGTAATGTATAATGTCTATAATATTCCCAGTGAGTATTTCAGATGCAGATAGTAGGTTGGGCATAAAGAAGAATATATTTTTCTTTCACATTCGACTGTACTGCTACAAAGTCACAATCAGAATGCCTTTTTTCCTTTGACTTGTTTTGAGTTACACGAGTATGTTTTCTCCGCCCAATTAGGGTTCATAAATATTTCGGAGACCTTAAGTTTTTCCTGGGCATTTCATATCTGGTTCAAATATTTCACCAGACCCTCAATTGTTTTGTTTTGAACTGCTGTTCTAATGAACGCCGGCGGTAAATATTGAGTAGGATTTCCTCTCGGGCGTATAATTAACTTCATGTTTCCCAGTCTTGGACTTTTCTTTCTTCTTCTTTGTCCGGCTGGACCTCCATCTAACCCGGTGTTGTGCTATTTGCTGCCAGCCACGCACGTATAACTTACTCACATTCCCCTTCTAGCTGCGTGCGCCACCGTAGGCGTCCTTTACCGCGTAATCCCTCGGTGTTGGAATCGAACACTTTCCGGGCCGGAGCATTGGTGACCATTCGTTTTAAGTAGCCATATGAGACGAGAGATTCGAACTCGTTTGACCAGATCGTTGTCGCTATACAGCCGTCGTTCAGTCTCTTCCTCCAAATATCATCCGTACATACGGGACCAAAGGTAATTCGAAGGACTTTTCTCTCGAAGCGACCAAGAACATCCTCGGCCGCTTTAGTTAGTATCCATGCTTCTGCGCCATACAGCAGGACTGGGACTATCAAGGTTTTATATAGCGATGTCTTGCTTCTTCAAGTTATTGCTTTCTTCCTCAGTGGCCTTCCAAATGCGAAAATGCAGCGATTGGATCTTCGCGGCTTCCTTCTCGATGTGTGTGTTGTGTTCTTCCGATGATTTCAATGTCATTGGCATATGCGAGCAGTTGCACAACTTGGTGTTGACATTTCATCACGCACAACAGTGCGTCGCCTTGTCTAACTTGACCTTTACGGAGCAACGGGCGTTCTCCATCGTAATTCTGCAAAGACAGACGAATTTTGCAGGGATGTCAAAGCTAGACAAGGCGCTGTATAGCTCGTCTCTATAAATACTGTCATACGCTGCCTTAAAGTCAATGAATAGGTGGTGGTGGTGGCCCGTGGCGTTGTGGGTATATGCGTCGACCCCAACCTCGTCGTCGTAGGTTCGATTCCAGCTCTGAGCGACAAAAATAATGTTCACGACCCCACCTCTTTCGAGTCACTGACAATGCTCAAAGAGTATTTCCTGTCTAGAGAAAGCTTCTCAAACAAAGCCGTTCGGATTCGGCATAAAACTGTAGGTCCCTTCCACTCGTGAGAGAACAATAGCACGCACAACACCAGTGGTTGCTGAGAAGCTAGGCCCTGGCCCTCTATGGGCTGTAGCGCCACCCATATTATATTATATTATTATTATCAACTTGAAACTCCTGACTCTTTTCCAAGAACTGCCGTAATGTGAATATTTCATCAATAGTGGCCTGAATCCGCGCTAATATTGACCAATCAGGCTGTTAACGTAGAACTTCAGGCGTTTACACAGAACGGCAGAACAGATCTTAAAGGACATATTTAGGGGACTTATCTCTCTATGATTGGCACAGTTTAGAGGCTCTCTTTCTTTAATATCGTGCAAACGATACTGACATTCCATCCGTTGGGCATACTTTCATCCGACCAGTATACGACTATTGAGGAATATTGCGATCTATGGCATCAACCATGTTCTTCACTCTAAATGTTTAGTATCTTCAAGGGGTGGCTTTCTAAAAGAGATTATATTTTGTATAGCTAACTGTAATAATGTGGCGTTACAGCCCATAGAAGGCCAGGACCTAGCTTCTCAGCAACCGCTTGTGTTGCGCGTGCTATAGTTGTCTCACGAATGGAAGGGACCTACAGTTTTATGTCGACTCCGAACGGCCAAAGTCTTGACGCTTTTTTTTTCTTGACGCCTACGTATTCACGTAGGTTCAAGTGCGTATGAGTCGACGCACTTCGACGCCTATTGACTTCGCCACGAGCCACCACAAAATAGCTACCACCACACTTCCTTGCTAACCAAAATTTACTCTTGTTTCAATTGCAGTTAATGGACCAATAAGTCCAAATCTGCTCGGCCGCACGCTCACGCACGAGCATCTCGCCCTAGACTTCGAAGCATTCTACTGCGAACCGCCGATTGACTTCAAGGAGGTTCTATCTAGGAACATCTCCATGAATACCCTTGGTTATGTACGCCAGTACCCATACTCGAACATGCAGAACCTCAAATTTAATGATTCTGAGGCAGGCGACGCTGTCTTAAAGGATATGGCGTTATATAGAAAATACGGTGGAGGTAGCATCGTTGAAAACAGCTCACATGGCCTCAAGAGAGACCTGAGACTCATGGTAGACGTTCAAAAAACTACCGGAGTTCATGTTATCGCCGGAACAGGTCATTACGTTCACAATGTTCAGACGCCTGACGATTTGAAGCTGACTGTGGAACAAATGACCGATTTGTACTCAAAGGAAATTATAAATGGAGTGACTGTGCCGTTTGTTGGTCAAGTCAAGTGCGGATTCATTGGCGAAGTGGGAAGTGTTTATCCAATCAATGGTAAGGAGCGGTTTACCATATATGCTTGAGATCTGACTGTCATCTAGTTAATTTTAGACTTTGAAAAGCGTGCCATTCGTGCAGCGGGAGAAATTCAGGAGGTTCTTGGCTGTGGTGTATCCTTCCATCCGGGACGCGATCCCCAGGCTCCGTTTGAAATAGTTCGACTGTATTTGGAGGCTGGTGGCAAGGCTGATAAGTGTGTCATGTCACATTTAGATAGTGAGTGATATAATATATAAACTCAGTCAGAAAAAATTTCATTGCAAACCATGATATTTAGGGACCATCCTTGATATGGAGCGCCTCTTGGAGTTTGCTGCTCTTGGAACTTATATGCAGTATGACCTGTTCGGAACTGAATGTTCATATTATCAACTAAATCCGGCCATAGACATGATATCTGACGCACAAAGGATTAACAACTTAATGTTACTAATAGGAAATGGTTACGTCGATAGACTACTGATGTCTCATGATATCCACACCAAACACCGATTGGTAAGGCTTAAATATAATACAACCAAACATCTAATAATGCTTGCTTCTCTTGAAAAAAATAAATAGACTGCGTTTGGAGGACATGGATATCACCACGTTTACATGAATATTTTACCAAGGCTTTTTGGAAAAGGTCTTACCATTCAGCAAGTCGAACAGATGACTGTTGTGAATCCAGCCAACTGGCTGCAATTTAAGATTTAATTTGATGTAACAACCATTATTCATACTTGATAAGAATTCTAAATAAACATTGCCTCTTCTTGGTAAAATTATGTGTTGTTCAAATTTTTCTGTCTTACTGTACGGCAAATGAAATTTTCTTGAAAATGTACACACCAAATCTACTACAACGATGTGTCAGAATAAATTAGATTACAAATGCCATAACGTCATATCGGAGTGTACCAGAAACATCAACAAAATCAAAAATGACGGATCCTTGGTTGGTCCGTGAAAATATAAATAATCAGCAGTCTACACAAAATTCCCTACAAGGCACTGAACAAAGTGATGCAAACGTGAACAATTCCGCCGATAACGGTTTTTTAGAATTTGAAGACAACTTTCTATCGACGCACAACTCGAATAACGCCAATAATCTCGAGTTAAACGATCGCACTCCATTGCCCGACTCCGAGGATTATCTTCAATCATTGGGTAAATATTGATTGATTTTTTTCAATTTAAATTTCCATTAAAATGGTCTTGTGTTGTTTTTGAAGAGAAAAAACTGAAAAAAATCAAGAATAACTCTAAAATCGTCGAAGCACTGTCAGAGAAACGTGCCGAGTGCTTGCGAAATTTACTTGACGACAATTTGGTCATTAACAAAGATGAAAGTCTAGAATTGGATGCACCTGTGTCGTCAGGCGATTCAGCTGTACACGAACTATATCGTTATATACAGCCTGTGCAGCCGTTATCAGTTGGCGAGACCGTGCATATTGTGAAATACGACCAATTAGAGCCAGAATCTGAAGAAACGGAACCCCAGGGACAAGAGGATTCGACTAGTGAATCTACAAGTCGCTAGAGAACATACTCATCATACACATACAATATTTAATCAGTTAGCTTCTACGTAGAATAAAATGAATTCACCGTTCGGCGAGGTTTTCCTATTCCTGACCGACTTGGCATGGAAGAGTCGCATGACAATTCCCGTACTGGTAACCACAGTCTTCCTCATCATGGATATACGTTTGCAGATTGAAATCAACATCCAATCTGGACAGGTAATTACATTTGTAGTTTCAGTTGATTCAGGGCTAACCAATCTTTCAGCCAGCAGTGGAGTTGGCCGATTTGGACGACGATTCTGTGGAAGAGTACACCACAGACAGCGAGGAGGACGAAGATGATGAGGATGAAGAGGAAGACGAGGATGACGACGAGTCGGATATCGCTGGCAATGGAGATGCAGAAAAGCAGATCATAGCGAGTCTCAGATCACACTGACACAAATTTTATTGACTGTAGTTTTTATTTAGGCCCATTTTCATTGTTGCTGTTTTTAATTCCAGGAATAAACAAGTTAAAATCAAACCACAAAAATTGGTTCAAGACTGTTTTTTTTCAAACATTAACAATGGTCGTGCTATATTATAAAAAAAATTTGATGTCGACGAACGCTTACATGATTTTTAAAAGGGTTACAAAAAAAGTACTAATTTAAAGGTTAATTCAGAAGTACACCCTGTGCACTTGATTCCGCTTGAGTTTGCAATTGCACAGCGGGCACTTGCTGGTCAGTCGAATGGCTTCATGGATACAAGTATGGCAGAAAATATGCCCGCATGCAGTCGAAGTGGGTTGTCGATTAACCACATTTGTCATGCATATCGCGCACACAAGTCTGGGGACGGGTCCTGCGTCCGCGGGTGATGTACAGCCTCCTTCGACCGAGTCGTCGAGGACAACGGGAGGTGGCGCAGTGCCGGGTTCTTTTTTCGGTTGCCGTCTGCGAGTCTTTGCTGGTATGATCGATGGTTGAGATGCAGGCTCTTGAAATAGTGCCTGCGGCACCAACGCTTCCGGTGCACGACGCCGACTGCGCCGACGTGTGGCGCGTGGACTGGACTCCTCTGCTTGTGGAGTGCAAAGGTCCACAACAGCTGTTGTTCGTGCATTGGAAGGCGGTGCATTTCCAGGTCGGGCTTCAACAAAGACTACATCGTCATCTCCTGGTGATTCAGCTTCCCTCATTGAAGACAGAAATCGTTGCACTAAAAAGAGAAACTCATAATTATACCAATTCGAACCTATCTGACATATGTATTGTAATACCCTGTGACATTGCATCCTCTCGGGGGCTTCTTATAGTTGGTGAGGGCATTGGTCGGTTGCCGAAAACCTCGTCAAGTAATCGAGTTGCACTATTTATTAGATCGTCAACTTCAATCAAATCAACGTCGTAAAATGGATCGTCTGATACAGTTATTGGCTGTTGAGTTTAATTTTCAGTTGATATAAAATTAATTATTTAAATAAATCTAGTCAAGTCCTAAATTGAGACAAGAATTTCTGCAAAAGATTGAAACGAATCCTCACCGCATCACCCTTGTTCGACTCTGACGTCATAATTTATGAGTATTATTTATTACTTTTGAAGTTAAAATCTAAACTATATTGATTTGCGAAACATGTAATTTAATATTAACACAATTGGAGATATCAAACACAATTGCTTGTAAACAGTTAAACAATTCCTGTGACTGTGGTTTTGCTTTGAACTTCGTGTAGTTTTGACTTAAAATTGTAATAGAACATGTATCAGTTGTTCTTCAATGTTTTTTCTATGACTTGAAATGTTTACACTATCATGCAATGTAACATTGAGTGGAGTTTGTGGAGTACTTCGGATTGGTGTGTAAGCTCTTGGAGGCACACCTTATCCAGGTCTTGTGAAATGTGAACTAAGCAAGCATTTCATTTGCTGGGGGAAATTTTATTATATTTTGCTAAAAATGGTAAACTTTGTGGGCTTTTAATACCACAACGCTTCCTTATGCGAAAATTGAAACTAGTTTGTGCTCAGGCGTTTTAAATAAAAACTAGCTCGCACTTTGCAAAATTATGAAAACGATCATATAATAAATATGCAAATGTGAAATAAAATTACGTCAGATGTTTAGGTATTTCTGTTCTCGGGAGAATGAGTCAAATCTAAAAATTATGAGTCAAGCTAAAAAAATGAGTCCATTCGCATCTATAGAGTCCCTGTGGTAACACTGCTGCCTTCACATAGCAATACGTATCATTTGGAATAAGGGCTAGTCATCTAAGACTCAACCAGGCGCAATTGATTGCACAACGATGTGTCCTCCACCTTATAAGTGTAGGTCCCAAACTTTGTGTCTGATTTGAAATGACATATGGTAGAATTGTCTAAATCAGAAATGTCAAAATACTGCGTGCACTGATTTCTACATGTTTACCAATTAAATAAAAAAGTTCGCGCTTTGAATTGCTTTAATATTTGCTAAGTATTTTATTAGAAATGGTAGTACCAAGCCGCAGTATGGAAATAGATGACAAAGATGTTACTGAGGATGTTGTTCTTCGTCCGATCAATTGCGAGCTGAATCCCCTGACCCGGTCCGATGGTTCAGCGTTTTTCTCACAAGGTAATGAATTATACATAGCATCTAATGACACTTGTTCATTCTTATTTAACAACTGTTGGTGGTAAACTATAAGTTTTTATTATAGTTCAACAATTTATTTCATTTTGCAAATTGTTACCAAAACATTGCTTTTCCCAGAGGGAACGTTTCTTCTTACCAATTCTTGCGCCATCTACCATTCAAATTTCTAAACTTCATTTCAGGCGAAACCAGTGTCCTTGCTTCGATGTATGGTCCTATCGAAGCTAAGACCCAGAATGCACAAATTGAAAAGGCCAACGTCGAAGTGATTTTCCGTTCGAAGTCGGGTCTACCAACGATTAAGGATAAATTCAGGGAATGCGTGATTAGGAACACATGCGAAACGGCCTTGCTGACGGCGTTCCATCCGAGGACAACAGTTGCGATTCAGCTCCAGGAAATGGACAACCGCTGTGGAGTAAGGAGACGTCGTCTTTTCAATTAAGACTTTTCCTAAAACAAATATCCTTTGCAGTTAGAAGCTTGTGCCATAAATGCCGCATGTTTAGCGTTGTTGGCGGGAGGGTTTCCCATGAAATTCACTGTGGCCGCTGTGAATTGCATAGTGGATAAGGATGGTCAACTGGTACTGGACCCTGATCATAGGCAAGCAATGGGGGCGGTAGCCCAATTCGTGTTCGCCTTTGACAGTCTTGAGAAGAACTTGATATCCTGCCACACAAGCGGTCGATTCAATATGGCGCAGTACAATGATGCGCTCCTGATGTGTGCAGCGGCGAGTGATGTTATTTTCAAATTTTATAGAAAAATCATAGCAAAGTCGCAAAGTAAGCGGACTAATGCCATCAAAGAAGAATAAATGAAAGTATCTTAAAATATATATGTATGTAAAGATTTTTTTGTGTTTTAAAACAAATGTGGGTCTTCAGCGTGAGTTAATGGTCCTGGTTTTGGGAGTATTTGTTACGAAATTTGTCTAATGGCCGCACTGAAATGAAATATCAGAACGCTAGCGTCCTCGCAACGCGTATCACCGTACATGGACCATGCACTCTAAACAAAGCATCAGACATTCCCCCGAGCAATGGTTGTGGTATTCCGCAATGTCGGATACCAATATGGTATCGTAATGCATAGGCTTATTTTCCTCACTATTAAAAGTTGTCCCTCAGCAATAGCTTGGCCGCCTTTCATCGATGGTGTTCCTGCGCAAGCTGCTTCCAGTCATCAAGACGAAGCTTTCGTACGGCGGCAGTGAATTGGTGGATGTACCGGCGGTTCGGTTTCCAGATCTGCCGTCATCCAGTGCTATAATATGGGCTAATATTACTCAGTGTATTGTTGAACAGTTGTATGGGTTTTGTAGGTGGTTTGGAAGATGGTAAAGCGCAATATTCAATATACCGATAATACCAGCCGACCTTTTCTTCGCCAGTGACTGAAAGATGTACTGGATAACTTCTTGAGAAATTAATATCGGATAGGGCGATAGAAATGGTCCAATTCTCCAGGTCGTGGTGGTACTAATCTCTTTGACTGTGTACACTTGCTTGGAATATACCATCCACTTCCTGGGGATCTAGCACTCTGAGTGCGAACTGAGTTTAGTATTTTTTTGTCATTTGTTGTACTGATAAGAATAGACGCCGCTATTTATGCTATGAATATGAATAGTCTTCTCCGTCGTACGTCGTCTGTTTGTGTGAGTACTTGGCCAGTGAGCCTTATTGCAATTATAAGGTTGCCCTTTTAAGTATTCCACCATATTGCTTGTTCCATAAGTTTTGCTTTTACTTAGTTGCTGAAAAAAACCAAAAATCTTTTTTGACAATCCAAAACTTTTCAGCCTCTGCGAAACGGTCATCCGTGTCAAATGACTGTCACCGTTAGCTGCTGATTACTCCAAATGGCGTTCGATTATTTCCCACAGATCGTCACAATATGAAGGATCACCTTCTTTTGACCAACCACCTTACATGGCCTCATGCCAAGGATTTGGATCGGTCTGTCCTCATAACATGTTAATTCATGTATCGAAGCGCGTACCCACAATGCCTCGGCAGCTCGGCGAATTCAGTTCTGTAAATTATGTCTGTACATACAGCTAGGAGATCTGAATACATCACCTAGAGGGCGTCCGCGCTATGTGATCTTCACATAGATCTATTGGTTCATTGCGCCATTGTACCACTAAACTGATTAGACCTAATTGTAGCCTTATTAAGCCTACATGTTCCCGTGGTTTTTGCAAAATATAATTGTGGATTCACAAACAAATTGTTCAGAAAGAACGCCATGTCTCGGATACTGACGGATTTACTGTTGATGTTTGTCGTCATGATCATGACTTTCTGCGTCTGCACGTGGAATATGAAGTCCCTTAACAGGCCACGTGCAGCCGGAGAGCTCACGGAGGCCATTGACGGCTACAAAGCAGATATCACCGCCATCCAGGACGTGCAATGGAATGGGCAGGCAAGAAGAGGATGAAAAACTGCGACATCTATCATTGTGATTGCAACAGGGAGAGGTGCTTATTTGGATGTGGATTTGTTGTTCGAGGCAGACTTAAGCAAAAAGTCTTAAGTTTTGTCTGTAAAAGCGAACGCCTCACATCAGCCTTATCTGCGCCCACGCCCCGACAGAGGTCAGAGATGACAGCAATGAGAATGACTTCTATGATCTACAAGAAAGAACATACGGCCAATGCCCCAACTTTGACATCTAGATCTTTCTGGGAGACTTCAACACTAAGCTGTATGAATAAGACATCTTTGCTAAAGTCATCGGAAAAAACAGCCTACACAAGACCACGTCCAGTAACAGATTAGGTCTGGTGGACGTTGTAAGGGACGCAACCTCTCGCGATTCCAACACTTCAACATCCATAAAGGAACCTGGCGCTCCCCTGATCAATCAACCGTCAACCAGATTGATCACGTTGCGATCGACGTCAGACACTCGTTCAGTATTCTTGATGTCCGAACGTTCCGAGGTGCCAATGTTGACTAGGACCATTTCCTTGTTGTAGCCAAGGTAAGAACCAGGATATCGAGGGAACAACGTAGTTGAGAAAGAACACTACGGTTTGACGTCTGAAAAATCGACTCTCCCAGTAACTCTGTATAAATACGTAAATAGAATGAAGTCGTTTAAAATTTCTCTCAATCTGAACAATCACAGACAATAATTTCGTCCTCCAGATTTAGACGAGGTCAAGATAGCAATGTCAAGACTGAAGTCTTACAAAGCAGCCAAAGCGGACGGCCTGTTCCCTTAAATCTTTAAGGCAACTGGAGATGATCTGGTAGGGCGCATGCACCAGCTCATCTGTAAGAAATGGTCTGAGGAAAGCATGCCCGACGAGTAGGATCTCAGCATGGATGAAACCCCTTTGACTGCACCAAACTATCGAAGGATTAGTCTCCTTAACATCGCGTATAAGATCTTTTCCTCATTTTTGTGTACCCGCCTGAAGCCGTTCATTGACTGTATGATATGTCCGTATCAGTGTGGTTTCAGGCCAGGAAAGTCCACATTAGACCAGATCCTCACACTATACAACGCCATGTCTAGTTTTGCAATTCCTGCCAAACTCGTGCAGGATAACGATGAAGAACTCTACATCTATATCAGCGTCAGTAAAGAATTCACCGAGACTTTCCATATCAAAAAAGTTGTAGACAAGGCGACGCGCTGTCGTGTGATTTCTTCAACATCGTCCTGGAGAAGATCGTGCTAAACTCACACGCCAAGACTAGAAGCACGATCTTTCAGAAGTCTGTACAACTGTTAGCATACGCCGATGACATTGACGTGAATTGCAGAACTCAGTGAGCCGTCAAAGAGTCAGCAGCCAGCGTTCATCTAGCTGCGCGTACGGACGGACGATAGATAGACTGCAGTTCTTCCGAAAAAATACGCCATGAATTCATTCAGAAAAAAATAGCGAATGAAGTAACTTCTAATTTATGAGCGGTGTTTAAATTTATCGTGACTCCTGTCAATAACAAGATAGTTCGTCAAGTGGTTCCTTAACATCAAACTCGGAATGATCCGCAGTGGACACTCGTACTCACTCATACTCCAAACCATTCATGTAGAAAAACAGAAAATTATTTTCAGAGAAAACCCATCATCGCCCCGAATTTCCCATTACCATGGCTATAAATATTCGCCCTTCAGTAATATAGACCATCCCCTCCCCCAGCAACTTCGTTCGGTTATTTACATTCAACTCCCAATCATAAATTTTCGCCGAAGTCCACCAGTGAGTATTTGTGACCACTAAGTGCACACATATCCCCAGCAGAGGAACCTTCAGCCGTCATGATGTGAAGAAGAATCTAAGAAAAGATAGGTTCATCCGTGACAGTGTGAGATATTACGGTCCGCCAGTCACATGGGCATCGTACATCTGCCCCATGGATGCGAATCAATGCTCGGCTTGCCCACCGTCTTCTGTGGGTCACTCCACACTTTCCCGGCGGAGGAGCATTCCCAAGAAGGTAGTAAACTTCCGAAAAAAGGTCAATGTGTGACAGATATACTGCGGCTGGTCAAACGCTACTGTGCACGTGTCGTTCGAATAAAATGTACGAACAGGGGTTAAGGATAAAAGCCATTCAGACATCGATTTCAATTAGCCAGTGTCAATTCGATTGCAATCCGCCGCACAGGGCTCCACTCGAACAAGGACTCTTCTAATCAATTTGCATTACAATGCTCAATCCGATTCGATTAGCCCGGCGCACAATAGGGCAGATGCACACTGCTCTGCGATGCCGTTCCTTCTGCCCGTCCTTCCGTTCGTCTGCAGGACGAGACGAACAACACCAATCAGTCCTATCTGCTGTATCGGGCGCTGTTTCGAGACGGAATCGCTTCGATTATTATTGTTCCGATTTCTTGAAGTGAGATCCCACCTCCGGGCCTGAACCGCTGGGGCTTTGTTCGAAATTTACATTCCTAATCGAATTTCACGAATGAAAATCGCGTAACGGAGAAGGAAAATTAACACCCAGCACTCTCAAGGTGCACGGGATAATTATTCGACGAATATTGGTCTCTTCGAGTCAATCCTAATGGAAGTTTGAATACAAGAGTTGCCTGTCCCACCGGCGGCAGGAGAATGGGAAAAGTTTGCTTTGATATTGATCGGATTCGATTTAATGGGTTCCTTTCACTGGAGGCTGTCGACTGACGGGGCACCATGTCTCATGGTGTTTTTCTTTTCCTCCATCGTTCTGAACTTCGATGCTAATTTGTTTTGCTTTACTTTTCCTTTCTGTTTCGCGAGATAAAGAAAAAGGGCAAAGCGAATCGCCGGCCAAGAATGAGCTGCTTGGCGGTATTGTGTCGGAGAAATAATTAAATGTGCTGCGGTATCAGGAAAAGGATATGCTGCTGTACTGATTGATGATTGTGACTCAGGTTGTAGCCAGTATTTTTATTCACTCCTTTTTGCTTACCAGTAGGAGTTTTCTTTTTCTTTTCAGACTATTAACTAGAAGACATTTTCGCTAGGTTGGCCCACCGCATTTGATTTTTGGAACAATGTGACGCGATTTCCTTATAGTTTTGCTATTCTTGGTTGTTATTTGTTATAACTGCAGCGAAGTGTGATTGCAACAAGACTTGATGAAGATTAGCTACCGTACTAACTTTGCGCCACAGTCCGGAGAGAACCTGCGCCTCAAGCAACAAGCGTCTCTCACCCCTAGTTTAAGATATCCGTCTTTCTACAATACCGTCCCTCTAAGGGGACTTGAAGACTTTCTGAGCATTGGTTGTCATCCGCTACACATGCCCTAGACATCTCAAGCATTGGATTTTAACTCGTTTGGCTAAATCGATCGATGTCGCTGAACTTGTTATATTTTGCCTCCACTCATCCTCTATGTAGAAGCAAAAGAAAAACACCCGAAGAATTTTCATCTGAAACCAGCAGCTTCGTATGCTTCTGACAGAGTCCACGCCTCTGCGCCATACAGCAGGACTGGAATGGTAACGATCTTATGTAGGGTTACTTTGGTTGTTCGAGACAGAGCTTTGTTTATTAATTGCTTTCTTAGACCAAAGATGTATCTATTTGCAATTCTTCGTTTGATTTCAATGCGCCTGAATCCATGGGATCCCTAGGTAGACAAAATCTTTGACTAAATCAAAGTTATATGTGTCTACCCTGATTTTCTATCCGTGACGTCGGTGTTGGGTGTCCTTTCTTGTTGACAACATATGGCCTTTTATTTACCGCTAAACCCTTCTTCTCGGTCTCCGTCGCAATACATCGCGGCATGCAGCGCATTTTGCAGCCAGCTCAACACAGCCAGATTCTAATTTGTCTTCACACCTAGTACAGAGCTTTGGTTTTACCAGATCTCTTTCCAAGTAGACAAAAAAACAGCATTTGTCCAGCCCGCCCCTGAAAAAGAGCGAATCTTCGTATCAGACGGAAGTACGGTTTCCGCAGCAACAGGTGCACTGGTGATTCGGTAGCTTATCTCACAGAAAATTTTAACCAATATTTGCACAATGCAGGCGAAAGCAAGATGGTTGCGCATGATATTTCAAAGGCATTTGACAGAGTTTGGCATGCAAGCTCTTTTGTTGAAAATGCGTGTCTATGTTGCATGGATTAGAAACTACTTTTCGAACCGTTCAATTGAAGTAGTTTTGGATGGGTTCAAGTCATATATCCCCAAGTGCTCTGTCCTGTCTCCGACACTTTTTCTATTTTTATAAATTATCTCCTCTCTGCTACTTCTAATCTAGTTCACTCCTTCGCTGGTGACAGCACCATCAGCTGTTCATATTTGTTTCAAGACTTTGCTCTTTGGGGTTAGAATTGCAAAGGCGGCGTATATTAAGCACATCGAATTCCCATCTTCACAGCATAATTAACTGAGGTAAGAACAAAAGAGCTTCAAAAACTCAGTGTTGTCTGCTGTCACTAAAGTGAACCGTTAACAATCAGTCATTATCTATGAACGGTGCTTGTATCGATGAAACAAACACATATTCGAGGACGCCAAAAATACTGCTGTTTAGTTTTCCTAAATCGATTCAAGAAACATTTCACTTCACCTGATTTGACTTAAATTTACAAGAGGTGCATTCGCCGTAAGCTTGAGTACAACGCTCATTTGTGATCTGATGCCCTCGAGACCACGCTAAACCTACTAAAGGGAATCTAAAAGCGAGCGATTAGACGACAATATGGCGGGTTCATTAGACTCGCTCGAACATCGTACCATGGCTTCTTTGTCCGTGTTTTGTGTTTATTTTAACAAACGATTTTTAAGTGAGCTAGACAAAATGGGTTTAGCGGTGAATGAGGGCAAAACAAAGTATATGCTGTCATCAAGAAAGGACACACAACATCGACGCCAGAATGTCATCATAGGCAGCTACAACTTCGAGGTAGTAAAGTACTTCGTCTACCTTGGCTCCCAAGTAAATAGTACGAACAACATCGTTACCGAGATTAAACGCAGAATAACTCTTGCCAACCGCTGTTTCTTTGGACTCAACAGGCAATTGAGTAGTAGAGCCCTCTCTCGAAAGACCAAGCTCACGTTATATAAGACCTTGATCATCCCTGTCCTGCATTATGGCGCGGAAGCGACATGAGTCTAGTCAGGCGTCTACGGATTCAACGCCTAAGATGGCTAGGCCATGTAGAGCGCATGGACAACACTGCTCCAGCCCGAAGAGTGCCAGAGTGAACCAGTGGGACAACGCAATAGAGGACGACCATGAACCCGATGGCGCACTCAAGTGGAGAAGGACCTCAACCAAATTGGTGTGCGAAATTGGAGGCAGCTGGCTGAAGAACGTGCCAGCTGGAGAGGATTGTTGACCGAGGCCCAGGTTCACCCCGGACTGTAGCGCCGCAAGAAGAAGAAGAAGAGGCAAGTACATTATTCCTTTACATAAATTCAACCACAATACACATATCGCCAGGAAAGCCCTTCATTTCACTCTTAAGCCTAATTTCCTGACTGGATAAATTGTTAAATTCAGAGACTCATTTTCCTGCCGTAGTGCGGCGGAATAAACTCCCCAGCCCAATATTTATTTATACAATCCGTAGATATTAAAGACCAATGTGCACAGATAACTTCTCGCTTTCTATTCCTCTATACCTTCGGCACGTGCTGTGTCTTGACCTCGGAAAATTTAGGGCACTAAAAAGACCTTGAGCAAATTATAAAAAAATTGACTAGAAGGTATCACCCGACTTAAAACTTTCTGCCTAGACTGAGTAGCTCCATCGCTTGTATAAGGTCTATAACTTAATTCGTGCAGAGACAGCGAGTAGGAGCAGAATATTAGAAATTGGTTTGATTCATTCTTGGCTGCCAAGCCGGCCCAGTTGTTTTGGGATGGGATCCACAAATTGCCAGAAAGATGGGAATAAAGTCATAGCTTCAGATGGCCAATATTTTTAATAATACTATTCTAAATTGTTTCCTCAAATAAACGTTAAAAAACGCACGAATAGTAATATAGACCTAATATAACAAATCGCTTTGCACCAACTGCTTTAGGAGGACTAGTCAATACGAGAGGTATCGCAGTGGGCCTATTTTGTGAGCCTTCTGCAGTCGACCACTTCATTCTAATCTAACAGGTGTTGAAAATGTGGGTGTCACCAACTGCATCACCGCCTTACAGTAATTATATGTGTGGTGGTCAGCCCGGTAGAGGGGACAGAGCCTAGCTTCTCAGTAACCACATGTGTTGTTCGTGCTCTCACAAGTGGAAGGGATTTACAGTCTTATGCCGACTCCGAACGACCAAGTTTGAGAAGCTTTCTCTTTCGAAAGAAGTGGAGCCGTGAAAAACATGTTTGTTGTTGTCAGACCTCGAATGTAGGCACGCAGGTTCAAGTACGTTGGGGTAGAGCGCTATATCCATAACGCCACCTTAAAATTATTAGTGCGTGTTGAAAATCTATTTCTACATACATTTCTATTTCATTATTCTATTACATATTTAATCTACCATTTATAAGTCAAACCGTTCAGAGGGAAACCAATTTTTGGGCATAGCACGACAAATGTTCACTTATTTCTATTTCTAAAATTAATTCCGAATTAATTACTTATCCTTAACATATAGGAAGAATCCTTTGATGAATTATTCCTATATTCTTATATTCTCAGCAGCAATGTCGTTGTCTTGAGTTGAATTTTACCGAAGAGAAAGCAGAGTCCATCACTCGATTCTGAAATGACACTAATCAAATTTACCACGTTCACAGATGTGAATTTATCGAACGTTCAGTCATCCACGAGTTACTTCGAAGTGCGAAGAAAACACCTCATATGAACCAAGCTCACATCTCTCTGCCGAGGTTGAGAAGATGAACCTGCCAAGGTCCGCAAATATGTCGCAAATGTATTCTTCGCACATTCCGGCTAACATATTGCCAATAATTCTGCCATCGCAGCAATTTACCTATTTTTTGTTTTTATTTTTGTATAACAAATAGCGGTCACTCTTACAATTGGCAACACTTTCGCCGTTCGCCCACTCCGAGTGGAAATTCCTTTATTAGACCCTCCTTTATTAACACATTCATCTTAATTCCGGCTTTTAATTAAATCTCCTAAATTTCGAGAATCAGACTTATCCGCAATCGACTGCAGGTGGATTCCTTATTGCTTTCTCCCCACCTAAACAGAATTAATGGCCCACGCCCACAAGGACGTCCCCGCACACGTATTCGCACGGGCAAACAGAAAGTCCGAATCAGAGCTCCGAGGGAATGCCTCGATTTTTGTTAAAAGAAACGAAAATTGCGATTGTGCGTCAATAAACGTCGTCGTCGCTGTCGTCGTCTTCATCTTCGTCTTTGTTTTCACTCGGGTTGATGTCGTCCCGGTGGCTGCCCAAATGGGCTTCTGCGAGGGCGGACGGGGAACAGCAAAACGAAACATGGACCATGAAATTAATTTATGCCTCCAATTACCCTTCGATATCAATAAAACACATTCATCTCGTTAACTGACGCCACAAACTGCCGCTAGCACCTTCTTAATATCCTTTTTGCACCCCATCGAGCGGGCGCGGGGTGGCTGTGAGCACAGCTTCGCCCCTGGGTTTGGGCATCATCTCAAGCAGTCAGAACGGAATGAAACAGAAAAAAATTTCCATAATTTCCCGATATCTATGCAGGCGGGCAATTACGCTATAATTAGCGTGTGCGGCCTCCCTTCGCACTCTCTCCGGGCTGCAGAGGCAATTTGGACGTCATCGATTGCTAATTGGATCGTTTCGATTTTTCTCTGCGAGAGCGACGACGAGGGGGTCCCCTGGCCCAGCGAACTGTGTCTCACACCTTCGATGGGTGATTTTGTAATAACCACAAATCATCCTGGCGGATGCGGCGGAATCCTTAGACAATTTTAACAGCCTCGGCACGCCTCCTTCTAATAAGGAAACCGGGCCGATTTTCATCGCACGACACACACATGAGCGAGGTGATGCTTGGACCCTGCTGCATGCACTCGGGTATTGGGTTAGATAAGCCCTTTGGTGTGGTCATCTCATACATTTAAACGATGCCACGATGCGATGGACTGCGTACACTTAAGGAAGGGAGCCCGCAACAGATCGGAGCTCTGAAGATATAGAAGCATGCAAAGAGCGAGAGAGTGAGAGACGGAGTCACAGAAAGGACGAGTACATATCATGTCCTTTTTGTTTTTCGGAGGAGATTGCTGGGATTAGATCTGGGGAATGGCAGATATATGAATTTACTGCATATTAAAGGATATAATAATGTCCTGGGTGAAAATATGAAATTGCTATGGGAAGTTAATTTCCACGATGGCCGTTGGTATTATTGTTCTCGTCCCAACCGACGCACTTGGGGGAGAGGAGCTCGACCGACAGCCGACAGTCGACAGCCGGCAAACCGACAACAAAAGGATAATGGGATTCCTTATCTCTGATTTGAATTGGTTGTGTGTCTCTAAATGTCTGGCTTATTGCTGTCTTCTTTCCGAGTTGGATAAGCTCGGAGGTTGTAGTTTTTTTTCTTCTCTCTCTTGTTGTCTACCATTTTTCTGATAGTTCATGGATTGGGGTTTATCGGTTTTTGACTGGGGAACGATATGAAGTTCGTGTCTCGGGGAAGGGTCACTTTAAATTATCGGCCGTGCATGAAAATTGAAAGGAATACGCTCGGAATACATATGATTTCTTGTCAAGTGGGTCAAGTCGAAGGATCCTCGGCTTTATGTGTTGCTGGAGATCAAATCTCTTATGCGTCGGAATACTGATTTTGGGATATCTTGAATTGGCTGTCTAGGTAGTGTTTGACAATTTTACTCTTTTCTATGCCACTTAAGTTGAGTGTGGCACAATTCTGAAACGACTAAAGGAATTTGGCAAGTTTATGCCTTCCAAAGGTCAATTTCGCATCGTCTGCAAAAACATGTGACTGGCTGTAAATGAAAGCGAAACGAAGAATATGCTGTCCTCAAGGAAGAGTGCACAACATAGACTTCGTCGTTAGAGCAGCACATTGTAGTTTCGGGGTAGTTAAAGACATCGTACACCTCGGCTCTACGGAAAATAGTCAAAGTATATCAAGATGAAATTGCATTGATGCCATGTGCGGCGCATAGCTCGTAGACAGCGTAGCTTCGGCCACAGAAATCTTCGAATCCGAACCTGGGGCACGATTTGATGGTCACTGTCGCTTATAAGGTGGACCAAATGGAAGAGATCCCCAACATTAAAATTAAGTGACCAATTCACATACATTTTTTTTTCATAAGCCATTAATAAGGTTTTCTGAGTGCTCTTTATTTAGTTTTTAATGTTACACTTTAATGCTTTGAATGGAATAGGTTAACTAAGGATAAAGAAACTCGTAAAAACAAAAAAGGCAAGAACATTGTCTAAAGAAATTAAGTTTTTTTGAGCTTTATAATAATAGGCGTGTTTTTTTGACTACTCAGTACTCAGCTTAGTAATACTTTACATTCGAAGCAACAAAAAAAGAAAAACAACTTACTGAGTAAGAACTGCTCAGTAAAATTTGACTGACTAAGATGCGTTGAAAAATCTTGTTTGATGGTTGTAAGTGTTTTTTTTTTATTTACTTGTTGATGTTACAAGTGCAAGTCTATAACATATCAAATCATTCATATTACATGAAAACAACAATTTTGACATCTAAAGCAATGAACGTAGACACGTACCAACTTTTGGAAGAAAAATGTAACTCAGTTAAAGATGTTATTGAGAAGCATTACTGAGCTGAGGACTGAGTAGTCAAAAATCACGCTGTATATAAGTAAATAGAAATTTTGAACTAGTGAATTTCATTTCGTCACAGTCCAGTGATCAAATTATGTATAATTACGTAGACACAGTTTTTTTAAAACGTAACATTTGAAGTCAGATGTGGAATTGTCACAGAATGGAGCATTTTGTGAATTTAAAAGTGGAACAGTTGAAGAAGTATCTCGCGCAGCGAAGCCTTTCAACAGCAGGAGGTAAGGCTGAATTACAACAACGGCTTCCTGACGCTCGAGAAAAAGATGGAGTCGATATGGATACGCTCGGATTTGTTGTAGTAATCCCGAAACGGAATACGGTTTCGGTTGATCTAGCACAGGTAATAGCGACGATGCAGAATCGGTTTTTGGAACAAAAGCAACAGATACAACAATCGCTTGGTAGTGCGTCTAGCGTACGCCAGCTCTACCATGTAGCTCATTGAAAACGAAAAGACGGATGCGTTAGTTGCTTCTGCTTTGTTCTATGAAGCAGCGGAAGGGAGCAAATGCATGATACGGATCTCCACAAAATTATTGTAGGCGTTGAACGTGGAATCGGACAGCCAAGTTAAAGAACAAATTAATTGCGTATGGATCTTGGTTTACACCGATACAGGATCAAGCTGTCTCAAGAAGCCTACGGATCAATGTACCACAGGTTAAACTATTTATAAGTCCTTTTGAAAAATATATGAGGCCCATTAAAGGCTTTTGATAGCAGAAGCCTCCTAATGAGTAACAACAAACTAATATGTGAACAATCGTTTTAAGTGAAAGCATTGCTCACACTTCAAAAGTTATGAAAATAATGAAATGGTGAACTAACATTACTGTTGACATTTCACTGTCAGACAAAATTGTTGCATTGGTAGTGTGAACACTCTGGCCAATTTCGAAATTGTGATATCGAAATCGCGTCTAGTGGGAACATGATGTAAGGTATTTTTGTCCTTGAAAAATGGATACAATCTAAAATTATGAGATCCCGAGTCAAGCTTAAAAATGAGTCCTTTTAACTGCAGACAACTCGACGAATCTTCATGGTGCATCATGAATCACCAAATCATTCACAAACAACTGTTTGGTGCGGTTTGCATGCTGGGGCCATATTTTTTCTTACCGTTAGTGGTCATCGTTATCGCACCATGAGGATGGTTTCAACAGGATGGGCTACAATAAATACATCACACGTTACAATCGATTTATTAAATACTAAGTATGGTGAGTGTGCTATCTCAGAGTTTCGACTATCATTTGTCTTGTTGAAACCTTCATAGCATTGGCATCTCCTCTTCGACAAAAGGCAGTATCTCCAAATATTTAAATCGATTCATAATACTATTGAATTTGAAGCAATCACAGTCTCGATGATTTTCGTTGCTAATTAAAAGTTTTCGTACTTAATGAATTTTTGTATTGTTTGTTTTTTTTTGTAGGAAACTCTGTCGTCACTTGAGTCCGTCACTTGAAATAAGGAAAATACTTTAAGACTGCTCTTTTTCATTATTTGAGGGTGCTTTTGGCTTGTCCGGTTTTTCATTAATTTTGTGACTACTGAGACTTATTTACTTTGGGAGAAAGAATATGCGTGGACATAGTGGGCTCCTCTGTTTAAATAAGACTGCTTGAAAAATTTAATATTATAATATATAAAATATTTTTATTTTAATTTTTCGAGCTCCTACATTAGTTTTGTTTGTCAAATTGAATACTATGTTTTTTATTTTTTATTCTATGTATGTATCGTTACGAATATACTCCCAACTAGCGGACAAACAGAAAAATGTGGTCCCTTTTATTTATATTGAGATCCTTTTTCGAAGTTGCGTGGCAAACGTTGTCTATTCATCAGCATTAAAGCTGCACAACCCTTTGAAATATTTCTGGTCTTTCTGACAAACGAAAATCAAACGCTTAAGAATTCACCCTTCATAAATTATAAAAAAATTGTCAACAGACGAAGTTTTCAAGCAATGACTCTCTTACGAGCATTCCTCGCCTTTCAGTATGCTAACTAACTTCAGTCCTATCGAATTATGAATCCTTTTACTTTGCTATTTACGTAAACCTTCAAAACAACATCGGTTATTTTTTTCCTACCCACACGTGAAAATCAAACTCCTTTGTCAGACTATCAAAGGGTCTTTGTTTCCAACAATCCCATTTGACAGGTGTAAGGTTCAGTTGAACCCCGCAACACCTGGTGCCAACGCAGTTACCTGGTTTTTGAAACCGTCATCACTAAACACAATCACTTTCCTCCCATATTCCTTGCAGTCAACAGCACACGACGTGATAAAAACAAACAAAAACATGGAAGTTTATTTTCGTATAACTTCAACAGGAACTAGCCCGGTATATAGGCCCTAACATTGTCCCCTTCAAAGAACTGAAAACAAAACCACCACGCATAGTCCGCCGTGCCCTACCACCGTAGATCCAGCATCATTGCTCATAAATTGGCCAGCACAACCCAGGAGCACAGGAAAACCATTAATTTTTCTAGTTGGCTGGCGTTATTATTATTTGCCGTCTGTTGCTTTTAGTCGCTTAAAAATCTATATCCTTCGCAGTGTGCTCTCGTCCTTACGGTGCACTGGTTCACGGTTCATGCGGCCATGATTGTTTTCTCAGGACGCACAAAAATCCATTTCCGGTTGCTACAGTGTCTCTAATGGACCAATAGACCCAACAGCAAACAGGGCCATTCGAAAGCGGCACAAACTTCCTCTTGAAAGGCAACCGCAGCGCGTGTTTCTGTGTGTGTGTGGTGTGTGAACGACAGGATGGGCCATGGTGGGAAGGTATCGCGACGATAAAGATCATGGCGAACAACAAATTTCAAATAGAAAGGAAAAATGACCAGATGAAGGTCCCTTCTGTTGGCCGGTGCTGCTGTGGCTGCTGTGTGCAGCTTCTCATACACGTGCGACCAGGCAATATAGTTGGCTATACGGTTCAGTATGAGTTTAACGAGAGCGAGTTTATTTTCGTCCTGGTTGCTGTGCTCCTTGGATGGTTTTTTTTTGTTTGCTTCTGTTTTCTATTTTTTCATTCTGTTCCTCTCGGCTCGGTCCTTTTTTCTGTTGAAATTGGTTTTCAGCTAATAAGGACAAAGTCATTAGAAATAAATCAGTCCACCAAACAATGGAAGAAAGTTTTAACGAACGCATGCTGTTATGAATGTGAGTGTGTGTGTGGTTCTGGGCAGGAAACAGGACAATTCAACCGGACGAGAGTGAAATTACGATTTGGCATTTTTTTCTCTCTCTCTCAGTGTCAGGACACTGAGACAATGGGGAAGTTTATGGAGGACTAATAAACCGCGTTTTGCTTTGTGTGAAAGTGAGGAGAGCGAATGAAGCTTCCTCTGCTGAATAAAAGGAGGAAAACAATCAAAACATGTGCAAGTTAATTGAATAAATGTTTTTTAGCAGCTGGAATGGAAGGATGGTGGATCGAGATGAGTCTTGGACTTAGGGGAGTAATATCTAAGCCGTGTTGGATGCTTGCGTGGTCTGGACGAAGTCGATCGCACTCATCTTCGTCTGCAAAATTTTGGAGGAAATGATCTTACATGATTTTGTGTGGAGCTTACAGGAAACTCTGCTTTCATTTTTAGCATTTATGGAAGGTGTTCCTAATTTTGTACACTGATCTACGACATCTTCATTTAAGATGACCTGCTGAATGCATCACATTAAGTGCCCTTTTGAGGCCGGTGGAATAACTGCTTCATTTAATGTAATAATGATCATGATCAAAACGTTCCAGTCAACGGTAAGCGGTGCTCGTGCGACACTTGGACTGGGAAAACAACATTCGACTGGGTAAGATTCATTGCCGTACTTCCACAAAAAATGTAACCTTACTTTGTGTATTGTATTAGGGGTATAACTTATTCGTGCGGTTTGCTAAGAGATGGCGTAACTTGTACTATTCCATTGTTATTATTCCATTGGAACATGCGTTGGAAAGCTACTGTCACTGTAAAAAGTTGCCATTGAAAAAGTCATAGCTTCAGATGGGAAATACCTTGCACCATACTTTTGCAAATGTTTTTCTTAAATAAACGTTTAAATTTTGAAAAAAAAAAACAAATTAAGTTATTGACCCAATAACACGCGACAATGAATAAGTAGTAGTCTAGAATACCCTTCAAGAGCATCACCCAAAGCAACTACAAATCTTAAATTATTGCCCATCTTTAAATCATTTTCTAATCACCCACGAAATGGCATCTCAACCTTGATTCCTTTGCACTAACGGTCTTTGTTATGTCCATGACTTACAATAACCACCACTGTTCCACCATCCGTTTCCTGTTCGTTTGCAACCGAAATTCATACCTGCTGCGGCTTGACGGGGGGGCAGTAGACGCGGTAGACTCCTTCGTCGCTCCATTCAAACATTTCCTCATAAATCACACTTCCTGACCGTTGTAGGATAGATACGACACCACCACCACTGACCACCACATCATCCTGATGTCGTCCACCTAATTCGAAAACCAAAGATTGCTCCTTAGGGGATAATAATCACTAATGAAAACGACATTTAATGGCGACACAACAGATATTCTGTAAGGACATGAGGATACCTTGCGTCATTTCCTTATTAAGGGACACATTACGTTCAAATAACATGAGCCAATGTTGGCCGTTTCGATTCGATGTTTTCCACATTTTTTATTGGCCTTTAGAAGGTGTGTGTTTGCCTTTGGTGTTTGAATCTCACTGGCTAGTTCGCCTGTGGCCTTCAGTTGACCAACGAAGACATTATGCTTCCCAATTGTGCGATTTATATGGTGGGCCATTGTTTGTCCTGATGATGGTGCTTTAAGTCAATAGAATTGTGTTGTTACGAGTGTATTAACGGATGCTTGAAGATTTATTTGTCAATGATTCTGCTGTTTGAGGATGCGAGTGTGCTGAATTTGCTGGCATTGTTATTTTGGTATGATTATGGTCTGATTGCGAAGTCTGTGAGGTTGTGGAATGAACCTCGAATGCCTTGTCAGAGTAGTGGTGTGGAGTCGGCAGTGGTTCTGGATTTGGGTTCTCAGATGTGTGTGCTATTGGCTGTCTCAACCACGTGTTTACGACCAAGAGCTTCTTCATCCCCTTTCAATAGCGTTCACGTCTTTGAGCCATAGAGCAGGGCTGAGATGATCAGAGTTACTTACGTGCCTCTTGAGCCCAAAGAAACAGCGATTGGCAAGAGATATTTCAGCGCTAGATCTCGGTACTGGTGTTGTTGTCCCTGTTTACACAAGAGCCGAGGTAGACGAAGTCCTTGAGTAGCTTAAAGTTTCTGTTGCCAGTTATGACGCTCTGCCCAAGACCAATCACGTCAATGTCGTCCGTGTAAGAAAGCAGTTTGACGGACTTTTTGAAAGATTGTTCCCTGGTGTTTACGTTTGACTTTCGCACGATCTTCTCAAGTATAATATTGAAAAAGTCACATGAGAGCATGTCACCTTGGCTAAACATGTTTGGCAATAAAGGTCTCAATGATTTAATTATCGATTTCGTCCTGCACAGCCTGACGAGATTGGCAGGAATTTCAAAACTTGACATGGCTTTATGTACTTTTTGTAGCTCGTCTCTATGCACCCTGTTATATGCTGCCTTGAAATCGACAAATAGGTAGTGGGTGTCGATCTGAATCTCTTGAGTCTTCCCAGGATTGAGTCTTCCCAGGAAAAAACATGGGGCCCTTCTAAGACGTAAATAGCGGTTTCTGGTTACATTGCTTCATGTACACATCTCATGTACATGTACAGGCTCGTCTTTTGACACATCGCATGTGTACACTATCACAACAAAAAAATCTTAAGTACAGAAAAGGTCGAACGGGCGGTAAGAACGACCATGTATCAAGATAAAATGTGTCTGCTTTGCCTCATAAGACGAGACTTTGAACCGCGGCTTGTGAGAATGTCTGGTTAACGTATCTTCCATTGCACTTCCAAGCACCACCTACTACTGAACGGCTAAATGGCGCAGTTGGTTGAGAGCCTGTGCTTGGATATAGCCCTTCCCGGTTACAGTCAGCCTCCTCTTCAACATGGCCTTGAAGAAAGCAATTCGTGACTCCAACTAGGGGGAGCATCGTCACCAGGAACAAGCTGTACACAGCTCCACGTCTTTCATCCACATAAGTGAAGGAAAGACGTGGTGGCTTCCAATAGTTTGCGTTAATAGTAGATAGTAGCCGAAAATAATACAGGAGAAGAATTACGAGTGCGGTTGCTCAAATGTCAAGAGTTTTTAAATCCAGAGATCAAAGCATAACCTCAAATCTGCTGCTGTATAGGAGAATAGTTCTACCAGTACTTACGTATAGCTTCGACACTTAAGTGCTTAGTAAAAGGCACTCGCATCTCTTAGCAAAGCTTTATGGAGGATGATACACAGGGGGCGTGAGAAAGGACGATTCCGGAGACTTCACAATCACGAACTTCATGTGATCAACCTCGAAACTTATATTGTGGCAAGAATTAAGCTCGGTAGACTTAGCTGGGTAGGACTGGAACAGAGGGAGCGGCTCGGAAATTCCTTTGTAGCCCTTTTAATGGTAGATTACAGCGTTGTAGACCATGCTTACGCTGGCGGAATTTCACATTGTCGCGCTAATGGTTGTGATTATTTTCTAAACTGTTACTGACCACGCTACCCCACCACCCAATCCTAACTGACAAATGCATTCACAATCAGAATGGCGGCAAAGTAAAATCGATTCGGAGCATAAAAAACTCCCTGTGAGCATTATTAAAGAGTACAGTTCTGCCTGCCCAACTGCCAACAATCTGAACCAAATTCTCCTCAAAGGTGACTTGCATCACAATGTCCCAGGTAAACACTGTGCAAGGTTACTAATGAGCTGCCACCACTTCAATAGATAACAAGTGTTGGCACACCATCATCAATGTGCATTCGGAAATCGGTTTCATAGACTGCCAGCAAGAGACGAGACCCCATAAACTAACCGAGAACTCACAAAAGGATGCCGACAGTGGAGAACGAGAGAGCAAGGAAAAGAAAAGAGCTAAACTGAAACCTGAACGCAAGACGTTGAATTTGAAAAATAACCCACCATTCCACACAAGGGTTTATATCTAAATTACATGCACACTGAGAGTAGTCATTTGTCACTTGGTAACTTGCCTTCCAGTCTCGTTCACCCGCCCGTATTGGTTTAAAGGCGTTCAGTCGCCCTCCACCACATACAGTGTGGAGTCTGCTCCCCACTGCCACCCGAAAAGTGGCATATCTCTACTTCCTTGGGTAACTTTCAGAGCCCTTCGTATCTCTGACAGCTTGCAATTTCCTTTTCACCCTTATACCATAACGAAGTGGAAGAGGACGATGAAGAAGTTTCGAATTCCATTTCTGGTCGTCGTCCCCCTCCTCCTCCCCATCCGACCCCTATCGAAGAGAAAAGAATGAATAGCTGAAGAAGCCCGCAACCCAGCCTCGGTGTATATCGTCGTTTGGATGCAATGAGTGCAAGGTGTGAGCTGAAAACAGTGCACCGTCTCCATACCTTACCGACCGCCCACACCGGCCATCAGTTAGGTGCAATTTGGAGTGAAAAGAGTTCCTTAAAGTTTCTTGGTCTAGATATCACAGTTCAATGGAGCGGGTGGAGATGAATGTTGTACGGCGCGCAATGCAGATGTATCGTCAAACAATTGTGAGTGAATATCGGGGGTGGTCGTGACTTCCTGGGGGGGCCTGTTTAGAGTTTCATTCTGTATGGAGGCCATTACATGGGATGACTGGGAGATTTGAGGATGAACTTTTGAACTTTGTGTCGAGGGCAAAGTGCAAGTTGCACTTTTGTTTAAACCATTTTTGCACCAGACTCGGGAGAACAATCGTTTCTATTCTCCCTTCGCAGCTTCGTGACTTTTCGACCTCACTAATCATTGCTATGAGTGTTGGATTTTTGCTTGAGCAAGGAACAAGGATCTTTGCTTGTTTAGAAAAGTCATAAGATGGAAGGACCTTTCCAGTCCCCTTACATTTGTTTTGCGTTTGGGATAAACTTTCCATTCGCTTCTCGTTGTTTTGGCAACTTATTCTTCCTGTTGTTCTTTACTCAAGAGTTAGCATTAGCAAACAGCTGATTTTTCGTAAACACTGCGGGTGGCTAGAAGAATGCACACGTTGTTCCCATCCGTCGTCACTTATCTCTCTGTTGGCAATCCTATCTTATCTTCACCTGAGTGGGGGTACCTTTGCTGGTGAAATTCAGCCGAAAACATCGCTGCACTCAGCACCAGCATTTGTCGCGTCCATATAAGAGCCACGTCTTGGGTGATTGGCATTCAGTTCAGTTCAACAACAAAATCAAAGTCAAGATGCCGTGTGGATGTCCCAATGGTAGGTCTTGTCGCAGTTCTCCTCCCATAACCACACTAATTTTCGTCATCTCCTCATTTCAGATTGCAAGTGCGATGCCAAGACACATGGCGGCAATTGCCAGTGTTCAACCAAGTGTCAAGCGTCCAAGGAGCACAAGGAACACCACAAGGAAACCAAAGGTGGCCACTGCACCGAACACAAGCACGAGCACGATCAACACCATCACTCGCACCCGAAGTGAGTTCTTCGTCCCCTTTGTATCCGAAACAAAAAGAGAAAAGTTTAAATAAAATCGTTCTTCCTAAACCGTAACTAATTGGATTGATTAAGTGGAAACAAAAATTGCTGCCATCATTACCGTCATCATCGAGGACATTGATTCGCTTTTAATGGCACCGTCAGGGCACATCCTTAGTAATGCGCTGACACTTGCATGACGACAACTACGCCGATTACTACAACAGCAACGACAACGAGCAATGAGGAACGACAACGAGAAACGACGCCCTACATTTGGCAGCGTCATCAAAACCAGAACCGGATTCGCAATCATCGTCCAAATGAACAACACAAACGCTGACGAATCGTTTTCGTTGCGTTTGCCTCGCACTTCTGTCCTCTGAAAGGATGTTTTTTTCCTGTTTATTTGCGGAGAGCGCTTTTTCCTTGGATCAGCACAGCATTTGAAGCTTCATCTTACGTGTGTGTGCGCGATACACAAACACACACTTGAGCGGTCACAGACACAACGGCGATCTGGTTTTGTTGTTCTTCTTCGGCATTGTTTTCGTGGCACGGTCCATTTTTCGCAGCGAGACGAAGTCAAAAGCCCTAGGATGTAGGCGACGACGACGACAACTGTGTGCTGTGTGTGTGCGAATGGCTGGCGTTGAGGGCTGTATCGTGTTATTATCCTTTTGCGGGTGAACAATAATAATTTCTCCGTAGTATTGTATCCAGGCACTTGACATATTTACAGTTTACGGCGGGCGAATTTATGACGAAAGTTTTCCAAATCACGTCCGCTGTCAATTTTTGAGTAAAGTCCTCGGCGTGGGTGCGTCGAAGATGGTGTCGCTTTTGGGGCGGCGTGTTTGTGATTTTGTATGAAGGATTAAATGGCTGAATATCAATTCAGTGGAGGTGGGTGCTTGGTGGCCGTGAGAGGGAATTATTTTTGCGGCTGACATGGAAAATTAACATATGGCAACGGGCAAGAGTAGGCAGAGACTGCGGGGTCAAAAGGACTGACTCAAGATAAATAGAGGGTCAAGTGGAGCAAAGATGTGTGAGGATGATTTAACAAGGCCAAAGTCACAGCAATGAGTGTTGCAGACTAGACATGTCGTAGCAAAATTAATGAATCTGGTTGTGGATTCGTTGCTATTTAAAACCAAGAAGTATTTTTGATTTTTGGAGACAAAACCTTCCCTACTGAGCCTCTGTCCATGTACTCCAACTCTCAGCTTCACATCCTGAAGCCTGATAGCTGAGGACATTCAGCGGATGATGGGGTACCCGTTGAAAGTCACCTGAAATCGCGGGAAACAGAGGCAAAGTGTCTTCGTGGAAGATAGATGCCGCCAAAAATCATCAGAATGTGTGAAAGGTTAAGTATCAGGGTCATTGACAATGACGGTTTACAACAACGGCGTCCAGAGTTCCAGCCAACGCGGAGCGGAGCGCAGGCAGCCAAATCATGAGAATGCTTGCAAATGTAAATGTAAATCAATCTTAAGGAGATACATGTAAAATACCAAAAAGCGTCCCCAGTCAGGAGACACAAAGCCCGAGACAGATTAGAGATCCCCGTCACAGCCAAAGTTTTGTTTTCTCCACATTAAGCAAGCAGACTAATTAAAACAAAATCAATTCCGACACACTTGCTTGCCTCCCAGATCACACAAGTATCTTCCAAGCTGAGGTGCTTGTGATTAGGGAGGCCTGTAAACAAGTCAGCGGCAGCTGAACTTATGGAAGAAATGCAGCGATCTGCAGCGACAGCCAAGCAGCCATAAGAGCCATCAGTTCACCAACCACCTCGTCTTAATTGGTGCAACAGTACAAGAAAGCACTCAAACAGGCCAGTAATAAGTGAAACATTAATTTCCTCTGGGTTCCATTCCATTTTAACATAGAATGTAACGATACTGCCCATGAACTGAGTTTCCGGCAATGTCTCTACTGAGTTGGTAGGCCCTGAATCAGTCCTCTCAAATCACCACACATACCAGCACTTCCTGTCATAGCTAGAGAAGGTAGCTAGTTCGTCCGGGTACAAATTCTCTAGGAAAACCTGGGCCTCTTACTGGAAAAGCAGAGCTGAAGGGCTCCTCATTAGAAACCACTCCCATATAGCTAGAGTCGCGCCTAGGGCATTGGAATACATAACCCACACTGTTGCAGTTGCCTCGACACCCACTCAGTGGAAGGTCTGCCTCACTTACTCTTTGATTGTCTGGCATAATCCAGACAAAGATATATCGCGTTCGGGAAAACCTTCCTTAGTGAAGTCTCCGAAATCGGTAAGCAAAATATGTCGCGCATAATTAAATTCCTAAGCTCTACAGGCTGGACTGGGGCTATCCCCAACAACCCTGGTCTACGAGATGGGGTACCAAAGCGGCGCGCAACTGAGCTACTTGCACCCGGTTTTACCAAAGCCGGGCTGCCACTTAAACCAACCAACCAGCTTGTCTGCCTGAAGTTGGTTTGATATCAAAAAGTTTTCTGAATTTGTTCCAATTATTAAAGAAATATGTGTGACGGTATCTTCTTTACGTGAACTTGGCTGTCAACAAGTAATCTAGTGTTGTTTTGATCACTAAAGAGATTTTGTTCACACGAATTTCGTTGTTTTGATGGTTGGAGGAATACTTATTTACAAAACCTTGTACAAATTGCTTATCTTGACAGTCCTGCTGTATGGAGAAAATTTGGGCGATAAGTAAAGCTAGGCATGAGTGGAGGAATAGATACAATCGAGAGCTGTACGAGCTAGATGTAGTCCGATAGGCAAGAATCTGCCGACTGCACTGGCGACGGATAGACATTGGTATGAACTAACACGGCTTTGGAAACCAAGATGCCTGGTTCGAGAGATCATAGAGGGGACTAGATTGCAGCGCAGCCAGGACCGACGCACCGTGAGACAGACTACTACTTTGAACAACTTAGACAACTTGATCAAATACTCACTGTGCACAATGTGTGATTTTCTACATGTAGCGAAACATTATTACTGTTCCGCTTGGTATAATAATCTTAATAAATAAAAATCAATGTATGTATGTTTGTTTGCTTGTCCTTTATTGACTCATATATGGTGAGAGATAGAGCACTGATGTCCTTTTACTAACTTTATTCGGTATTGTCTGCATAAGGTTTTGGAAGCACAATTTTTCTTAATTTGTATATTCCTAGTAACGTGCACCAGGAACAACATTTTTAAATATTCTTAAAACGCGTTGTAACGCGCGGCGTTTGCAGCTAGTTTCAAATAAAAATGCTCTCAACGTCGTTTATATTCCTTATTGATCGCTTTTGGACTTCTTAGGACAATTGACCAAACGCGGCATGGGCAAACCAGAATAGTAAACTTCATGGCAGCAAGGGGTTGGTATCTTAAAAACTCATTGTGTGGCGGAGACCAACTGGATCAAAAACAGCCACTGGATTCTGATAGATAATATCCAAGAGAACACTTGAGGCCACATTTCCCGACTCGAACTTTTAAACGCTTTTTAAAAAGTCCACCCAAAATCGGAGTTCAGAAAAATTAATAATTCCTAGCACTTCTAGTGGTCATACAAGGTTCAAACTTTGTCAAAGGAATCTGTGTATAACAGCAAAAATATGAAAAATTGGGCGAATTAATAAAAAACGCCATCCGCTCTTTAAAACACGATTTAGCTAACACACGGATAGTCAACTTATCCGTTTTATAAGCTTTGTTATTATTAAACAAATTTTATCACCATATGAGCTGTCCACTCTTTATAGCAGCAACGGTAATAATTCATCGAATTGCAGTAAACATTCTTAAAGGTGATTTTTTAGCTATTATCTTTTTGGCAACACTGCTTTAAACAGCTGTGTTTTGTTTCACTGTCAAACATCTTCAGTTTGGTTTATAATTTAACCATGAATAGTCTTATAAACGAACAATGCTTGCAAATTATTGTTAAGAAAGTCCATCGCACGATTCGTCCATGTTATGGTCAGTTTAATCGAAGCTCATTTTTGGCTCAATGGGTACGAAAATAAGCAGAATTGTCGATTTTAGAGTGAATATCAGCCAGAAGCATTGCAAGAGCTACCAAAGTATCCAGAAAAAGTCACAGTTTGGTGCGGTTTATGGACTGGTGGCATTATTGGACCGTACTTCTTCAAAGATGATGCGAGGGGTAACGTAACTGTGAATGGTAAGCGCTACCGTGAGATGATATCTAACTTTTGTTTGCCCAAAATGCAAGAGCTTGACTTGCATGACATGTGGTTTCAACAAGACGGTGCCACATGCCACACAGCACGCGCAACAATGGACTTATTGAGAGGCGAGTTCGGTGAACATTTTATTTCACGTTCGGGACCGGTCAATTGGCCGCCCAGATCATGCGATTTAACGCCTTTAGACTATTTTTTGTGAGGCTCATGTCTATACAGACAAGCCCGCTTCAAATACAACATTGAAGCATTTATTCGTGAAATACCGGCCGAAATGTTGGAAAGAGTATGCCAAAATTGTCAAGGTCAACATTTGCATGAAATAATCTTCAAACATTAAATTGTATGGACCGTACTATCGATTCAAATAAAGATTTCAAGCATTTCTCATTTTTTATTTTTTTTTTTTTTTTGAATTTAGTATATCTGTCATGTTCCACCAGTTGACACATGTGTTGTTGCTTATAAAAATCAAAATTTGTTTATTTGCTAAATGAAAGGTATGACTTATGCACCACTGAGCCTATCCATTCGATCAAATTTGAAAACATAGCTTTACCAGTTTTTATGAACAACTTTGTAGACGTGAGAGAATTATTAAGTTTTTTTATGATAAACGAAATTTTGGCCGTGAATTTTGACAACCCACTCGGTGATAAATGGCTATCCTTTATATGCCGAATTCGATGGGTTAAGTTATCCGCTAGTAATTACACGTCAGTTAAGCTTATATAAAATATGGGTGGCGCTACAGCCTGTAGGGGGCCAGGGCCTAGCTTCTCAGCAACCACTTGTGTTGTGCGGGGTATTGTTCTCACACGAGTGGAAGGGATTTACAGTTTATTGCCGACTCCGAACGGCCAAGTTTGAGGAGCTTTTTCTAGACAGGAAATACTCTTTGAGCATTGTCAGTGACTCAAAAGAGGTGGAGTCGTGAAATTATTTTTGTTGCTCAGAGCTGGAATCGAACCTACGACGTTGAGGTTGGGGTCGACGCACATACCCACAGCGCTATGGGTCACCATTACAGTTAAGCTTACACACGTTTATTTATAAGAATTACGAGTTGTCGCTATTTGGTGTTTATTAAAACGTCTTTAGAAGTATAGCTAATATTTTATCTTCTTTTAGCTTGTTGCTTTTATTGACATTTGAGGCCTGAAGTTTTATCTGTCATTTGCTACCAGACATTTGTCATGTCGACGACTTTGATTTTTGAATAAAATTCACGCGCGGTGCGGTCCGTTGTGGTTTCCCGATTTTATACGACTGCTTCAACTTTTCGAGCACAAACATGATGCGTTAAGTTATGTAAACCAATGTATTTAAACTCGACCTCGAACTATGCGGGACGCACTGTCTACTATCCTGAACAAGGACCAAGTAGCAAAATAATTAACATTGCCCTGGTTGCCCAGTGAACGTCATAAACAATCAAAGCAGCCACCAGGCTAGACAAGGAGCACATAATAGAAGAAGCAAACAAAAAAACCTAATTACCTTTTCCCTCATGCCTTCCTCCAGAGCAGGCAATAATTTTAATCACAACCCACTTCTGATCGGCCAGGTGGCCACCCCACCCACCTCCGCATCTCGCATGAGTGTGTAATAAGAAATTAAAGGTTAAACACGGGATGAGCATACGCAATGAGCCCACAAGGTGCCGTAAAGCAATCAACAAACGAGCCAAAGATTGCGGTGGTCCGCCTCTAAGGAGTCGCCTGGATGCTGGTGTGCGGGGCAGCAGCAGTGAAAGAAATTCAATATGGCAACTTCCAGACGATGCCGGCGCCGCGCCGACCTCCGACTGCCACCGCCCACTTTGACATCTTCTTGTGTGCGACCGACGACCGTAGGCTCGCACTCCCTCTCTCTCTTCCCCCAAAAAGTCATTAACTGTACTCCAAACAACATTCATTCCGCAATAAAGGTGTATGCGGAGGGGTGTCGGCGCGGCGACCGAAACGTGTTGTACACCCATTCCAGGGACCGCAGCTATAATGCTATCCATGATAAATGAATTGGGGCTTCTTAATTACTCCCCAAACTGTCGTATAGGCATTTTCGTTTGCTCGGTTAGCCGGTCGGTTGGCTCGGATTGCCTCGGCTGGACGGGTCTCCGAACTTATAAGAAATGTAACTCAATTTAGTAATGCTCCCCGAAGGTTTGTCCGGGTCCACTTCACATGTCGCCGGTCTCCATGCATATCTTATAAGGAATGTGCTGCCCGGCTCGCCGCCCCAGGACCGGGCCTGCTGCACGAGGAGTGGGAGGTGGGGCGGCATTAGAATACTATTGCGACGATTAAATTGAACTCTGACTTCTTTTATTCCTGACATGTGATTCCATGAAAGGGGGTTGCGTTGGTGCGGCGATGGTGTGCCTAATGGCTGAGCGAGTGCGCCTGGGTGTGAGTGCGGTGGCGAAGTGCCGCACGGAAGGGCACACACATCCGACGAAGCTAAAGGTGACACTTTGCCAAGGGGTCACTTGTCGCCATAAATTATGCAACCACATAACGTGATCTAATGCACCCTGTTCAGGGATAAAAATTAATCCCCCTCATTTCCTAGATGCTGCTGGCCATGTGACACGGAGTTTACGGGAAAACGAGAATGATGCCAGAATTGATGTCGGTGTAAATGGTTACATTACAAGCGTCCTTTTTAAGCTCGGCCGGGTGGGATGGGGTTTGGCGCACTTTACTCCTGGATTTAATTTAGGTTCCACTTGAGCCTGTTTGACTGATTTATGGCGCCACGACTGAGGGTTCAATGAGTTCCAGCAGAGAGTGGTCCGCATGACGTAACCGTGTGGCTTGGCGTTACAGATGAAAATGGACTTTCCGTGTATCAGCAGGTATGTCAAGATGTCTTTTGCAGAAAATTAAATACGTTTGAAACGACAGCGAGTGCCATCGAAGTCGAAAGAGGAATTCGGTGAAAGTTTATGGACCAAGACCAGAGAATCCATTTTTTATTCAGTCCGAACTCTACTACAACTACCAAAGTACGAAAATGTTAAAAATTCGTCTACATGGCTTGGAATGACGCACTACACTTGCATATCTTATCCCAGTCTCACTCAATGTTAGTTTTTGCTTCGTGAGATAGTTATATAGTCTGTCCGTGCTTGGAAGGTGTTTGAAATAGATGTTCGTGTCTAGTATAGAGCCGGTCCGTTAAAACACACGCATTGGCTTCTTCTCGTCTATACGTCCGTAATGTGAGATGTCCGTTTTAAAGGGGTGTCCGTAAAGAGTTCGTTCATTGTACAACTAAATCTAGTCTAAGGGCCGGTCAAGAGTAAGCTTTGGTGTTCGTTGTGGTCTATATTATGCAGTGACACCAATAATATAATCCTCACTCCAAATATTAAGGTGACATCATACATATACATACTGCATACTCCTCTTTTTTTCCTCGTGTACAGGTAGCGACACTGCTACCTGATGAGATATTTTGTATTAAAAGGTTGGATTTACCCCAAAAGACCTACAAATTCCCTTATGAAAGCCACACAAGAAGATACATTTTTTTACCCATGCATGTGCCGGGCAATTACACAAAACATGATCAGATGTCTCATACTCATCAATGTAAAGCCTAAAATCCTTGGCTTGACAAAGGTTTAATCTGTGAAGGGGTCAATTCAGGCCACAGTGGCCGATAGGAATACTCCTTGACAATTTTATGCTTTCCTTGTTAAAATTTATAATACGGGTGGCGCTACAGCCCATAGAGGGCCAGGGCTTAGCTTCTCAGCATCCACTCGTTATGTGCGTGCTATTGTTCTCACACGAGTGGAAGGGACCTACAGTTTTATGCCGACTCCGAACGGCCAAGTTTCAGAAGCTTTTTCTAGACAGGAAATACTCTTTGAGCATTGTCAGTGACTCGAAAGAGGTGGGGTCGTGAAAATTGTTTTCGTCGCACAGAGCAGGAATCGAAGCTACGACGTCGAGGTTGGGGTCGACGCACATACCCACAACGCCACGGGCCACCTTAAGGTGGCGCTACAGACCGGGGTGGACCTGGGCCTCAACCAACAAGCGTCTCCAGCCAGCTCGATCTTTAGCTAGCTGTCTCAAGTTTCGCACGCATAGTTGGTTGAGGTCCCTCTCCACTTGCGTGCGGCACCTGAGTTGCGGTTTTCCTCTACTACGCCGTCCCTCGGTGGTGGATTCGAAGACTTTTCGGGCCGGAGCATTGGTTTCCATCCGCTCTACATGACCAACCATCTCAATCGTTGGATCTTCACTCTTCTGGCTAAGTCGATGTCGCTGAACAGCCCGTATAGTTCGTCGGTTCGCCACGGGCCACCACCCTTGTTAAAATGTACTTACATGAAAAAGGTCTGATTAAACGTTTGGGTTGGCGGAGTTTTAGAGTTAGTTACTTTTCATTTCTGAGCAAATGGGACAACGTGCGCCATAGAGCAGGACTGGGATGATCAGGGTTTTATACAAGGTCAATTTGGTGTTTCGAGAGCCTCTTGAGCCTCTTGAGCCCAAAGAAACAGCGATTGGCAAGAGTAATTCTGCGCTTGATCTCGGTACTGGTGTTGTTGTCCCTATTTACTCCGGAGCCTAGGTAGACGAAGTCCTTGACTACCTCAAAGTCTCTGCTGCCCAATATGACGCGCTGTCCGAGACGTCGGTGTTGTGCGTCCTTTCGTGATGACAGCATGTACTTTGTTTTGCCCTGGTTTACCGCTAGACCCATTTTAGCCGCTTCCGCTTCAATGCCAGCAAACGCCTCATTGACGGCTCGCTGTGTTCGTCCAATCACGTCAATGTCGTCCGCGTATGCAAGCAGTTGAACGGACTTTTGGAAGATCGTGCCTCGGGTGTTGACGTTAGAGTTTCGCACGATCTTCTCAAGTATGATGTTAAAGAAGTCACATGACAGCGTGTCGCCTTGCCTAAAACCTTTTTTGACATTGAAGGTCTCGGTGAGTTCGTTACCGACCTTGATGGAGCAGCGAGAGTTCTCCATCGTCATCCTGCACAGCCTGACGAGTTTGGCAGGAATGTCAAAACTAGACATGGCGTTGTATAGCTCGTCTCTATGCACGCTGTCATATGCGGCCTTGAAATCGACAAATAGGTGGTGGGTGTCGATCTGCATCTCTTGAGTCTTTTCCAGGATCTGCCGGAGTGTAAATATTTGGTCTATTGTGGACTTTCCTGGCCTGAAACCGCACTGATAAGGACCTATCAGGTTGTTGACAAAGGGTTTCAGGCGTTCACACAGAACGGCAGAGAGTATTTTATAAGCGATGTTAAGGAGGCTGATCCCTCTATAGTTGGCGCAGTCAAAGGGGTCTCCTTTCTTGTGGACCGGACAAACGACGCTGAGATTCCACTCATCGGGCATGCTTTCCTCCGACCATATCTTACAGATGAGCTGGTGCATGCGCCCAACCAGGTCATCTCCAGCTGCCTTAAACAATTCCGCGGACAATCCGTCCGATCCAGCAGCTTTGTTCGACTTCAGTCTAGATATCGCTATCTTAACTTCGTCTAAGTCGGGGGGACGGAATTCGTGTTCATCATCGTCCAAATTGAGTGAAACATTCTGCCTGACAGCGGAATTTGTGTCGTCATCGCCGTTTAACAGTCTACAGAAATGATTTTTCCAAATTCTCAGCATCGACTGCGATTCTACTACTAGTTGTCCATTTTCGTCCCTGCAGACTTCGGTCCGAGGTCTGTATCTTCCTGATACTTGTTTTACCTTTTGGTAAAACTTTCGGACCTCCTTCCTGTCGTAACACCTCTCCATCTCCACGACCGCGCGCTTCTCATGCTCTTTCTTTTTCTTTCTGAGAAGCCGGTGCTCTTCCCTTCTCTTCTGTTCGTAGAGCTCATGAACAGCTCTCGTTGTTCGATGCAGCGTTGCCTTGTAGGCCTCCTGCTTGGCTGCATGTACCTGCCTGCACTCGTCGTCAAACCATGGGTTCCTTCTGGGTGGTGTCGTGAAACCCAGCACATCAGTGGCAGCTTCTTTGATGGCTTTTTGACAACGTTTCCATTCTTCTTCTATTGAATGTGCAGGCAGCGTCGAACTTTCAGAGAGTTTCAGAGAGACTCGGTCGGCAAAGTTCCTAGCGGTCGATTGCGATTGTAGCTTTCCTACGTCAAACCGTAGTGTTCTTTCTCGACTCCGTACTTCTCTCGATATCCTCATCCTTACCTTGGCTACAACAAGGAAATGGTCCGAGTCGATGTTGGCTCCTCGGAACGTTCGGACATCGATAATATTGGAGGAGTGTCTGACGTCGATCGCAACGTGATCAATCTGGTTGACGGTTGATTGATCAGGAGACCGCCAGGTCCCCTTATGGATGTTGAGGTGTGGGAACCGCGTGCTCATCACAGAGAGGTTACGCCCCGAGGCGAAATCTACCAGCCTGAGTCCGTTTCCGGATGTGTTGTCGTGCAGGCTGTGTTTTCCGATGACTCTAGCAAAGATTTCTTCCTTGCCCAGCTGTGCGTTGAAATCTCCTAGAACGATCTTGGTGTCATAGCTGGGGCATCGATCGTATGTTCTTTCTAGGAGATCATAGAAGTCATCCTTGCTATCGTCATCCTTCTCCTCCGTCGGGGCGTGTGCGCAAATCAGGCTGATGTTCCCGAATTTAGCCTTGATGCGGATTGTTATGAGGCGCTCGCTGATATAATCAAAGCTTAAGACTTTTTGCCTAAGTCTGCCTCGAATAACGAATCCGCATCCAAATAAGCGCTGCCTTCCCTCTTTGTAGCAATCACCGTAGTAAATGTCGCAGTTTCTCATCTTCCTTTTGCCCGGCCCATCCCATCGCATCTCCTGGATGGCGGTGACATCTGCTTTGTAGCAGTCTAGGGCCTCCGCGAGTTCATCGGCTGCACGTGGTCTGTTCAGGGACCTCACATTCCACGTGCAGAACCGAAAATCATTGTCCTTTGATCGTTTGCTGGGGTCGTCAACTTTGAATCCGTCCATATCCGAGGCCTGTTGTCGGTTCGTAACCGTTGGTTTTTTAAGTGGTGAGGGAGTTAACCTCACGCACAACCTACAACTGGTAGGCCAGGCCCATTATTTGACCCTCGGGCAGAGGGGGATCGCTGCATACATTAGTTCACAACACAACGGTTGTTGTGATGGCTATCCAGGGGCGCCACGAGGAGGCTGTATGTCAACTTGACTAATGCACAAACAGGGATCGCGCTGGCATCCTACCAGGTTGGGTGCAGTCAGCAACTTTGCCCTGTGTACATAAGCCCATGCCCCCAGAATACCCCTATTCCAACACAAAAATTGCCATTATGGATCTGAACTCACACACACTACTTTATTCTGGAGCACATTTTTGAAAAGTTTGGGCCCGCGCCATACTCCAAAAGGGATATTCTTGAAATTAAACACATATGTACATAAGCGGCGACGTTTGTCGTGTCAGACGACTTACTAAATCACAAAATCGAAAATATCGCAGTCTACTAACATCTTCTATAAGTTGCTCTGCTCTGTAGAAATCAGGATGGTGAACTGATTCTGTTTGTCGTTCGAAAAACCGGAGGACAGAGCTTAAGATGCTGTGTGTTGGTACACATTTAGAAATCCAAACCGTGAGCCAGAGCTCGTGCTCACACTCTGACTGTCACCCACATAAACGAGAATTGAGTGGTTGGAAATTACAAAATCAAGAATGTTTGTCTAAGCATAAAATGAACAATTCCATCCCTTTTCGAAAATATAACTACTCGGCGTGCTCTAAATCGGGTTCACATCAAATAAAATTTCTTAGCACAAATGCTTGTACCTCTGGTACACCATTGATTCTTCTAAAGCCGTTTTCCAATTTCTTGACAACTTTTTTTAAATAAAACGCAAACCATTTGAGATATTTCAAAAACGGCTAGAGTACAATCAAGACATTTATGAATAGATAGCGGGCAACTTTGCAGGAGTCATTTCTTTAGACCCAATTTTCAACGACTCGGCAATACATTTCGGTCGAAACGCGTGCTATTTCGGGTTCAATGTTGGCACTGAGCTCTTACAATGTCATCGGCTGGTTCGCATAAACCAATGACTTAACGTAGTCCCACAGAAAATAGACAAGCGGCTTGAAAATCACACGAACGAGCCGACAAGTGGACTGGCTTATTTTTTGAGATAACACGGTCCCCAATTTTATTCCTCAATAAATCGATTGCAACGTGTGCTGTGTCCATCCTGTTGGGGCCACATGTCTTCCAATTCGGGCCAAAAATAATTGGTAACATATCGAAATAACACTGACCATTCACAGAAACGTGACGATCGCTATCGTCGACGAAAAAATATGATCCCGGCATGTTATTTTTTGCGGATTAAGTGGTGATTCATGAAGCACATGTAGATTTTTATCCGTCCAATAAAGAATAATTTGCTTATTAGTGAAACCTATTGTGCCAAAAATGGGGTTCGTCACTGAAGATGAATTGCGTTCTCCGATTGTGTTGTGGAAAATATCTTCTCACATCTTATGTGTTTTTGTGTTGTTGAAAAGATGCGAGAAGATCTTTTCCACAACACAATCGGAGAGCGTACGTCGCATCAAATGGTCCGTCGGGTTCAATGCCTGAGTCAGCATGATTTTGTATGGTTATAAACTCCTAATTTCGGTAGTTGCTCGTTCGTGTACTTTACCAAGTGAAAATGTTAAGTTCAGTGAATAAAGTGACAGTGACAGAGTGCGTTCACAAATCAAAGTTTAAGCTGTCAAGTTCCTATAGAAATACACTTTATGGTATTTTTTAAAGTCAACGTTGGTTGTATTCCCTACAAAACTAGGACATGACACTTTGCGTATGATCACCAGGATGAGACGAAAAAAAAGGGTAAAACAATATAAAATCCCTTAACTTTCTTCGAAGCAATTAAAAATGTATTAAACCACAAAAGTATCAAGACGAAGGAATACAAAACTTACGTCGGAATTCACAACTAAGTCCTTTTGATAAATTGCATCCACCCACAGCTGGCTCCGGGCGAGAGGATGAGTGTAACCGTCTTCCGTACATCCACCGCCGCTCAACCACACAGAGAATAAGAGGCGGCAGCCAGCTCTCCTTTCAGCATTCCTAATACCATTTGAAGCTCATCCAGGGCCCACCCCATCGCCCCAACCTCCAATTAGCAGCAACTCCTTCACCACATGAGTCTCGTAAATATCACCATTCCTGCGTTTGTTCAAAAGAAAACTCCTTAATTGTGGCGTAATTTTGTCCCGCTCCGGAAGATTTATGTATTTCTATTTGCAAATAGCAAAACGTATGTTCTGCTTCTCGGTCTTTATCCTTTTTCCTTTCTTTATCGTTCCTCTTCCTCCCAACTGACAGCGTCCTTTCACTGGCGGCAGGAGAATTTCTTCATTAAGATAGAAACATCATCTCCACTCAGCTTACGGGTGGGCACTTGAGAGTCCTTTTTGCATACGCATTCCTGGAATAATTTTAATTGCTGTGCTGTGCTTGGCTGAAAGCCTACAGAGGATCCTTGAGTCTCTTACGAAGAATCCTTTTTTTCCGTTTTTTTTTCTGCTTTCGCATTTTTTTTTGTTACTTCCTTTTTCTGCGAGTGGATAGCGCACCCAACAAACACATCCCTGCGAAGCAGTTTCCAGCGAAAGGCTTAAGTCAAGACCGACAGAGACACCTGAGACCCATGGTAGTTCGAGGAACATTTTCAATTAAGAAACAAGACCAAGGGAGACGAGAGGGGTCACAGGAGGAAAAGAAAAATCCAGAATAGGAGGGAGGTCTGGGGAGGAGAACAACACAAAAGGCGCGCAAAAGGGGCGTTCAGGATGAGAATTGTCAACCCCTTGTGCATGAAAGGGCTTAGGGTGGAGTGCCAAAGGCGGGGACACGGCTGATGGCAATTTTAAAATGCATCCCGGGCTTTAGTTTAATAAAGGAAAATATGAGAGACCATCTGAGGCTCTCTGGCTCTATGTGGCTGTGTCAAAGCGGCGCGGCGGCGTTTGGTTGAGATTCTGTACGACACTGGGAAGGGCTCGATTCAGTCGGAGTGTGATTGCGACTACTTTAGTCTGAAGTGTATGTTTGTCGGGGGCTGCAGCAAGCAATTGCAAATTCGATGGACGAGCATATGTGACTTTAGCCAATAGTTTCGTCAATTAAGTGGTATGAGAGGCTGGTCTAGTGGTTAAAAACGTAAAGGTTCAACGTGTACACACGAGTCCGTATATCAGAAGCGTTGGCAATCTTTAACAAGGTCAAATAGTACAAACTTTGCTAAGCCTTCTGCCATTAAGTAGAAATGACTGTATATGTGACGGCGACTGTCGTAGCTGAGGTCGAAGAGAGTGACACAAGTCAATAAAAAAGGACAATGTTAATGCAGCTCCTTAAACGGGCTGAAGTAGGTACAATGACTCTCACTCTTAAAATCGGTATTTATCTTTTAAAATATCTACGTCCTTTTTATACAATAAAATTATGTCAAGGATCGTCTTCTGAAATAGGATGAGGTTCTTATATCGTCAGTCGAATCCAAGCAGTGTCAGCGGAGTCTAGGCAATTGCCAGAAGTCTCACGGTTATGACACAAATATGTTGGTTGTGGTATCAGTTCGCGAAATGCGAACCAGTGCAGTGTTATAGTCGATCTGTCTGTCCATAATTTCATTTCATTTTCATTTCATTTATTTACTGATTTTATATCGCTGTACCTTAAGAATAATACATGTATTCTTTTGATAGTACAGGAATAATTCAATTAAGCATACGATTTTAAATGACGTGGTTTAAATTATATACAATTATTATTAATGTTGGAAAAGTGTATGTTTGCAAAAAATATTTTAAATGACTGCGCACAAATGCATACAAAAAGAACAAAAACAGAAATTTTGGGGAATTATTTCAGTTCGGACGAGAAAAATGGGAGAAACAAGCGTTACAAAATTGTCTGTACTCGGTCTTTGACCGTACCTGTGAAGGTAGGTGATTCCAGAGATGGGCGGCGTGAATGAAGAAGTTCCTGCGTGACATTAAACAAGTATGAATGGAGGGCCTTAAGGTAATGTTACGACTCGATCGACAGAAAGTGATCTTTTCAAAAAGATAGTTTGGCTGTTTCTTGTGAATAATTTTGAAGAGAAATATGCAAGATCTGTAGCTTAACAATGCTTCTAATTCGCAACCTAGGAGAATGGGACGTTTTTCCGAGACATGTTCATACCTGCGTAGGTTAAAAACATACCTTGTAGTGGCATTGATTGCTCTTGTCAACTTTTGGGAAGAAGAGTAATCACAGTCAGCGAACAATTCGGATGCATATGTCAATATTGGCACTATGAGTGCTCTGGCAAGTTTAAGTTTCACATTGAGAGGGAGAATATATTTGCTGATAGATAGGCCTCTTAGGGAGGTATATATCTTGGAAACTAAGCTATCGATGTGGTCAGTCCATGTCAATTCACTATTCAACACTATTCCAAGGTTTTTTACACATGTAACATATTCTATTATCGTGGAGTTGAGTTCTATTGGCGGGAAATTAGATAGAGAAGGGGATTGTTTCGAGATCGGGATTGCTTTTGTTATGTCAGGATTGAGCATTAGACAGTTGTAGGTAGCCCAATTTGCTATAGAGCTCAGATCCTCATTTATTTTTGCAACTGAATCTTCAACCATACCTAGTGGGAAGCTTAGGTAGATTTGAACATCGTCTGCATAGATATGGAAGTTACAGTAGGACAACACAGTTGGAAGGTCATTTATAAACATTGAGAATAACAATGGACCTAGAATAGAACCTTGAGGGACACCACAATGTACATCACAAAAAGATGAAAGTCTGGAATTATGGCAAACGGCTTGAACTCGGTTAGTAAGATACGAGAAAATTAATTTATTAGTGGGATTACAAAAATTGAATTGCGTGGACAGTTTGTGACATAGTATAGTTGGGTCAACACTGTCGAATGCTTTCGAGAAGTTAAGTAAGGTTAGTATGGTTGCTTTGTCTTCGTCAATAGCTCTTCGAATGTCGTCCGTCACCTTTAACAATGCTGTGACACAGCTATGTCCTTTCCGAAAACCTGACTGTAATGGGTTTAAGAGGTTGTGTTGCTCTAGATAATATAATATCTAGATATAAAAAAAATAAATAACACTTTTGACAAAAACGGAAGAATAGCAATGGGTCTGTATTCGGGTGGATTGGTTCTTTTGGGTATAGGGATTATTTTAGCTTTCTTCCATTGTATTGGGTATGTTGATGTCATGATTATTGTGTTAATTATATGTGTTATGTGAGGGAGTATTATTGGAAGCAGTACTTTAATTAAGTCTGGGTGAATATTGTCGAGGCCAACGCACTTCGACTTGATCGAGAACATCGCGGAACCGATTGTGTAGGAATTAACTCTACCCAATTCATATGCATTTGCTAGAGTATTATTTGAAAGTGTTGAAGACATCCTTTCGGATGCTCTCGGCATAGTAGAAGCAAATTGAATATTTAAGTTATCAGGATTTATGTCATCATCGTTAATCCTTTTCTTTGTTTTGCTCAGTCCAATATCGCGAACCTGTTTCCATAAGAACCTGGAAGATCGGTCGTTATTGAATTTTGTTTTGTAATACCGGAGCTTAGCCGATCTTATCATCAACGTGACATCGTTTCTGCAGTTTTTATATGCATTATGCATTTCCGGGCAACGGAATCTTCTCCATCGTCTGAAAAGAAAGTCCCTCTTTCTTATCGCGAGAAGAATTTGATCTGTTAACCACGGAGATGTTTCGCATCTAATGACTCGCGTACGAAGTGGGACATGTTTTTCCAACAGGTAGTTTAGACTTGCATTGAAAAATGTGATTTGCTCATCGACGTCAGACGACATATATAGCGTACTCCACTCAACATTTAAACAATCCGAAAACAAGTTATCAACATTAATACTACGGAAATCACGATATTGAACGGACTGAGGACAACTCCTTTCGGATAGAATGTCAAATGTCGCAAAAATAAGGTCGTGGTACAGAAATACAGGAACAGAAAGTTGACATACTGAAAGAATGTAGACCCATCCAAATTAAATGACAACCGTATATTGTCTATTTTGAGTACACGAGCTTTGATTGACTTGTTGTGTATCACTTGATGTGAATGGGCGTTCAAGACAATCTGTGTCTTCAAGGCTTTTTGGGGTATGGCCACTGAAGGAGCTTTGCAACAGTCTCAAATTTTCTTTAACAAAATCCGACATTATAAAAATCGCTAAAGTCACTTTTTGTTGTTCAGAAAACACGTTGACTTCACATAGGACATCAGGACAGTAGGCACTATCCATGGTGTAAGGAAAATGAGGTTGATGCCCTGTGTGACGATATCGTGGAATTTTGAATGTCAACAGAAATATAAAAGCCGAAGCAAATATTTACAAATTTTTAAACAAAAAACAGACTTCTTTTCAATATGTTTGTACTCTCTCTAGTTTCTGCAACAGCACATCTTCATACAGTGGCAGTAGAAATCCCATCCCATTCCTAATATTTTTTATTATAGACGAGAAGGAGGCCCCATCACGCTAAGTGGTATACTATTTGACTGGAATTGTGACAATTTGGATCTAGGCGAGACCACTTGACAGCTTTTTGAATGACTTTTGACAAAATAGATATTTGTTTTCTGAGAGAGCTTACGTGAAGAGATAGTGTATCCGGAGAAGGATTTTCTGCCAGTTATTTCAGTGACATTTCTTGTCATACGTGAAAACAAATGAAATTTCACGGTTTCATGGCCATAGGTCCACAATGGACTCTTGAGACACATGGTCAACCCACTTAGGTGAGTCATAAGTCCATAATACTTTTAGACAGAAGCCCACAAATGAAACACAAAGTGGGTCATAATTCCACAAATATAATGTTGAATTGAAAAAAATGGAAATATGTTTGCCGTTACATATTTGATATTTAACCTGTATGAAATTTGGCTGCATTTAAAGTATGGTTGAGGGGCTCGCTTGGCTCGCTGACAAAATTTTAACTCTATGTTTCGCTAGCTCACGCTAAATCGGCGCTTCGCTAAGAGTTTGTCAACAACTGTCTGGCAGGCGCGTGGAACAATATAAATTATAACTCTTGGATTTAGAATAGGAACAGGATTCTGTGTTCCTATTCTTCAGGCGCCTGTCAGAGAGTCGTTGACGTACCCTTAGCGGAGCGACAAGGTCCTCAATTTAATTATGGACTTGTGACCTGTGGAAGTATGACCCTGCACCATTAGAAAATAGCGGAACAAATTTGAATGACTTTATTTTCTGATTAATAGATTTAATGACGAAGAGAGTGACGTGACAGAATAAAAAGATGGTGGTGTTTACAAGCTCTGCAGTACACCTTATTTTCCTTACATCATATTTCTGTTTCAACTCTTAGCTCTTTGATAATGTTTCTACCACTTCCGCAGACATTTTAAATTTGGCGGGTTGCTGTGGGTCGGATGTTTGAAGAGCGTTAACAATCAACAGATTGTCCACATTATTCTAAACACAATTGGAGAAATCTTAAGCTAGCTGGCCAATATACTTGTTTCTAAGGAAAGCTTCAAAACGGCCAAACGATTTGTTTTGCTTGTCCCAAATTTTCACTTCGCAGACATCTTTGGCAGTAAGAGACGGCTGCATTGTTTTTCGAAGTCTAAATGGCTGCGGTGCGTGAGGTAGTACTGCCGATCAAGGAAGGAAGTACAACCGATCCCACGAACCTCTGACAGCCAAGCGGCAATGAAGGCCATAGATAATAAGGAAGTGGTATTGATGTACTGCACCCATTGTGCTGCCACAGATCAATACAGATAATACTTGACAGCCAGCCAGTTGTGTCAACAAATTTTATTAGTACGTTAATCAGTAGATCACTGAGGTAGTTTAGACTTTCATGAAAGTAGGAGCCCTTAGTGAATTTTCTAGTTCTAGTATAAAAGTGAAGGACACTTGCAGACAAGGTGCTGTATGATTTCCTCCTCATCCTCGACTAGGCAGCTTCTACAAAAGTCGTTGGAGAATAAGCTTAGTGTTTCTGCAGGAAGGCCTAGAAGATCGGTAATGTTTGGTAAGTATTTCCACTGCAGTACTAATTTTAGTTCAAGATCAAGATGAGGCCAGATTGCCAGATTAGCTTTTAAGTTCGATGATGCTGGTCGACCATCGGGGATTGGTTTTTTGTGTGTAGAGGTTGCTGGGTTGTAACTTTTTTTGTATTTCGTTTCGGCAGTCTTGAAAAAGTGAAAGACGAAGCATTAGATCTGCAGCAAGGGCTTTTATCAACACTGGGTGAAACGAGATAATTATCATTGCTCGACTTCAGACTCATTGTTGATGAAAAATGTTTCTTTTGGATCCCTCTACCAAAAACAATTATCAAAGTTATTGTGCTCTCCCCGGAAACTGTTCCCGTAGCAATGGAAAGGAGGCATCTTCTAGAAAAGCACTCCTTCCAAGAGCTATTTAAACTGAATACACCTGGTTGGATTTAGGATTAATGAGTAGGTCTCGTGGTAATACTCCTTCCCCCAGTACGTCGGTCTAAGTGGCAAGTCAGGGCACCCATACCCACCAGTTTTCCTACTTCTAAGACAAATATTCGTCAAGTTATGGTCGAGTTACTACCATATATGTGCCACAAAGGCGCCAAAAATCCTCACCAGAATCGAATTCCCTCTTCTTGACGTAATCCCATTTCCTGTTTACAATCGAATTTAAAGTAAATTCTGCGTTCAATTCTACTTTTTCTAGCTGCAGTGCCATACCTAACATTCCTTCTCTGCGTCTCACTATCATCTCAAATACGCACCGCATAACAAACCGCATGATACCCTACAACTAAGCACAGTCTCCTTAATTGACTGTCCAGGCCAAATTGAGCCCAAACCTATATAATTGCATGGCAGACTAACGACCGATGTAGACCCTAATTCAAGACGCCAAGACATTTGTTAAGCCATTTCATTTCATTATTTGCGCATTGCACTGCCACCGGTGTCCAACCGTCCAGATATCCTGCATCGCAGCCAGTCGGGCATTATCATTTGCCCATCCATCACCATTAGAGAAGGTGAACACTCTGCTCCAGACTAATTTATCCGACCATTTGCCACGGTTCGCATGTCCCATCTTGTGTGTGTCACTCCCACATTAAGACATTGCAAACATTTTTGGCCATTAACTTGGTCACCACCCTCCCCCGTCAACGTCAGCCACCACCGGCCACCGATAGCAGCATCAATTGGCCATCGACAGCCCAAAAACTAAGTCCAACCATCAATTTATTAAGATTTAGAGTTTCCAAAGTGAGCAGGGCACCTTTCTTCTTGTGCGCCACTCGAAAGGGCTCATCTCCGTTCTCGGTCCTGAATGGCACTCGCAACTTCGATATGTTGCATTGTGTGATTTATTTATGACACAAACATGCACAGCGCGCACACCGCACACACAGGATCCTCTCCCAAGGCGGTCCTCTAATGCATCCCCAGCTTGGCCGCAGCAGTCAGTTTCCATTTATATCCATCCACCACCAGAGGAGATATCTCTCTATTGCCTCCCGCTCCGGTCAGACGCCAATCGAATGGAGGCAAAGCGCCCCAAGAACAACCGTCCAATCTGAGAGACGACAGCACATAAAAACAACACACTGGACTCAAAGTGTTGAGCAGAAGGACACTGAACAGGACTTGGAAAAGCGCAAAAAAGGCACAGCAAAAAAATATAGAGAGAGTAGAAAGAAAAAAAAAACACTGAGAATGCTTGGTCCAGAACTGATGCGGTATCCTTCCTCTTGCACATTCATTCATCTTCGGAGCGGGCGCATAAAGACACCACACACCCGGACGCACACACAGAGGACAAACGACCCGACCCGACCTCTTTTATCAGGGATTCTTCATTTCAATCACATCAAATGCAGACATTTTTGTTTGTGACACCGTTAGAGACAGAAAGGGTGCACAAAACGAAAAAAAACACACGCGCTCCAGCTGAGGGTGACCAGCAGCGGAGAAGAATTTTTTCGACTATGCAAACCGGAAAAAGGGGGAACAACAGCAATCCGATCCTTCGGGGCTCTCTCCTTGTCCTTTCGCTTGATTGGTGCGGGACAAGACAGGAGCTTGAGGAAAACAACGCACGGGGTTGGGTGTTCTTAAATTTATTCATTTTTTCATCAAAAGCAGTCTCAGGGCGGAGCAGCCGAGTTGGTATGCTGGTTCGGTCTGCGTGCAGTTTGTCGCATTGCACTGCTCATATCCGATCCATCTTCGACTTCTCACAGAGTGCCAGGATGAGGGTACTGTTGCAGCTTTGTCTGAAAGAGGCAGGTTAGGTTGAGAGAAGAATTGACTGGTGGCTGACCGCGCAACTTACCATTTTCACACCTCTTGCAGGCAACCGGTTGTGGGTCAGTCTTCAGCAGAACTTTCGAATGCATCCTCACGGACTAGTGGTAGACTTTCAAATGAGCTTCGCGTGGGAAGGCCATCCACTTTTAAGCGCTCGTAGACAGGGTACAGTGTGCAAATTCACGTGGCTATCGAAGATAAGCTATCGGCGGAGGTGAACCAGAGCACGTCATCCAGCTGAAGTGCTCGCAGATAAGCGAGAATTAATAAACAATTGTATTTTTTTTTGCGATTTAGCCGAAGTGTAGCGATTTGATAAACACGGATATCAGAGGTATTTGTTCCGTTTAATGACTAAGGGACGATTAACTAATGGGCTGGGGAAACTAGGCGAGTAGACGAGGTCGTGTGCAGATCACAATCTTGACATTTGGTATTGCGATTGCACATCGTACTCGGATTGTTGCGTCGTAGTATTGACTGAAGTCCAACCAAGAGGTGACTTACTATTTGCACTCGACAGCAGATTCGGAAGGTAATCTCTGGGATTGACTGATTGCGTGGTTTTTATTGTCACTGTTGCACACTGTACAAACGTAGATTTTATGATGAGCGATGATGTGGACCGTCTTTTCAGATGTGTAATCTTTTAACACGCAACTCATTGGCAATGAACAAAATACTCCGTCGCTTTAGGATTTGTTTTTGTTTAAAACTTGTTCTAGTATTTGTGTATTTTTATGTGAAAATTTGGTCCTGCGGTAGGATGATTTGACAGCAATTTGAATGCCATTCTGTGTCAGCTTAGGAAAAATCGAAAACATCGAAAAATGACCAAGTACTCGAGTCACTGGAGATATAGGTTAGTTTATTGGTCTGCTAGCGAAATGTGTTAGTACACACTTAAATCACTGTTGGTCCATTGTGATACCCAGTCCCTTAGTGTGATCCCAATGGCCAATCTTAACGGGACCAGATTTGAGAACCAGATAAATTCACATTTACTTTTTCTTTCACTGGGATTCGAACCTGGGACCCCTATAACCAAGGGCAGGCAGTCAACAAACACATAGTCGTTATATGTCAACCTAATTTCAATGAATTAAAAATCGGTTTTATTGAACGTTGATTGTTTAAATGGAGCAAGCACGGACAAAATTCTAAAAAAATGCATTCTTCCCTTCCAAATTTAATTTTTTTGTTGTGTTTGTCACTAATCCGGCAAAGTATTCTTCTCCGAAACAGAATTCTTTTTTTATTCGTACCGGATCGAATGTTCTCTATAAAAAGCTGAAAGAGCATATGTTTATGCAAACAGTTGTTGTTTTTTGTTTTAAGTGCATTACGAATTAATGTCAAGAGCACAGACTGCTTTATACTCTTTACTTACTTTTATGACTGAGTGTACTTGCATATGTAATTAGAATAAGATAGTCTGGTGGTGCAGTTTCTGTCGGCGCTTATGCACAATTATAATTAATGTTCTGTTGTATTTTAAATCTACTAGTACTCAATCGACTACTGACGATACAATGATGCACTTACGACATGATCATCGACATCGGCATGATAACCTCAATATGCTGACAAAGTAAAGCAATTTAGGTTACCACGTGGATCTAGTCCATCATCAACCAGCTGACTAGCAGGTTAAGAAAAAAGTCCTCAAGTCCACTACAAGAATTGTTACTGTGTACAGAAGTTTCCGCCCGTTTTACCCTTCTGACAGTAAGCTGGTCTGGCTTGACCTTATCCATTTTAGAAATCTTGTCCAAATCTTTTGACCTTTCCAGTGATTATATTTGTTTTGTTTTAGTGTAGACAATTAAATGAAAGATCTGATAAGAAAGACGATTTCTCTAGAGTCAATCGAATATGCTTGGCGAAACCAACTTATTGACAGAATGGTCCACTTGGCGACTCCTCAAATTTTTGCACAATGCGATCGTTTGAGATGGGGTGAATACTGTCTGAAGCAATTCAAAGTGATTTTAACAGTAGCGAACTTCAGACAGTTTCCTCTCCGACGAGTAATTCAGGTCCGCAATTTCACTGTCACCCACACAATGTACGTACTAAAATGCTTGGCCATATCTTTCAGAAGTAAACAGAAGATCTCGAAGTCCTCGAATTTGAAGTTATGATGGGCCAGGATGTCTTCAATCTATACGCCATGATGTTTATGATGCCTGTATGTTTATTACAGTCAAACTTCGATAAATCGAAACTTTGTTATCTCGAATTTTTAGTGGCAAGTAATGTTTCGAGTTTTCGAAGTTGGCCTGTTTGTCTGTATATGAAAACTGAGGAATATGTTTGGAGCGATGAAGAGGGTGTCTCATCCGCTCCGAGTGCGAGTGATATTTGTTTTTTCACTTACAAACGATATTGCAGCAATGTAGAGCATAATGGGTCTGACTGCTGATACGAACAACAAGTGCACCAGTAGTTCCGCACTTGCATCCTATTGTCCTGCCAAATGATGGAATTCCATCTTTATTTGGTATCGAGACTCGTAAATGGAGATACAGCACTGATGTTTTGATAACTTTGCTCACAATTGTCTGGAAAAATACCTTTTGGTTTTGGTACCCATTTTTTACCTTTTTTTTAAATTCAGTATCGGGCATTGGAAAGCTTATATTGAAATGATAATTCAATACGTCGCCTCAAGCGGTGACGTACTCGAGTGAGGTTTCTACTATTTTACGCACAAATTTTTCAAAGAAAAGCTTATCCAATACGTGTCCATTGTTTTCTCTGTCTAAACAAAGCTTCCCAAACTTGGCCGCTCGGAGTCTGCAAAAAACACAAGCGTTTGCTGTAGAAGCTATGTCTTGGCCCTCTACGAGTTGTACCGCCGCCAATATTATATTATATTATGACAACAATGATGATGAACAGTACGGGCGGCAAATGTGGTTTACGTGGGTAATATGGTTCCCGACCGTATTCCCTAAACCACAACTCACAAGAAAATAAATACATTACGAACACGTAAAAACTGGTTTAGCCTCAGTCATTCGTGGTGAGTTTGGAGCCTTGAAGCCTTTAAAGATATACAGGGTATTTCGTTTTTTCAACTTTCGTTGGAATTATTTGATAAGTTTCGTTAAGTGTTTTTACATTGATGTTGGTGTGAAATTAGGTTATGCATGTACTTTCTTAACTTGTGTGTTATTACATTTTTAAAAAAGATTGTCATGTGTGTTTCTAAAATGAGTGAACAAATTACAGTGTGTATGGCCCATTCATATGAGCGCCGAACTATTAGAAACAATCCTTTTCCAGAAAATATGAACAATAAGTTATATTTATTGGTATGCAAAAAGATTGGAACTGAATTATCGAGTTTTTTCATCGACAAAAATCTTAACAAAAGTTAGTTTGAGTATCCTAATTAATGATTTATAATCTTTTCTCTGCGAATCAATCATTCTCTTCGCCAACTGTCAAGCTGAGTTCGTAATACACAAAGATTCAAACACAATTCACAACCTCCACGACCAAGAAATTCGCAGTGAAGTGTCAGTTTAGGTCTCGTGAAGTTCGTGCGATCTCATATAAACGGGCCTTTAAATATAACCTACACCATGCACTCATGTATTGCCCAGTAGGCCATACTTGACACGTTCTCTTTAGTGAAACTTAACTCTTTTTTATTTTTATTTCGAGGGCTAACAAAGTCCAAGACCACAGAAGACTTGGCGGGAGGAAGGATGATGGAAGCCATGTTGAAAATTAACAAGGTTCCCCTGAAAACCTGGGTATGCCATATTCAACACCTAGTGGGCCACATTAGCCACAATTTTTTTAAAGACTCAAATATGAAGTTCCTTTAAGTTTTCTTGGTTTTTGTTTTTTTGATGATAGTTTCTAAGGACTGATATAAAAACGATATGCAAACTGCTACAGTACAACAAAAAATTAAAGAACTTACTTAATGTGATGACTTAATGAACTGACTTAATGTATGGTTTTATTTAAAAATGTTATAGTTAGGTCATATATGCCGCACTTACTCTATCAGTGATGGTATTCATTTGTTTGTAGATGGCGGCTTAATCGTAACATCCGGCTTTTGTACGCTATTCCCAACATCATTTTCGGGTTAATTCACTAAGCACTCCCTACTTAGTAAAGTAACTGACAGGTGACTAACTAAATCAAGCCAAATCATCTTGTATAGCAAGTTGCTCGACAGCTTTACAATGGGCATTTTCATGTGAATGCCCTAAACGATTTTTTCATACTTAAAACTTTTACTTACTAAATACTAACTTACGTCTTCTTACATAATTTTGCTAACTTTTTGTTAATTTACAGAATTGAATTTTAATGTTGGAGCTTAAGTTATGTACATCTGTTCAGTGGTAAAAACATACTCTGAATGAGGTCACAAAATAACAAGATAGCGGCGTTGACAAGCTGTCCGCACAAAATGTTTTCCTTACACCATGACCATGAATTAGCGTCATCATATAGAGCAAAAATCTTCTAAAACACCTTGTCCGTTTATGCTGTAAAGCATTCCCTAAAATCTGAAGTTAAAAGCTCAAATATGTCGCCTGGTGGAATTATCCACTGATTTAAAAATCGAGCATTTTGTGAACAAACGCAAGTAGGCAATGAAATATACGCGTGTTTACTTACATTGCTGAATTGACTGACTTCTTATGAAATGCCTTTTTACCCTGCAGCCCATTTGAAAGTGCAGCCATGCAATAAAAAGTTCTTCGCCACTGAGTCGTCATTGACCTTATACTCCGACCGCACAAATGTCAGCCTCCTTCCATCAAGTCAGTCTTCTGCATTTCTGCCTTTCGCAAATGCTCGAAATAAGGTCCATGCTGATTTATCTGTCGAATCGAAATAGCTTAACCCACGCCCTCTGCTCAAACAATGGAGCCCAGCCCGGCCAGACGTCACTCTCACCGCTGATTAAACACTCCGGGTTGTCGTGTTGTTTCGCGCCGCCATTAAATCCAATTCACTCTGCTCATATACCGGTAATTACCGTCACGTGACAACACAGCCAGTGTTACTACAAACAATGTTCCGCGAAGCATCCGATCCAAGCAGTCGCGCTGCGCCGCGCCACCGACTGTCGTCATCAGCAGCAGTAGCTTCAACTTGGGGTTTTCCGATAAACAGCCTCACTATAAGAATGTGTGTGCGAAAACTTTTGGCAGGATACAACTAGGATACAACTGTTGTTTGTGCTTAAATGTTCCCACTTACACACAGCGACGTCCTCCACCGTGCCGATGTTCGTCGACGTCCTCCATGGCTCGATCCCTGTTCGCATGTGGAACCGTATGAGCGATTGTGTAGACCCATTCGCACTCTCCCATGCATTAGACGATGCTGGCCTGGCAAATGAAAGTCGACAATTGACAAGCATACGAGCGTGTGTATCCTTTCTGTATAATTGTGACTGGTACACACACTTATAGAGTTTTCGTTTTGCAATTTCATTAAATTCCAGCATCCCGCCATAAATCTTCCGATAAAGGTGGCGGAGTCAGAGTTTGCTCGAGATGGTGACGGTTGGGTGCGGGAGGAAAGTGTGGAGGGACTTTTCACAGGACAAGCGACATTTCGTTTTCACGACAAAAACGAACAAAAAAAAAATGGAAAAAATATGTGAAAAAGGACTTGGAAGTGAGGAGAAAATATAAAACACGACTGCTCCTGTGTGTGCACAGCTGAAAGAAAATCCATCCACCAACGGGAAAGAATGAGTTTTTGGGACAAAAGTGTACCAAAAGGACGAACGGGAAAAAAATAAAAAATGCTGAAAAAAATCCCAAGAAGAAAAGCGAATGGGAAAATTGGAAAAGCGACTGCAAGGGAAGCTGAAAAGAAGAAAAAAAAAAGACGCCCGGCATACCACCATATCGCTCTGCCGCTGCTCAACCTCTTGTGCTCCGCGCTGGCTTCGAAAGGAGCAAACAAGAAGCGAACGGCTGAAAAAAAACCGGGAAACTTCCATAAGGAAACTGAGGAACACAGAGTAACAGTGAATCGAAATGGAAAAAAAGAACGAAGAAAAAAATCGGTGAATCGAGAAAAAGAACGACGAGCGGGCAAAGTTATGCGATTTTCTGGTGTTCCTTTTATAATTTTCCTATTTTCCCTCACTCCAGCTGTTGGCGATGTACTATCCCCTCCCACCCCGGCTAGCGACGACGACAACGACGACCGCCTGAAAAGGAGCAAAATGTCCTTGGCTCAAATAATAACGGAAAAAATCGTTTTCCCATTCCGCCATTCCATCACCCCGCATACGGTGCCGTCGTCTTCCTATTTTTGCAATTTTCCTTGTGGACCCGACGGGCCGGAGAAAGGGCGAAAAGAAAACCGATGGATCTAAACCGAAGGATGAAGGAATCCTCTCCGTTTTCTGACCGTCAACAATGGGTGTGGAGCAGGGTGTGGAGAAAGCACAACAACAACACAGTGCCACGACAAACAGCAAACAAGGATGCCAACCAGCTGAAGCATGGCATCGCAAATCCTTGTGCAGTATTTTGATTGGTTCAATGGGTTCCCTGTGATCCTACAGAGACGCTCTGGTGAGGTCTGGTGATGCTGCCGCTGCCGCTGATGCTGCTGCTGCTGCTGCTGTTGCTGGCGCTTCTGCTGCTGATGACTATGATGGCGGTCTTACCGTATCAATGTGTGGGTGTGTGTGCATCCCTGTGTGGGTTTGTTTGCAGATGCGGGTGCCTGCCTGATACAAAGATCCATCGAATCCTGGCAGCTCCTACACCAGGCCAACGTAGCATCCGACATGAGCAGCTATATTTATGCATTCCTCCGGATGCTTTGCGAAAAGTTTACTTTGACGATATTATTCTTCTCCGCTTTGGTCCCTCTCGATATCTCTCCTTGGAGGAGTACGGGCCATGGGGATGGAATAGTTTTCCAATATTTTCTCTTTTTATCCTTGTCACCCTCTGTCGCTGCGCTGGTGGAACTATTGACTTTTAAAAAGTTTCACTTTGGTCATTTTTTTGCCTGCACTCGGTTGTTTTGCCCGCTTGCTCCCTTGGAATTTATCCTGCCTCCCGATAGTCCTTCATTGATTGCAGTCCAAGTTTTAAGTTCTCGAGGTGGTGGCGCGACCACCCAGCCGTTCAGAATGCATTTGCTCCCCTTGAAGGCATCTGAGATAGAGGAGCGGTGGAGTATTGGAAACGGTGTGCGTTAGCGATTTCTTTTTTTTTTCTTTGCTCCTCGTCCTGAACAAAGGAAAAGTTGAAGTTTATGTCGGTTTGAAGGCACGACTGGGAGAACGGGCGAACGAATCCCTCTACTGGTTGTCGAAGGTGGAGCGGGAGAGTTAATGTGATGCATTAGTGGAGTTTAATAATGTAATGCTGCGACTGATGCCAAGGACACAGATGTTCCCGAGGTGAAAACCTTGACGGGACTCGTGAAGACATTTTTAACGAGAAACTAAAAAAAAATTGAATGCGCGATCTGTTGAGGAAATGTCCAAGGTATTGATCAAAGAATGTTGTTGGGCTGGAATTCAATGAAGCTGCAATGAACGTCGACTTTCGCTTTAATACCTACAAGTGACAATACTCACTTACTTATCAGGGAAACCGATATCGCTGCCTTCCATCGTTGACAGTCCTGGGCACGGTGTTTCCAGTCATCACGACCAAGCTGGCTTGCGTCCGCGACTTGAGCTTTATACTGGAGGTTTCGCCTTCCTTGCCTCCTCGAAGCACGAGGGTCGGATTCGAAGGCCCTCTTTGTTGAAGAGTTGTTGTCCATGCGCTCGATGTGGCATGGCCAGTGTAGTCGATGGATTTCTGCCTTCCGGACTCCATCCACGTCTTAGTACAGCTCGTAGAGATAGTAATTGCGTCTTCTTAGCGTTCAGCTTTCGGCTCCATTACACCGTACTGGCAAAATTAGAGTTTGTTAACATGAATTAGGTCCTTCAAGCCCAGTTGTTTATATTAACCGAAGTAAAATCGGTTGCCAAGGCGGTTTCTATGTCGGATATCCACTAAAATGACATTCGTGGAGTTTATGTCTGCACCGAGGTATGTCTGCACTCCTCCACTACCTCAGAATGGTAGCTGTCGATTGTGATGCTTTGCCCTAAGTGGTCTGCAGCGGATCGCGTCTTGCTCGACAGTATATATTTCTTCTTATCCTCATCGACCTACGCACGTTCTTTAATCGAAGTAAATGCTTCCACTTTAGCACATTGGGAACGATGTCGCGATGTCATCAGCGTATCCCAACAGCTGCACTGACTTAAATCTGAACATAGGGATTTCATAATTGTTTTCAAGAATCAGTAGAAAGTGCTTGAGCAACATCTTTCGAACGCTATGTGCCCGCTATGAAATTGAATGGGGATTGTGCACAAAATAGACAAGTTGAAGATAGTGAGAGTATCAACCAACAGCAAGCGTTGAGGCGGAAGAGGGACTACCGAATCAGATCCAACAAGTTAAATTAAGTCTAAAATAGGTCATGTACAACTGCTTTTTGTGTTTTTTGTGTAATGCTACAGTCCGAAAAGATCGTGGGCCCTATACAAACTGAAATGTCTCCAAAAACAGGCACAAAATTAACTGATGAGCAACCTTATAACAAGATTAAAGTATACGCTGATGCTTCTTGAATAGGATCAATTTCATGGTATTGTGTACCCCTTTTTGGTTGGCCACAGTTTGATGTAAGCCAAATCATTTTTATCCGTTTTCCTTTAAATTTCGACCACTATTGACAACACCTCAATAACCTATTCGACTACCTCCGTTGTAGCAGTTGTTTGGTGTTGGAATCATGGCTCAAATGTTAACTGAACTGTGAGAACGGAGCATGTTCATTTGCCGTATTAAAAAATATATATTAGAAATCTTGACGAATAGATTAGTCGATCAGCAGAGTCTTATCAGTCATTGAAAGAGTGTTTAAATGCTCTTTGTAATATGGACAGTTCGACAATGAAAAATTACCATGGCAAGGTACAGCGCCAAGTCACGTGTCCATCACAAAATTCTATTATCAAAATTGATACTCGCTCACAGCAACGTGACGCGTATGATTGTCTTTCACGATCTAATATTCAAGGCTTAGTGGTCAAATTGGAATTGTGGGTTTGAAAAATCAGCCAATATCCACTGAATTCCGTTGTGGTAAAAAATTAAAAGACGATGATCGGGCCAGATGTACACGTGAAGGCAGAACACGCGAAATTATCAGAATAATCCATGATATTGCTGGACGATCTAGGTTTATGAAATAGATAAACTTATATAAATATCAAATAATACCGTCAATCCATATTAGGTCTATAACTTAATTCGTGCAGAGAGAGTAAGTCAGACCAGAATATGAAAAGCTTGATTCATACTTGGCTGCTAAGCCAGTGCAGCTCTTTAGGATGGGACCAGAAAGATGGGGAAGAAGTCATAGCTTCAGGTGGACAGTACTTTGAAAAATACTATTGCACATGTTTTCCTTTTAGACCTAGCTTCCTAATTTTGAAATGATCGCCAAAATGGTGGACGGAACAAGGATGCGAGTGAAGATTTCAAAACAGAACTTGGAACTATTCCTTTTGATAAGCCGGGATCCATACCTATTGCAATAACAACACTGGACATTTCCTTGCAAGAGGATGACGCTTCAACAATTAGTTGAAGGCCGTTCGACTTTTTCCGCCGTATGGCTTATGTATTGTCTTTTCTGACTTTTGTAGTAATTGTTAATATTTTCATTTATATAGTTTCAGTCTCTGTTTCTGCACAAAAACGGCGGAGATCATTTGATATACTACAGTTGGTGCTTGAACTTAACAACACGTCCATAGAAGCTAGTTCTTCAACACAACCACAACACCGACCCAGTTGTCATTTGTGGGTACTCGTAAACGACGTCACTTTTATATTTTCAGCTCTTATAATCAATCTAGTAATGTGTACGAAATTTGCAAGAAATTCATTATGTGGAGAATGTCTTCGTTTAAAAGCAATTATTTGTCATGATTGTAGTAAGAAAACAAAACATATTCTTAATGAAAAATGTTAATATGACCACATTTTTAGTTTATTTTTGATTAAATGATTGATTAGCACTTTTAAATGATTTGCTAGATCAAAATTTCCGCTTTTATTGTATGAGCTTTAATGGCCCTTGCCGTCTTTCTAGCATTAAGGATTCTCCATGTCTTATAATTAGAGGATGCATCGCAAAGTGGAGTCTTGACGGTGTGGGAATGCGACGAATTACAAGGAAATCATGGCTGTATACTCGAAATTGCATATTACAGATTCCGCTCTCTGCCAAGGTTCTCAACCCTGCTCAGCCGATTCCGCGGAAAATAATCTTGGAAGCTTGGAAATATTCGCCAAAGCACGCAAAACAGGCGAAGACCTCAAGAGGGTCATAAAGATAATGTTAATTTTATAAAACTACGCCATGCGATGTGGGCTAACATTCACGAAGAATGACTAGAAAAGACTCACGGCAGTAGTGAGTCACTAATGTTAGTTAGGTATTACCCAGCAAAGATTCAATAGATTGTGAGTGGCGAGAAAGACAGTGTTTCCCCAGACGTTTTGAAATTAACATTAAATTACGTCCTTTGAGTGGTTTCATTCGTGGCCCATGACTTTGGGGGTATGTGCGTCGACCACAATACACTTGAACTCGACGTATAAGTTCGATCTCTGATCTGCCCCCTCCACTCTTGTGAGAACAGTAACACATACAAGACGAGTGGTTGCTAAGAAGCTAGGCTTTGGCCCTCTATGAGCTGTTGCGCCACACAATTATAGATGAATATATAACGCAGTAGAACTTGATTGAGGCATTTACACAATAATATTCTTTTTTGTCACAATATTGCACATTTTAAGTAAAAAGCTCTGACGGTGAAATTGAAGATTTCTTTTGAATTCTTTAATCATTCTGAAAAAACAGTAATGAAATGGCTGTGTTTTGTTTCACCCCGTCACTCTCAGCCTTCAGTCAGTTCTGGCAAATGCCGAAAGAAGGGCGAACAGGAAACAATGAAACTGGGCCGCATTAGGTGAATAATAAAATAATTCTACTGTTTCAAGACCAAATTATGTAAAACCCAGTACTACACTCTATTTGCATTTGTCCTTTCTTGCGCCATATAAATCTTCCACTAAGCAGGGTTTATCTAAACATGAAACTAGAAATTAAAAAATTTACAAAAAAATGAATAAAAAGAAGACTGAAAGGACTTCACTGCACAACAATTACCAGGAAAACAATATAGCAAGGACATGTGAAAAGACAAACTTTGCAACAATAGACCAGAAGTCTCCGCAGGGCCATTGTACGCCCGGTATCCGCCAAACAATGGCGACACAACAACGACACCGACAACGACAACTAACTTCACTCTGCAGCGCATCGAGCAATAACGTATCTCTCTATTACGAAAGTTCATATTAACAAGTTCCCGTCCTTTTTTTTCCACGTTTTGTTTTTATTTATTTTTTGTTCGTTTCTAATTTATTTTTCGTTTAATTCTGCTCATCTCGGAGCAAGCCAGAAGGGTATCCTTAACCCCTTTTACCCCCGAGTGTGTGTTTGCTTGTGCGAGCGGCGGAGCGGAGGGAGGCAACTGTGCATGTTCACATAAACAATGCTAAATACGGATCCCGCCTGGAGGCTGCATCAGAGTCCACTCCATTTCGTTGTCGGAATTTTAGTACAACTTAGAGCCATTCCTAGGTAGGTAGGGAGTTGAGCAATGATGATGGAACGAGTGCGGGGGAGGGGAGGAAGACTCACACTCACACCCGGCGGTCGACGACAACGATAATGAGGAGAGAAGAAGATTTTGAAATCAGAACCGTATTCTATTGTCCTTGTGCCGCCATTATTCTGACTGCCATCCAGCCAAATGAACGCGCACTCATTCAGGTAGGGATTCAATCCTTCATGGCAGCGTCCTCTGGAACAGTTGTTTGCCATGCTGGAGGATCTCCTGAGCTGGTTATTACAGAAATGAGCGAAACCGGATCCGATGACATCATAGTTATATCTCTTTCTCAGTGGTAATGGGTCCATATTTCACATTTTCCAACTCATCCTGTCCCGTCCTGTCCTGTCCACCTGCCCCGGGGCGGTGCGAGGCTAATTAGTCCGATGGAGCTCGGTTTTGGGTTTCATGATTTCCCTTTTTTTTTTTGGTTTTTCTGTGTTTTTGTGCTGGGTCTGGTGCGGTGCGTCGTCCTCTTTGGTTTTAATTAATGGCAATGATTTCGATGGCAGTGGACAAATTGTGGCGATGTGGAGAGCCCCTGCATAGGTGAATGTGGTTACCCAGCGGCACGCAACACAAAGCTGAAACAGAGAAAATAAAATACACACAAAAAAAAAAACATCAGCACAAACCCAACGCTCAGCATCACGTAATTAAGCTCTTAACCTATTGTCATGGACGTTAAATTACATTTCAAACATTTTTCGCAAAAAAAAACAAAACAACAAAAAAAATATACAAACAACGACAACTCAAATGGCATGTAAACGTTCCGCCCACCGTCAGCCGGATAGCACACAGCAGAAGCACACATTACTCGCATTCCATCGCCCGCAATGGATGAGGGTGAGATGGCTATGGCGATGGTGACGGTGTCGGTGTCGGTTCCACGCCTCCAGCCACCGCGCCGCGCCACAGCAAGGAATTTCCCAATTAACAGGACTTGACTTTAAAATTTAAACAGCACAAACAAACATATTAAGCGTAATTTAATACAAGCATAAACAACCCGGGCAAACAACGGCGCACTGGTGCTGATGTAACGCCGCCTCGCTGGAACATACGCTTCCCTGATGTGGGGTGGCAAGTCACCCCATATGCCGGGACTCGGAGAGGAAAAACAATGGCAATTGAATACAGACGCGAGGAGCGTTCGTTTTCTTCGCGAAGGAGATCGCAATTGGCTCCTTTGTTTCGAGGGAAGCACAATGCGTGTGTGCTGTGCTGGGAATGTTCGTGGGTGCGGAATGTAGAAGAAGCTTGTAGTAGACCACTGGCATATTTATGGATTGGTCTTGAAGTCTAGTAATGTTAGCTGGGCCAACAAGTGTAGTCAACAAACTCAAAGGAAAGATCAAACAATCACTATTTCTGAATTTATATTCTCGACAATTAAACCGAAAAAGTCTTCCGAAGGAATTGTGTAATGGGATGGTTTATTCATCGTCTCTTTCAACATCGCATGGAAGACTCGCTGAAAACTACTAATGTCAAGCGGTCTTGAAGATTTTCTTTCTGTAAGATATACATTTTTATGACAGTCGAGTCAAAGGGCCCAAACGTAAAAAGTGTAAGTAAACTTCCGCTTAGTCAGAACTGAACGAAGGCTCGCCAGACGTACAATGTACAACTGCAACTATTTCAGGCACAAAGTGGACGTTGCTATTTTTTTTTACCCCAATTAAGCAAGCAAAATTTAATGAAACCTAAAGAAAGAGCAGGAATGCAGTCATGTATAGAATTTAAGACTCAGTATTGACATGAACGCAAAAAGCTATTTGTTTCGCTCAAATTAAGTAAACAAAATTCAACGAAACTTAACGAAAGAGGAGGAAAGCAGTAAAAGACTGAATTTAAGGCTCAGTATTGACATGAACGCAGGAAACGATTTTTTTCTTATTAATAAAATAAACGAAACTTAACGAAAATGACGAATGAGGCCATATATTGAATGTAAGTTGCCGTACGGATATAAAACAATAAGATCTTGACGCAAGGTTGACTGTCATCAGATCTGCGAGTGCCTTAGAGTCAATAGAAGGAGTCGAAATTTAGCCGTCATGACTGAGAATGCGCCGCAGAACAGATTTCATGTAAATTCCGACTATGATTTCTAGCTCCCTCTGGGTGTCTCTTCCCATTAAGAGTTGAAGGCTTCTGGTTTGAATGCGGATCATCACTCCAACTTTACCGTTGTCACAAGCAATGTTCAATGAGTACGACTATATTGAAGAGCCTTTAGGTCATCGCTATTCGGTGTTGCCATCATTCAATTTGTAAGAGAATGGGACCAAGGATAGCCCTTGTAGATGCTTCAGAGACTCAAACCCCATAATAGAACTTAGAGAAAGAAAGTTACTCCAAGTGGACCAACACACGTGCAAGGACTTCCTCAATTTGCCAGTCGTCGATCTAATGGCAACCAATTACAGTAGTCACTTTCAATGAATTCTTGTGTTCACGTCGACGAATGCATGTAATGCGCCATATTCACAACATTTACCGTGCTCCCATCAGAGCCACCCTTAACGACGTGTACCTGCTGCTTCAGCGAATTAAATGCCAAAAAACGACAAACTCCAAGCCGAAGACAAAACGAAAAATGTCCTCCTTTCTTCCTCTTTCTTCTCCAAAAAAAAAAAAAACAACACAACTGTCAGTAGATTCAACCTTTATTCCGAAACAACAAAAAAAAACATTAAAAACGACTCCTTGCCGTGTACGCTCAACCCACCTTCATGACCCCCGCACAACACCCGGCTGGTTGACTGGGAAGCAATTCCTCAGTGGTGGTGGTGCGTTTAATTTAAATTTTAATTTCGATCTTAATCTCTTAATGCGAAATAAAATTGCCGTACACTGGTGGCATGTTATTACATTAGAATGGAGGACGAAATTGGGGACGGGCGTCGACTGGGGTAGCCAGACCGCCCGCATGGAGCGAAGGGTGGAATCCGGATCGGTTGCCGGTTGCACAGCCTCCTTCGCATTGGTTGACACATTTCGTTTCGTTTGTCCGTTTTGTTTCTACCTTCTGTGTATCGCTTCTACAGGAAATGACGTCCATAAGGCTTCTTCTTTTTTTCTCCCACTGGATCTACATCCCTGCCCCCGGCATTACGGTAGAACGGACTATTAAATTTGACCTTTTTATAGGATACTTTCTGGGGGCATTAACATTCATTTTGGGTTTACAATTCCGAGAGAGAGAGAGAGCGCGCGCACGGAACTTCTCGATTGTCACATTATCCTTCAGGGAGTGTGAGGGAGTCGATGGCGGGGATGCCCTCGTTGCTCGTTCATCGGCTCGGGATACTCTAGCGGTTGTCTAAATGGAGGAATTTATCGGCGGAGTGAGGGGCCCGAGTGCGTCTAAATTTCACTTGAACGCAGTTCGGTGCAAACTTGGCTTACTGCTTTGTCAACCGAAGGACGATGGCCAGGCCTGAGTGGCTGAGGGCATGTGGAAGTTCAGGCCTATCGGTAATCCAATTTTAACATCCCCTCGGGGGGTGGGATTTTCATTCGGAAAGTGTGGAGATTTTTACACTTCTCTCCTGTGTGCGCTCGGCGTGTACAATGGAAATTTATGTTCTGTTTATGCTGTTCTCGAGTTTTTCGATGTCGTTGTTGCTGTTCCTGTTTGGAGTTTTTTGTTTCCTTTTTAACGGCACTATTGAGGATAATTTTGAGACAAAAACGTAAAAAAGAAGGTCGTGCAGAGGATTATTTGCATATTCATTGCTGCACAGACACATGGCAGGCGAGAGCTTTCGCTTTCGCCGCCGAGGGTGGTGGTGGTGGGACGTTTCGCTCGCCTTGGTGGCGGTGTAATTATTTTCCGATATGAGCCTGTTGAAAGTCGGTGATTTAATAAATTGAGATTTTTCTGGCTCCTGAATAGTTGTGTGCCCGTTGACTGTCTGTGCCCGCCTGGGCTGAACGAGGGAATGTTCGTGTTAATGGCTGTTTTGGGTGCTTTGGGGGTGTGCGGTCGCGCGAGCCGTGAATATAGGTTAACATCCTTCTTTGATACTTTGGCAGTGAGGTTTTCATTTGTGCGGTGTAGTTGCTCTTTGCCGCCCAAGTGCTGATAATTTTTAAGCTCTGATTTGTATAGGGTTTCGGGGAGTTTGGGAAATGCCGGTAGCGGATAGCGTTAGGGGATTGCCTTTTAATTTTATTATTTTATTTTGTGTTTGTCTGGAATTTATGATCGGGAGTGGAATTGTTGTCTAAGGAGTCTATGATTTTATTTTGATGGGAGGTGAATCGTTGTTGGATGTGATAATTATTTATATTTGTGGATGCATAAGTCTGCTGTTGGGGCAGGCTGTTTTATAGGAATGACTGTCTGCCGTGGTGGGCTGATCGTGCGAAGTTGTGGAAACAAATAGGTTTCTTGTCTAGACCAACACGATAAAGGCGACTTATAAAATGGTACACCCAGAGTAGGTGGAAGACATCAAACCGCTATTATGTGAAAATGGATATAACGAGCAACCGAGAAAAAGCCTCTCCATAAAAAAATGTTAGGTCTAGGCATCTATGTATTTCTCAAACGTAGACCATTTGTACAATCGGTTATCACAAAAGTCAAAGAAAGTAACAAGTATTTAAGAGCTTTTAAAAGAAGGAAAATTCTACTTGGAAGATACACATCAACACAATGATCAAGTGGAAGACGTTAGAATTGATTAATGTAGTGAATCAAGTACAGTAACAGCATAAAGTTGTCCATGGTCTATGTTCTTCCATGAAAAAAGCACGGCTAAGTGCCTACTTCAAGCAAAAAATTAAAGTCAAAGACGCAGTGGACTTTTTACGATATTTACGGCAGGTTGACCTTGAGATTGTTCAGGTAATCTTAATTTTTTAAATTATTCTTAATTTTTTGATCAGTGGACAATACATTTACTATTCTCAAGGCTACCATAAATATTCATATTATGTCAGAACTTTCATACTTTTGCTGTGTAAATCTTGCTTCTAGATATACCATATATCTTGCATATAGATATTTATTTTCCTGTTTTAAGTTCAAACTAAACTCAAGTTTTTCCTTCGATCCTCGCCTGCATTAAATTTTTGCAGATATAAACATACTTTTCGTACTGACTGTATACAAATAATTTCAGGGGTTGAAGAAGAAAACGTTAAGAAGATTAGAAAGATAAGATTGCCTATAATAACTAGATTACTAGAGCAGATAAATATATGACTCTGATTTTACGATACAAACATCAATAAAGACACGGTCAATAAAATGCTTAAGCCACTTAAAATCACTCAGTCAGCTGGAAATGTTTGAACTTAAGGAAAATCACTTATCAATACCAAATAAATTGAATAGTCAAGTGGAGACGAACTCAATCTAGGAGGAGATATGATGAAGCAATGATTTGTCGCTAACTCTTGAAAAGGTCTGCAGTGGAGATAGGTAACCAGGTTAAGTTGAATTCCCACTGAATCATTTGAAGCCTTATTTTGTCAATATTGATTGAGCTGCCGGATACATAAACCTTAAGCGTTTGTTAGTACGGTAAGTAACTAGTGGTTTAGTTCTGCTCCTCATCTCTGCAACTCACGGATCGCTTGGCTGATATTGCGCTTGAATCACTTCCAGAGTGTTTGCCTAACATCGGGCCTTCAGCGTTCCCCACATAAAAAGTTTCTTCACAACCCCGAGACAGCCAATTAACATTACAAATACGGCAAATAGACGGCTTGGGAATTTGGTGCGTAAAAGATCGACTGTGACATGACCATCCTGCATAAACTAGAGGTCGTCTAAACGCATTTCTTAAATTTCAATAAAATGAAGTAGCTGTACATTACTACCATATGTAACTCACACAGACCATAAATGTTGTCAACTAGTATTTTGTAAGGCTTATATGCTAGTTGCCAACATTTATGGTCTGTTTGTGTACAAACTTGAGTAACGCAGCCGCGGTGGGTACTTAATTTCCCCCAAAATATCTTTTCGAAAAACGCACTGCTTGGGCTACAGAGAACTCATTCTGGAAATAAGTTTTTAATTTGTCCAACGTTGTTCGAGCGAAAATCTACTCATTTCATTCCACAGTCATACCTTCTACCGACTTTCTATCAAGATTTTAAACGGAAAATGTCAGTGTCAAACCTATGATTTACAAATAAGAACATTAGATGTATAGTACACCTCTCCACGCTGGAATCAATTTATACGTGGTTACAGTCTTAATTAAATAATATAATGTCTTGCAGAATTAATCGCTGTATAGATGGTCACTCTTCACCCGGACTTGTCGTAGGCATTATTTATAAAATATTCTCATCGTTTTGTGAGCCTAAGCGTTTATGCACTAAATTGCAGGCAGCGTTTTCCACAAACAGCATCCTAGTGGAGATCCGGCATATAATTGTCCTTGTCAACAGCTGTCTTCGAAAGAAGAAAGATACGTTGAACATATGGTCCTTCATGGTGAATTGAATAGGAGGCATAACCACTAACTCTACAAGCTAGTCTGGAAGTCAAAATTCCGTCGACTAGAATGTTTCTGTCACGTCGAGAGCTAAGCTAAGAGGTTTAGAATCTGAGACGAGGAGAAGAAATCCTGGAAACCAAGTTATCACTGGCGTAAGACAACTTGGTCATGATAAATGAAAACACAGTTCCGTCAGCTGTGTTAAACGCCAATTCTCAGTCTCAGACCCCCTTTTCGCTTGCAGGCTTGATAGAAAGTCTTCGCAGATATCTCTTTCGATAGAACCTAAGGATTCTATTGGAATTTGACTATCGCCGCGCAGAATTGATCGGGCATTTTGATCACCAAAGACTTCGTCTTTAACATCGTTTGAGAGTTGGGAGTTGCTGTTAAGAACCACACCACACACAACAACAAGAACCACACAAGCAGATAACCACATACGGTCTGAAGGGCAGACTTTCAGTCAAATCTGACGACAACTTCATCATTAACTTTTTCCGGCCTGCAGGATCCACTAAAGGTGTCTGGAGCCAAAGCACGCACTAGAGTTCTCCAGGGCACTGAATCCTCCGCCATCGACTCAAACTCATTGTAAGTTATGTGTAAGTGGAACCAGGCGAATTCTTGGACTTAACTGCCTACATGTTGAAGTCGCATTGAAGGCAGATTTAGAAAGTCGTGAAAATGGCATCCATGAGATCAAGCCATGAAACATAGCACTCTTCGTTCGAAGAAGCTGCTGTCGCACTGCTGTGAAAGCACGGATGATTAAAAAATTTGTCAAAAGTAAGCTGGAACAGAGAGAAATATTCTAATGGGGTTAGGCCAGACCAAAAGTAGCGTAACATCAATTGAATCGTTGTGCGGGCCGATGCTTAGTCTTTAAAAATATGAATCTAAATAAATTTCTGAGTCTCTCCTCACAAGACAAATCTTGCTAATTGGAAACCTAGCCTTTCACACAATCCCTTTTAAAAGAAAGGCAAAAGTGACCTTTTGACTGACCATTAAGTCAATCTGGCAATCGATCAACGATCATCACGACTTTCGTACACGTGATGCATGTCGACGTGTGACTTTCTTACATGGTACACACACCACCGTACATGATTTAATTAAACTTCAGAAAGTCAGTACAATGTAACCCAGTTTGACTGCACCGAACCTTCATTCTAGCATGTCAAGGTTCCATCCATAAACAGAATCCCTATAAATGTTAACCGCCAATCCACGCCACAGACAATGTGCATCAAATGAAGCCAAGCGAACCCGCCGCATCGCTGATGTCGATACCAATACAAGCAAAACTTTCTCCCCATTTTCCAGATTAAGACCTCCCCTCGCAAGTGAGCCAGAAGAAAGGAATCAAATCAAATTCAGTCATAAAAGTGCTCAGGACATAATCATCAGCATAAAACAACCAAAAGTCCATTTACCACACGACCGAGCACGATTTTACACCTTTTTTATGCCCGCAACAGGATCATCGCCATCATCGCCGTCATCAGCAACATCATCGCCGCAATCTACATGCACATCGCCGCCTTCCCACCACGCTGCCGGCGTGCCACGCAACCAGGGCCATAACACAACTATAAACCAAGAAAACAAAAACCCACCTTGCCGTCCTCGTCGTGGTGTGGTAATAAAATTTCGCAACACAAAAAACAGCACAAGACAGGACGAGCGGATGACGGTGAGGTTGGGTGGGGGTGGGAGTCGAACCTTATTCTCCCCTATCGATGGATCAAAGTCGTCAAGGCAAATGGGTTCTTCTGGCGGGGAATTCGCCGAGCGCAAGGAAGCGGACGCAAATCAATGCGACGATAATCACGAGCAAGGAGTCGAGTGCAAAATTCTTTTTACGACCCCCGACAGTGTCACAGGACAAGCCAGTGAAAGTTTAAACCCTTAACCCATCCGCTGTGCTCTGCGAGCTCGTAAAGGGCAGCGGCGCCCAACTCTCTTCGGGTTTGCAACTAATAGAGCGATTATGAAATTAGCGTCCTGTCATCGTGGTGTCCCTCGGCTGTTGAACAAAACCATTCTTTTACGACTTTCAAGTGCAAATCCTTTTGTTATCCTTTCGACTGATCTCGGAGAGCAACAGAATGAAATACGCGCTAAGCATCTGCCAGCGGAAATGCTCGTAAAAGTCAACCAACTTGATGATGTGATGTTCTGTCTGGGCTCGTCTGACGACTCCCCCAACCATCTCCAGCCAAGGCAAGGACGAAACACTGGTTTATAGCATTTTTATGAACATTTTTACGATCGCTCCTAACCTCAATTTAATTGTTTATCCGGTGACAATCATTTTATTGATATGCGACAAGCACACACCCGCCCAGACGGGTGCGGAGGGGGCCAAGTGCGACGGGGAATATGGATGAGAGTGTTTAACCACCTTGTATCCTTTTGGCATATGCCAACGAGTCAAGTCTGTCATTGCGGTTGTAAAAATTGACACTAAAGTGCGAGATGTCCGCACGCCATGAAGAAGACGTTCTGCCGCTCGGCACGCCACTCGTGCGTATGCGGGCGGGTTGGAAGGGTGGGAAGTTGTAAAAATTCGAATGGCATCCGACCTTTGAGCGTTCTACAGGGGAGGCGGTGGCGGCGGAGGAAACGCGCACGCCGGGATGAGATTTTTACGATCGCCATCAAACGATGTTGACAATGGGGATGATAATGATGTTGATGGTGTTGGCTGTTGGCTGCTGGTGCTGTTGCTACTTCTGGTGCTCGTGAGCTCACGATGATGAGGATGATGGTGATGCGATGCTGATGTTTGATGGTGAAATTTTATCACCGAATTATTGCGAAATAATTGAATCGAGTGTCTGTTGCATGGGAGGAGGGTAATCTATCTGGCAAACAAGTTGAACGATGTCCTGGGTGGTTGCGGAGAAGATTATGGTTAAATATGAGGTCGGAATAGTTGATCTCTCGCGCTCGGAGGCGGTGTGCGGGTCATGTCGTGTGGTTTTGACACTGACATGAAGTGGATGGGACGGATTTTACGAAGCTCTTCAGATTGGAATGGAGATTTGTTGATGACTTCTTAGATTTGGGACTGTTGGTGGTAAGGACTGTGTGAGTGCTGCCTCTTGTTTGGGTGACGAAGTAGTTGATAGTTAAGGCGAGCACGATCTGGAACGGGTAGTATGAAGGCCGTTTGACAAGTAAGTGTTTTTTAATACAATTTCATTTCTTAATTTACATGTTTTATTTTCTTAGCTTTTGGACTAATCGGAGTTGATGTCGGATACACTGGCTTGGAAGCTGTTCAAATTGAGTAGACTAAATGCCCTTAGAGAACACAGTATTGGTCTATTGCCTGTGCGAACATACTGGAGTCCAGGAAAAAAGAACAGTGGGTGTCATTGGAGAGAGAAGCGAAAGGGAGCTTTGAACTGGCGAAGGCTCCACCCATCGCGTATGCATATACAGCACTTTATTATGTGAAAAAGTTTTAGCTGCATATACTCTTTCTTGGGAACAGGATATTACAATTCGTTTCCATCGCCATCGACAGATTTACAGATTTAGCTGCTTCATAGTCCCTGGCTCGATGCATTCTGCCCATCAAGTCGCTCAGTTTCAGCTTAAAGAGTTCCTCGGTCATTCGGTTGCCATTGTCCGCAATTTATTCCAGTAGTGTTTGCTCAAAAACTGGAAAATATCCTCACGCAGTATAAGGCGGATATTATTGCGCTGGATAGGACAGGGGATAGTAAAAAAGAAAGAGTGCGACATATATATATAAAGGACATGTTTGGATATGGATTCGTATTGGGAAAACTGTCGCCTGGCTGTGATCCAAGGCAGTTTATACATCAGCCTCATATGTGCACACGCTCATGCGTGTACACCAACGAGGCTGAAGACTCTGTCAAAGAGGGCTATCACGACCTCTTGGACGGTGCCTACAGAGCCTGTCTGACAGCTACAGGCTAAACGACACGACAACAGACAACGGCTTCCGACTCACTGACTTTGCGATAGGCCGTAATTTTGATATCAAGTAGCACAAGATTTTTTCGCAAAAAAAGTCCACACAGCAACCTGTCGATCTGCGGATGGTCGAACCCGCAATCAAATCGATCATATGCTCATTGACGGGTGACATGCGTTAAATATTCTGGATGTGCGAACATTCAGGAGGGTAAACGTCGACTCTTACCATTTTATTGTGGCAGCAAGAGCTCGACTGTCAGAAAGCTGCATCAGCCAACAAAGATAAGCTTTGACATTGGACGCCTGAGCAACTGGAGATTGCCAGAGCCTACGAAGAGCAAGTAAGTGATATACTCTCCGGAATGCCTACGTGAACCGCAAACGCCAAGCCCATAGACTCAGATGGCTTAAAATCGGAGCTCTTCAAATCAGGTAGTAATGTTCTGGTAGGGAGCATTCACCGGATTGTCAGCCTAATTTGGGGGGATGAAAGCATACCCCATGAATGGAAAATCAGTTTCATATGCCCCATCCATAAAAAAGGCGATCCTACCTCTTGCAACAACTACAGAGGTATATCCCTGCTCAGCGTCGCCTACAAAATCATATCCAGCGCACTATGCGAACTAAAGCCGGTTTGCACCGCACTAATCCAGTGTACCAGTGTGACTTTCAGACTAGCGAGTTTCAAATCGACACTCACCATCTTTTCATTGATTATAAAGTCGCATATGACAGTTTTCATTGTAAGGAATTATTCAAAGCGACGGCCGAATTCGGAATCACGGCAAAATTGAGCCTCTACGGAACAGGCGAACGAGCTGGTCTTAAGGTCTATGACGACAAAGCAAAATATATGTCAACAAATAAACGTTCCGTTACACACCACCTAAGACAAAATACCATACAATCCAAATGTAAGGCAGCAATATCTTAGGCTCGGATCATCCATGGGTCGGCTTCTTGACAAGAAAGTAAGTAATTAAGTTTGCTGTAGTTCGCCCTTGGAGAGTTGTCTGTGATACAGCGGTTGTGTTTTCTTAGAGGTCTTAACATATTATTCTATTAAGCTTAAGGAATATATTTGTGGCGCTTTTGTTTTTATAGATGAGTGTGGATGCAATGAAATGTCTTCTCCTTATCTATAAAACAAATTGGTGGTCGCCACGTCCTCGAGGCTGTCGAAGAAAAAGGTTCTCATGTTTATATACTTACTGCACTGGACTCGGAGACAAAAACTTTCATTTCATAGTCTCGTCCTTCTAGAGTTATCGACGGGTCAAGACTCGACAAGACTCTACTCAAGATAATACCTCTCAAGATGCTACTCTTCCTTGACCGCACTGCAGGTCATCATCATCGAATTCCAGTCATTGCTGCTCCTCTCGTGAATTCCCACGAGAATTTCAAAAGCGCTGTAGAATCGTTCGCCTAAGGCAATGCCAACTTGGACCGTACCGTCATCAAGCCGGAGAGTAATTTTCGGTAATTTGTCATTAAAATAATCTGACGTCGAATAACGCGCGTGTGTGCATAAAATCCTTATCTTCAGCTCGCTAAAATCCCCCCAAGGTACTCAGCAGAATACCAGCATCGGTAGAGTCGGTTCAGCCAAAGCGGCACCAGCACCATCAACAGCACCCGTACACCAGTTCACCAGCAATAGCAGAAGCAGCAGCCGCAGCAACAGACAAGAGCACAACACAGCCCTGCGTATGAACGAAAGGATAATATGGCGCAGAGGATATCTTCCGAAAAACATTACGCTCATTTAACCAGTTAAAAATAATCATCCCCCCGACAAGCCCGTTAGATACGAACAAAAGAAGCAACCAGATCCCGGTATCTCGGTGTTGCATATCCAGCCCAGTCAACTCTCCTAAGCATCCTAACCCCACGGCCCGTCGACCGCCACACAGACACCGCACCGAGGCAGCAATCGCAACAATTTGGATTGGACAAGCGACCGGCTGCGACGGATAGGAATCCAGAAATGGCTTAGGGCGATTTCGAAACCGATCCGAAATTTGTGAATCTCCCCCAACCGCTGTGTCTTTGCATTGTAATAGTCAAGCTGAAAGGGGTTGCAAGTCATTAATGCACTGCTTCACCCACACTAAGTCGTTGTCATCGTCGTCGACGGCATCAGCGGTGGCAGTGGCAGTGGCGGCGGTGGCGGTGGTGGAGGTGGTGGTGGTGGCGGCAGCGTCAGTGGCGACGACGATGACGACGGACCAGGGAAGATTGTATATCTTTTTCGGGGCCCTGATGTATTCATGAAATGGGGTGATTAATGGCTCGAAAACATTTACACAACCACTGATACTGAACACAGCACACTTTTGCCAGTCGACCGTCCCAGTGCCGTCAGTCCTTTTCTGCATCCTTTCGCCCGGTGCTGGTTGTTGTTGTTACAAATTGAGAAGGGTTCACCGACGATATCCGCTGCTGCTCTGCCGCGCAACACACCCACAGTGCATTGGGTTCATCCATACTGCCAGCCATACTGACGGACTACAGCTACAACCTCCTCCTGGCACTGACTTTGCCACCCACAAAAATGAAAAAGGAATTGTTTGGAAGATTGGCTGTTGCTGGTGCGGCTAGTGTAGCCGTAGCCGATGCCACAGATGCCGGTATTATCCATTGTGGATAACGCCTTCGGCAGTAATAGCGACGTGCAGTGCACAGCTGCCTGTTTGCTGGTTGGCCCCGGTTGGATCTGGTGGTGAAATTGGAGAGTTGAGCAACGCACATGCACATACGCTTTCCGAGAGGGTATCTCTATGGTGAGCACAGCTCGTCCTGACGATCAATGAAAACCGCAGAACTTTGCACCAAATGTTGCGCGTTTCCTAAGTGTAACCGCACCAAGCACCAATGGGTTCCTTCGCACTCCATCTGTGGGGCGGCATGGCATGGGAACTGTTACAGAATTTCGGTGGTGCTGAGGTTTAATTTAAACAAAATAAAGGAAAAACAAAAATTTGTTGTTGCTGGCTGAGTGAGGAGCGAATGCAGTAAAGGACGCTAATCAAACTTTTGCAGAGAATGGTTTTGTATTGAGCTCACTTGGTGCTGTCAAAATGGCGGTAATTTTCCGCTGTTAATGCGGCAAGTACTTATCAATCTGTGACGTAATCTGCATTTTTTTTATTATTATTGCGGCTTCTTTTGTGATTAGCGATGTTAATTTCGACTGTAGTGATGAGCGATCCAAGAATTGTAGCACCAACACTCTCTTCTGGGACTTCGAAGCCAATATTCCTAAATACGGAGTGTTCGTATTCTCAAATGAGAATCATTATAAGATAAAACAGCAAGACCTTCCGTGCGGTTTTGAAAAAAGTCGACTGTATCTACTTGAACTACAAGGCATTGTCTCAAATTTTTCAAATACCTATTGACACTGCAATGCGTCCAGCGTAAAGGAACGTTTTTCCTTTGAAAATCTTGTCTTTTCCGTGACCACCATTACTTCCAACATCTTCTACAAATGTGAAACGTATAGATACGTGTATGCCATCAACAAAATCTTCTTTCAGTGAGTCTGACTTATAAAAGCCTGAAAAATTAAACAAAGTCTGAAATTGAATACACTCAAAATATAGAAGCTCAGAAGTTGGCGCCTGTTTTCAATATGGTCCAGTGAGATCTATAGGAAGTATTGGGTTTTATATCCAATGCAGCGCACATCCACTCAAATCTGTTTCAAGGTGGTTTAGCTACGTTAAATTGGCCAAGCCTTCACGAACCAACAACTGGTAACTGAAGCTGCTTTCATATTTTACCCATTTGACGCAAAATCCTCAATAATTAGCCTGTAGTTCTTGTTAAAGACACTAATGATAGGATAAATTAGCAACATCCGTCTTTTTGGAAATTTTCTAAAATGTCTTGCAAAACTCACCCGGAAATTTATACATGGTCATAGTTTTTGCGTTTTTAATTATTGTCTTATTTTTGCTAGATGACACAGCATTTCGCTCAAATATCTATCAAATACTTCCTCTCCGTATACAAATTAGGTCTGTTCAAGTACATTCTGCAGCAAAATAACTAATATACTGGTCAACGTTGAAAAACAATAAATATATATTAAAATGCAACACGCATTTTTAACCCTTTATCGAACGAGATCGGCTCTAATAGAAACATGCCTCTTTTTAATCAGTTTCTGTTAGTAAATTAAACATAAAACAAAAAATTACAAATTATTAAAAATCGATTTCTACGGTGGCCCGTGGCGTTGTGGGTACGTGCGTCGACCCCAACCTCGACGACAGAAATAATTTTCACGGCCCCACCTCTTTCGAGTCACTCACAATGCTCAAAGAGTATTTCCTGTCTAGAAAAAGCTTCTCAAACTTGGCCGTTCGGATTCGGCGTAAAACTGTAGGTCCCTTCCACTCGTGGGAGAACAATAGCACGCACAACACGAGTGGTTGCTGAGAAGCTAGGCCCTGGCCCTCTATGGGCTGTAGCGCCACCCATATTATTATTATTATTATTATTATTATTATTATTATTAAAAATATAATCGATTTGTCAAATTGCGTAAGAATAATATTTGAAGTATGTGCGCCTTGATCTTAATGTTCTGCGACCCATTAACACGTTTTCCACATTCAACTAACAGCTGACTTCCAATCTCAGACGCATTAAAACGGCTTCTATCTTCAATTTGTCTAATAATTATGCGTTCTTCGTGCTGTGATCATGCTTTGGACTGGCCTTTTTCCTTCTTTAACTCGATACGGCCTTCGTTCCTGATCCGTCTTAAGATGTCACCGATCATGTTAGGCTTCATGTCTTCATGAAAAGTTCTATCCTTTGCGGTCCATTTTATTTTGTTTAGCACTTGATGATGTTTTTAACAGTCTATAGCTTTTCGTGTAAATTAAAAATCTCATGGTAATGGTAAGTGACAGAAAACAAAACCAAATGCACACCGAAACTAAATTTGATATTTTGACACTTCAATTGATTTGCCGGAAAACCAACAAGCTACCACAGACATTTCGTGTGTTAAAATGGAAAGGGTGGCTACAATTACTTACTCCCAAAAATTCAATGCTCCATAGTCTTGTCAAAATTAAAATAATTGTATGGGTTGAGATACTTCCTGCGGTTATTCTATTTCTGGGCTGCCTGTGTATACACACGTTGAAAAGAAATCCGTTTTTTATACGGCCCTTAAGTTTCCGTTGAATTCCACAAGCCTGTATTCCTATGATCGATGATGGCCTCGTGAGTAAGAACCATCTGCTCTATAGATTGAGGTTCCTTTTCCAATTCAACCGGGACAACCCTTAATCTTACAACACTAGCCACTTGAATAAAAGAGGGCACGTCTGGTACCGGTCGTACCTTCGTCTTCTTGGTTTCTGGTCCCTTCGAGGTTTTTCCACCGATCTTGCTCTTTTGGTTTCTTTTGAAGGGCATTAGTGGTTGAGTTGGTATAGATATTACCAGATCCATCATTTCATTCGTAAGGTTTGATATTGTATACCCACGGGAGCATGCCTCGTCCTGGGAGAATTTTAGGTTTGTCGAAGTCGCTCGAATGGCCCGGATCGGAAGTCATGTTTTTACGGCCCGAAAAGTTTGGCTTATGCAAACAAAATGCAATCGATTTAAGATCAATCCAGAAATATGAGCACAGGTTTATGTGTCTATCGCGAAATTCGTGATGTTTGACTAGATGTACATATTTGAATTACACTATTAAAGTAGCACAAATCCATTTTCCCGATATGATTTTCAAAAAATAGTTAAAGCCGCAGTAATTTCGATTTTTTACCGTTATCGTCCGTACTCCTTCCAAAACGAAATGATGGTACTGCCATTAACGAACAGCGCTACTGATCAGAGGCTTATTTGGAAAATCAACAAAAAATTATGTCCACGATTGACATGAGGATTAAGCCAGATGAATTCATTGCTAGGCCTTCTCAGCAGCCCTGAGGCGGTTTTTAGCCTCAGTTAAGGCACTGCCAACACCTGACTTGAAAAGAAAAACACTCAATAAACTGTTCATCCTAAATGCTGTATCCGACTTAAAGAGAATGCAATGTCTCCTTCTTCTGTTACTTTATTTGATTTCACGACCGTAAACAATATTTCAGCAATTTCCTTCAAAACGGTGCACCAATGTCCACACTACCTTGACCATGAAAACGTCTTACAGGATTTTCCGTCTGCTGTTCCTGTGCGGTCATTAAAGCTCTGCACCTCATCCAGCATCCACCTCTACCATCTCCAACATCATCGACATTTCACCACAAAGCTGAACAAAAAAAATAGACGCAACACAGACGTCTAAAACAATTTCGAAAGATTAAATCAAATTAAATCTTTTGTCGGAAGCCATAAAATTCGTCTGGCAGACCCAAACTATTAAAACCCCAAGCACGGCTACCGAGCTCAAGACCAACAACCAGAAGACGACCGGCAAACGAAGGCGAAAAAGAAGAAGAAGAAAAATCATTTCAATACTGCCAACCCCACGCGACTTGAAGAGTGTCCATTAAAATTCACTGCCGTCCCGGAGTTCGGCATAAAAAGGTCGCTACTACAGTGGCTACATCTTGTATCCTTTAGTGACAACCACAGACGAGCATCTTGCGTGATGATGTTTAGTGCAAAAAGGGATACACTTATTTGCCTCATCCCCCTGCCAACGGCGTCGTCGTCGTCATCGTCATAGTCGTCGTTGTAGTTCGCCTTAGTTCCCCTGATTGGGGTTGAGACATTGACAGATACCAGTGGCAAAGTGTAACCGCCAGCAAACAACGTCAGCATCACCAGAAGCACAGCACATAGATAGCTGCCGCAGATATTCAGGGTGAGTATGGTAAATATTAAAACGAAAGCCACCCCTGCCTGCTATGCTAAACTGAGAGAGGCCAGGACAACGACGACGACCCAGAAGTACCAGACCGAAGGAGCCATCAAACAAAAAGTGATGTCATAAAATTATGCTTAATGTTGCCGAAATTGCTGTTTTCGGGAGATAAGTCCATAAAGTAAATTACGGTGTAATTGAATGTGCGGGCTATGCTCTAGCTGGCTCTCTCGTGCGTCGCCCTCCCGGACAGCGCTGGCTGGTTATGGTTTGTTTTGGTGTGGCTCTATGGCTGTGGGTTCGGTTTTTGGGGTTTGAGTTTGAGTTTCAGATTTTTTTCCATCTACCACCGGGTTTTGATTGGAAACGATGGGTTCTGGATGTCAGTCAGGGTGATTGCTCAAGATTGTCAGAAGTTTGAAGGGCGACTGAGAAACGTTACCGTTTATGGACCGAAAGAGGAGGCGGAAGGAAAGGTTTAAGTGCTATGGGCAAGAGAAATCGGATCGATATTAGTGTGGAAGGTTAAAGAAACTTAAAGATTTGGTTGATTGGACGGGTATTTGGCTGTATAATGTAGACTGGTGCCTAAGTTTAGGGAACTCAAGTTAGAGGTCATTCTTTGATGACAGCGGTTCGGTTTGGTCTGTAGGAAAGTTACTTCCGGGAGTCAAAGGAGCAATTCACTGGCACTGCACTTGCCCAAAGGCGGCTAGAATTTGCCGCTAAGAATACCTTTTGAAACCATGGTCTCAAGCACTTATAATAAAATAATATCGGTGGCGCTACAGCCCATAGAGGGCCAGGGCCTAGCTTATCAGCAATCACTCGTGTTGTGCGTGCTTTTGCTCTGTCACGAATGGAAGGGACCTTCAGTTCTATGCCGTCTCCGAACGGCCAAGTTTAAGAAGCTTTTTTTCTAGACAGAAGTACTATTTGAAGTGACACGAAAGAGGTGGCCATAATCATTTGAAGTAATATATAATACAGAGGCTGTTGCGACGTGGAGGAAAAATACTAAACTACCTCTGACACTGCACCACTGTCTGTCAGCTGGCATATATAAAACTTGAAAAGCTATCTTCCAAGACCTACTGTGTCTAAATCAAGGATGACTAAGCAACAGATCAAAACTGACATGAAGTGGGAGAAAGTAGGAGAAACTGATTACAATCAGGGCATCATAAAGGGTGCAACTACCATTACGGGTTTGATTCTCGTTTCGATCTTGTTTATACAGACTATTAGCGAACGAAGCAGAAGTAAGCAAGGAATTCACTATCTTCTATAAGTCAGCCCATCTTTTGACATCGACAGAGTTGCGCGGTTCCAACTAGCTGTAGTAAGAACTTTTACGATAGTTTAAGAACGGTTAAACGAGCTGGTTTTATGGTCAACGAGAACAAGACAAAATATATGCTGTCGAACCGAACCAGGCTCGAAACTCCTGACTCGAAGGATCTAAATCTATCTAAAAAACGTTTATTCTACCAGTCCTGCTTTACGTAGCCAAAAGCTGGACGCGAAGCAAAACAGCAGACCCTTTGAAAGAAAATGATTCCACTGCGACCAAATCTTCGGTATGGAGATCAAGTCATCGCGGACGTAAGACAGATTGGCCTCGATGACTTGCAGCAGCGTGCCCATGACTGTCACCCATGGAAGGTAGCAATTGGTCAGGCTCCGACGCTCCTTTGGTTGCCGTCCTTATTGATAAAGTAAGTAAGTTGGACATTTTCGTATGCTCGTAGTAGTGTGAGAAAAAACAGCTCTTTTCTAAACCTTTTCACTATGACTCATAAACATAAGCAGAGAGGGTTCTTTTTCTAAAGGTTGGTTGCATCGCATTTCAGTTAAAGTTCTCTCTGCCACGGTAGTCAAACGCGCTAGAAATGGGATTTGGGAAGAATTGGAAAGTATGACGTTAATGTGTTCTCCTGGACATCGATTGCACTTGCCAGCGAAGGTGAGATTGAAGCAGTCGAAGATGAGACTGTGACACAAAGACCCGATGTACAACTTGCTTCAATCATTACATATAACCAGCTCTATTTAGTCCAGATCTGTTCACTCTTATTTTTAACGTGTATGGGTGGGGCTACATTCCGCATATGGCCAGAACATAGCTCCTTAGCAAATCTCTCTTGCGTGAAGTGGTTCTTTTAAGTGTGGATAAAACCTACGATTTTGTACCGACTCCGAACGGCCAAGATTGAGAAGCTTTTCTTTTAAGACCAGGAATACTCTTTGAGCGTTGTTAGTGACTCGTCATGAAAAGTACTTTGTCCTCTGTTGAAATCGAACGTAGACAAGTTGGTCTAGTTCAGCGCTCTGAGTACACAACACGCGTCCGGAGACTGTTTCCAATTTGAATTAGCAGACTGGGTTTCTACACACTGTTATCTCAAGCGGCTACCAACCTTGTCGACATCATTGCTGTTCCAGTTGAGAAGTTAAACTACCTCAGAAACCGAAAATGAAATCACAACTCTTGTTTGACTCTTGGTTTAAGGCCTTCAAAGAACAGATTTTCTCTGCGTTATTGGGCAGTTTAGCCGGTATTCAGAACTCTTTGGGCCAGTCTAATTGCCATTTTCAAGACAAAAGTGTACGTTCTTATTTCATGCCTTCCACTGCGACCATGTTCTAAGTTATCTTCGTTCTTTTTCTTTGATTCGCGCTACAGTCCGGGGTGGACCTGGACTTAAACCAACATGCCTCTCCAGCCAGCACGATCTTTCGCCAGCTGCCTATTTGGTCAATGGTGGACTTCCCAGGCCCGACATCGCACTGATAAGGACCTATTAGGTCGCTGATAAAAGGTTTAGGGCGCTCACACAAAACGGCAGAGAGTATCTTGTACGCAATGTTAAGGAAGCTGATCCCTCGATAGTTGGCGCAGTCAAAGGGGTCTCCCCCTTGTGAACCGTACAAACGACGCTTAGATTCCACTCATCGGGCATGCTTTCCTCCGACCATATCTTGCAGATGAGCTGGTGCATGCGCCCAACCAGGTCATCTCCAGCTGCTTTAAACAGTTCCGCGGACACGACTTCAGTCTAGGTATCCCTATCTTGACTTCGGCAACCACCATCACGCATAAACATTCAATTTATTGACAGCATTAATTTTCAGATGACAGACTGCAAGTCAATCAAAACGAAATTTTGAGTAAAGTTTCCAAACTGATTGCGGCTCCCCGTCAGGCCTAAGTCTCTTCGTTATTCGCTCGAAAACTCAATCAAAATATTTACAATTTACATATCAGTTGGAAAATTGAAATACTTCCAGCGAGGACACTAGCGCCGGCAGTGTGCGGGAAATGAGGTGAAGCAGAATTACAAGAAGCACAAAAACTTTCTCATTTCACTTAAAGCTAGTCAGAGTTTTCTTAAGAAACGAAAACTTCACATTTGCAGCGAATTCCAGAGATTTTCTTCTTTGGAATTTTCTTGCGAAAAGTCGACCAATTCCCTTCCCTTCCCACCCCACCCATTCTCCGCACATTCCCCAGTTAATCCCTAATTCATCTAATAAATGAAATTCCATGCCCTGCTGGAAAAACAGGGAAAAGTATTCGCTTACAGAAATTGCTTCGTTACGCCATTAATAAAAATATCGCTCGGCATGAATAAGAAGAAGCAGAGGAAGACGAAGGCGAAGACGACGACGACGATGACGACAAAGATGGGGGATGGAATAGAGTGGCAGAGTGAGTAGAAGGAGGAGCAGAAGAATGGGGGGATAGAAGTCCTTCACTTGTGTACAATACGCGCAAGGGCACAACTACCATCCAATTGGCTAACTTTTATGCGCGTGCAGGACTCTCCGCTCTGCTTATCCTTATTTTTCGCTTCGATGTATAAATCGCCCGTTCCCTTAGCCGAGAATCCCATTGTTGCGAGGGCTGCGGGTGGGCTGGGCCGAACTGGTGGGCGACAATAGTGGCAAACGTGGCAAAATAAAATTGACGCCAATTATCGCCCTTCAGATCGTTTTCGCTGTGGAATTTTTTAATCTCCCCGGGCCAAGCCGGCGGCCTTGTGTAAACATGATTCCTTCCAAGCGCCCACACCTCTTCTCGGCCGGAGCGGGTGTGGGGCGCAACAAATTCAATGCCGATGGTAATGTTTGACTTTTGAGGTTGTCAGCTACTCACTCTCTCCCGGCGGTGTAAAGGATTATTCCCAAGACCGAAGGTGGTGCAAAATTTCGCGGTTATCAGAGCCGCTTTCGAAAGGATTAATTTCGTCCCTTGAGATAGACAGATAAGGCGGCCGGGGCCGAATAGAAAATTCGTAATTTCAATGAATAATGAGTTAATTAAGGACATTTCGGTGCGCAGTAAAGAATAGATGGACGACGGCTTTCGGGGGATGTTGACTGCGGAGGCCCTGTGAAAGTTTAGATCCGCGAATAGAAACTGATAACAATTAAGGTGAGTTAGAGTGTATTATATTTAAGTATAACTGCTGCTGCTGCTAGAATATCCGTTCGGAATTGGAGATATCGCGCCTTACCCATTCAGTTGCTTTGCAGTGGACGGGGTTGATAAGCCTTGGAGGGGTGCTGTTAAGAGGGAGTTGAGTGGAGTTATTAAAAGGTCTGATGTCACCGACGTGAACAATGGAAGAATTCTGTGTGTTAAGGTTACACAATGGTGCAAGCTTTAAAAACGATAATTTCGCGTTAAATGAAACTCTATTCTTTTTGTGAACAAGAAGGCTGAACTAATTTAGCAAAGAGTCCGTTGATGCTGCCTTCCTGTGAATCTTCTCATCATTTACGTGATCCGGCTTAAAACGACCAAATCGGTTTTATGTTAAGTCGATGCTTTGTTTTTTTCGGATTTCAAAGACTTGATGCGGCATTTTAGGCAATCACAGACGTCTGCCTTAATTTTAGCCACTGTAAATGTAGCCCACATTCACGTCGAAGTGAAGAAATCCTGGAGTCCAGCACGATTGGCACAGACCATCATTAGCTGCTACAAGCAATGAAGAAAGGACAAGGCCTTAAAACAAGTAAATGTAGCCGAGTTTCTAGCTCGAAGCAATTGATCGACTAACTACCGAATGGCGGTGTATGGAATTCCAGTCAGCAGGAGATACCTGTTTGCTTGGATCTAACTCTACTTCAAAATATTTGAAACTCTGTCTGAAAAATACTCTTTCAAGGCCTTGTGGGGAATGGAATGGATTCTCTTAAAAGAAAAACGATTTTTAAAGACAACAGACCGCGAAGTATGTGAGTGGTTGAAAGAAATACAGGCAACGATTTTAAATTCTGTAAGTGGAAAATGTGGGCTCTCGACTGCTGTAATGCAAACATCGTTGCGGAATGGGTCGAGCAAAGGATACAGACTTATGCAGAAAGTCTTAAGGTACGCCTCAGGCCATTCTAAGTCCATCAACATCTGTCTATTGTACATATTCCAACGCCCTCGCAGAGGACGACATCAGCAAGGATGACTTCTATGATCTCCGAAAATGCATATATTTACAATGAATGTTCTATCATAGACACCAAAATCGTTCCAAATAGTGTAGAGCTAAGCAGGGATAAGGTTAAGGAGAGCATAGTTGCAGAAAAAGTCATGGGGAAACAGCCTAATGAACTTAGGCTTGTGGACTATGAAATGGTACAGAAGACTCAATTCAACGAGTATCCAATATTCTGAATGGCTTCGGAGGAGTCAACATAAGCTCCGATTATTTCCTTTTGTAGCTAATGCAAGAGGTAAGAAATCCATTTCAATCCAGAACGAACACCATACATTGAAGCCCGAAAGTAACAATAGTATCAGACTTTGGCGATGCAGTCCAGTTCCAGAAAATGCTAGAGTTACTTACTTCGAAGGTTAGAAGTGACGTCTAGAACTAGGTGGCAGAGATATAAGAGGAAGTCAGAGACCACAAAACAACTCGACAACGATCTATGATATATCGCTAAAGATAGTGAGCCCTGCAAAAAGAAACGAACATAAAAATGGGCATGAGTTATCCTTCGCAGCTACTACTGCTCGAATGGGGAAAAGCTACCGGTGCATTTCGGGACCTTTCTTACAGATTTGAAAAATACCAACCGCGAATGACCCTGGTGGGGCAGAATGCGTTCAAATTTGGCATGAAATCAACGAGGAAAGCTAGGCACAATCAACTACAAATTGGCCATCATTTCTGTTGATACCATTGCAAATTCATTGTCAAAGCTACTTAAGCATGCGGTCAGTAAAAACGGACTTTACATTGGTTTCAGTAGCGATATTAAATGAAATCTATTTTAATGATGAAATTAATGAACTTTCTAGCACTATACTGGAGCGCTCTAATTCTCTTGACGTGTTCCATTGCAGCAAATTACATTTAAGGCACTTTCTTGTTTTTTTCCAAGAACAGGCGCTCTGTGACCACAAGAGCCCCATCAATACATGATTCCTGTGACAGCAGAAGAGAAAGTGTTGTCGTCTTCTCTACAGGCCTTGCAAGCGGTTTTATTGCATTCATTTCGATGTCATCTGCAGTGGTTTCTATTAAGAGAGTGCAGCGGATTTCTTACAGACGTTTGGTATGTTTACATACTGGATAGCCATGCCTCCTTCGGTTGTAGTCTCGAGAAGCTCAACCATCGATGAAAACCAAAATCAATGAAGCGCAGGTAGTACGGACATTAAGAGTAGCTCGTCTGATCATTTTCGCCAATTTCATAGCCAAACTCACTTTTATTGATCACGTGGTGCTGACCAGCGACCCAGAAAAGTCGTCGCGATTTAAATAATAAATAATAATGCAATATGGGTGGCGCTACATACAACCACTCGTGTTGTGTGCTATTGTTCTTTCACGAGTGGTACGGACCTTAATCATTGTTAGGTTAGGTCGGAAGACATAGTTTAAGATTGAGTGTAGCTTAGAGTGCCCGCCGAGGGTCAGTAAGTTAATTTAGTAACATTGTTCGTATAACTAGTTGTAAGCATTTTTGTCTAGTATATTGCGAAGTAAACATTAATAAAAAAATAAATATCGGTAGGGACCTACAGTTTTATGCCGACTGCGAACGGCCAAGTTCGAGAAGCTTCTTTTAGACAGGAACGCTCTTTGAGTATTGTCAGTATTTTTGGCCGTACCAGGGATTGAACCTAGACACGCATGTGCATGTACGTTGGGGTCGATCACAAAGCTTCGGTTCATCACGCGAATTTAAAGTGCCGGCCAAATTTAGAGAAGACTTGCAGCACAATATAGTTCGTGGTCATTAGGACCGCATCGGTTGTGATTAGAAAACAGACATAGTATACCTAACACGATGTTCAAATGGGAAAGTTAGTGTGCCCCCGAGGTCGAAGAAGTAGTGGACACTCAGACTTCAAAATAAAATGGTTTGTTATAAAAGTTGTGTCCAAGTTCTGCTCTCAAGAATTGTATATTTGACATATTTTCCATTTCAGTGTTTTCAAATTTCAGCACTAATATTCATCAAAACAAAAACCCTTTCCGCTGCAGAACAGTCACAGTTCAACATGCGCCTCCCAAATGGCTCGTCATCAGCTCACTTTAGTGGCAATTTATTGTCTCCTTCCCATCCAACAGAGTGTGTGCGCTCCCCTTTTAGTGAACAAAAATTGTCTTCAAGTTCACAGATTGGATGCATCTCTGTTCCTCTGACCGCGGAGATCTCAAATTCAATTTCCAAGACATCGAGTACATAAGGAGGACACTTTCCCCTCCCAAAAGTGGCAGCACATTCCATCGGGCTAGCACCAGAACCGCACACAGATTGCATAGTTCTCAAAACTCTTTCCTTTTGTACTTGAGGTTCCATCATCGGCTGGAAGCAGACGTCGGAACCAACTTGGTTACACAATGTAAAACTCGTACCGTAGTTACTCTTGTTTTCTGTTTTTTTTTCGGTTTATTTTTTTTTCTATTTTTTGAAAAGTGAAGAATTTTGCAAAATTAAGTTTCCGAACATTTTCCCTTCGTGTATACGCCAAAGTTCTCCTTCCTCTGCTTCGTCACTGCTGTTGGTTCGTCTTCGTCGTCGTCGGTCGGTGGGTAAAAGTTTTTGGCCCAAGTGAAAAGTTTCTTATTTCTCATGCATTTAATCGTCGGCAGGGATGTGTCAGATTTCTGGGCAAAGGGTGGGGAGGAGAAACATTGCGCGGGCATGGTGTTCACCCGTCCCAAGGATAGATAGCATGTCAGGATCTGCAGATATGTTGGTGCAAAATAATAATTAAAAGGAAATATGTTCGCTTCCTTCCCTGTTGTTATCCTGTTTTTCGAGTTTTTTGATTATTTTTCTTCAAAAAGTTGCCGCTGGCATGAAAGTAGTTATGGGAGCCTGTCAAAGTGAATCCTTCGATTAAATGCTCTTATAGAATGTTGATCCGGGATGAGGGCTTAAAGTACTTATCAATGGTAGTTTGCTTCATGGAGATTTGACGCTTAGATTGATTTTTTTGTAAACGTCTTTTACTACTATTTGAGGTTTCAGTACCTTGAGTTCGTTTTCGACGAGATTGGTGAACATTTTCGGCCAATGTGGATACAAGAATAGAGACATTCGAAGAAAAACAAAAAGTGAATGTCATATTCTTGCAGTCACTGTCTAGCTGAAGACCCAGTTAAATTAAAACCCGTAAAACAAAACAAATCTTTTTACATCTCGTATAGTTCTCGTATGCATTACATGTATCTTCTTGTCCACTTCGCGTAATGGAGAGTAGTTCATTGAAATATTTTCCAGTTTTAGTGTTGACACTTCTTCTCCAAGACTTTCGCGGTCAGCCTCAGATCCTTTTGCCTTGGGGATTTTAGTGGTATCGTATTTCATCATACGGATTTCATAGCGTATACCCTAGCCGTTCGTACTTTAGCTCCCTTATTTCAGTCTTCACATTATTTTGATTCTTCCTTACCTATTTATCAGGCCGACGACCCATGAAGGGTCCGAGCCTGAGTAATTGCTGCCTTCCATCGGTGACGGTACTGTACCCGCTGCTTCCAGTCATCAAGGCCATGCTGTCCTACATCCGTGATAACTTGGGCTTTATACCGGAGGTTTGATCTTCCTCACCTCTTCGAACCAGGAGTCTCGGATTCGAACACCCTCTTTGCTGGAGCGTTGTGGTCCATGTCGACGAAATTTTGGCTTGATCCTTGTACAGCTCATAGATCTTCGCGGTTGTGTCTTCTCCTCAGATTCGCGACTATGTTGATGTCATCAGCGTATCCCAACAACTGTACTGACTTGTAAAAAGAAGTGCCTCCTGTGTTTACAACTCCTCGCCGCACTATCTTCTCTGATATCAAATTGAAGAAATCACACGGCAGCGCATCTGTTTTGGTTCTATGCAATAATTGTCAATGGTTCTGAGCCACCCGATTTTCAAGATTCTCTTTAAACAGGGATTTATGAAGGCCTCAAGCTTCCTAGTGGCAACAGTCGCCACATGCACATTTGTTAGAGGTGACAGCACCATAGAACAGAACAGTTTTGACACATGCGGTGATTATTTTGATTTGTATCTTCTGGCTTACAATGGTCGACATACGACTTTGTTAAGACTAGCAAATGGAGTTCTTGCCTTTTTTAGATCTGTAGACATTCTTCATCATTCATAGTGCCTCCATTCGTCGTAATTTGGCTACGCAATTTTACGAAACGTATTCTATTTGTTCACTTAATAATATAATAAACGGCGCATTGTTTTTAGCACTGATTTTCATCGATTTTGTCTTTTTGCAGTCCATCACTAGAGCCGGTTATTTTGATTCGGTATTGGTCTTTCGTTGCATGTCCTGATGTGTAATAATAATATATAATATATACAATATACTATCTTACGCCGACTGCAACGGCCAAGTTAAGATTTTGTTTGGATGGAAGTACTCTTTGAGCATTGTCCGTGACTCAAAAGTGGTGAGGCAGTGAAAATTGTTTATGTCGTACTGACCAGGAATCGAACATACGACGTCGAGGTTGGGGTAGACGCACATACCCACAACGCCACGGGCCACCTGATGTTTGTCTCTTGAAAATCAAGAATATTAACGCCTGGTGTAATTTCTTAGGAACGGATTTAGATTTATCGGATCCTCAGGAAATCAACGAAACTTTCTCAAGCACAGAAAATCAATGAAACTTTGGACTATCTGTAGTTTACCAGACATGTTTGTTATTTTAACGTCTACTGTTGGGACCTCGTGATCGCACTGAATAATTGTATAATACATCTTACAACTTTTTAATTTGTTTTGGTATTTGCTGTTTAAGTAATTGGTAGTTTTAGTAAGGTCCCAAGAAACCAGTAAAATTCCCTAAAGTGGTTCTTCGGTTAACGACGTTTTTTTGGATAAGTATTTTCAAATTGATTATTTTTGGCTTCAATTCTTCATTCGAATTGCTATAATTTGTTAACAACGATGGCAAGATTTCCTTTATTGTAGGTAAGAACAGTACCCCAAAGCTTTGTCTAATCGCATATCTTAACCACTAGCGGACACTGTCTATTTTTCCATATGGTTAGATAGCAATATGGTTCGTGGATGTAGCTACTTGTGTACATTCAGTTTCACAACAGACGCAATGTATGTCCGAAGACACTTCCTTGTGGCACTCCATCGGCAATCTGTATACATTCGATTTGTTCGTATTTCCGGAAGACTAGAAGAAGATAGCAGGAGTCTCATCTGACCCGCATGATCCAATAAAGGGTTCGCGGGAGTAAAGAGATCTCCTGCCCACTCGATCCACCGCCATCGACTTTAACTCATCAGCAATTATGCCAAGGAGCAACCAAGCGAGATTTTGGAACACCTCGTACTGGGTATGCCTAGGAGATGCCCTTCAGAGGGAGTCGCATTTAAGGCACGACTCGAAAGACGTGATGGTGGAGACATTCGTGCCACGTGTCCAAACCATCGAAGCTTGGCTCTTTCCGTTCAGAGAAGTAACTGCTAGACATTTAGTTCCCCGCGCACTGTCACGTGCCGCAGCCAATTCCGGCGAGTAAGACAGCAGTACGAAAAAATCTCATCCTTTAATTTTGAAACGTTGGATGCGTTTTAAATTCAATTTCTCGAACCTTGAACTTTGTAAGTTTGCATAGACATAGGAGTGTACGATATTTTGTCGTTTGGTTTGAGGTCCTTCTCCACTTGGGTGCGCCACCTTAAATGCGGGCGTCCTCTGTTGCGTTCGGATTCGAAGATTCTTCGGGCCGGAGCTGTGGTGTCCATCCGCTCTACATAATCTAGCCACCGTAGGCGTTGGATCCGTAGACGCCTAACTAGGCTCATGTCGTACAGTTTGTGGTTGAATCTTCTCCTCCAGATCCCGTCAACACAAACAGGACCAAAGGTCGCACGTTGAACTTTTATGTCAAAGAGACCAATGACTTCTTCATCCGCTTTCGATATTGTCCATGCCTCCGCGCCGTATAGCAGGACTAGGATAATCAGTGTCTCGTATAGAGTCAACTTGGTTCTTCGAGAGAGTGCTCTATTACTCAATTGCCGCTTGAGCCCAAAGAAACAGCGGTTAGCAAGAGTTATAATACGCTTGATCTCGGTACTGATGTTATTAGTACAGTTTACTCCGGAGCCGAGGTAAGTGAAGTCATTCACTTCCTCGAAGTTATAGCTGTCCATTGTGACGCTCTGTCCAAGACGTCGATGTTGGATGTCCTTTTTTGAGGACAGCATATACTTCGTTTTGCCCTCATTCACCGCCAGACCCATTTTAGCCACTTCCGTCTCAAAGTTAGCAAATGCCCCATTGACGGCTCGCTGTATTCGTCCAATCACGTCAATGTCATCGGCGTATGTTAAAAATTGCAAGGACTTATCGAAGATCGGCTTATTAACCTACAACCTCTTAAATCTGGCTTATTAGACAGACGTCATATTTGATGGAATGCATTCGGCATCTTCAGCATGTTCCCTTAAATATATTTTCCGAATTACTGGACCTAACAACAAAAACGTCAATACGTCAATCTGTTCAGCACTCGCTTTCAAACCTAACGTAAATTTTACGCGGTCCTCAAATTACCATCCTCGCTTGGTCTATTCATAGCCCCGAAAATTCCTCGCACAATTCGGGTTCCTCTCGTCTGATTAATCGATTCTGTCCCTCGTGGCAGACACACAAAATAAAATAAAATTCACTCCAACATCGAGACCAATCGCTAAGGCTACAAACATCCAAAAGCCTGACCTTGTCCCGTCACTGACACTTTATTCAGTGATGCTTGACACTTTGTCATATATTTTGTGCTGTCGCCCCCTCACAACAGATGACGTCATTTAACGATCAGCTGACCCGACCTACCGCAATCCAGGACACAGCCCTGGGTCGACATAAACAGCATAAACTTTTACGACTTCATGCAGGAATCTCTGCCGTCGTCGACGTCGTCGTCCTCAGACGTCCCTCGAACAATTTGTTTCAAACGTTTCACCTATATCCTGGCGAACATAATAAATGTCTGAATGTCAGGGTAACTGCACCCCCCTCGTCAAGTGTCAGCGTGGCAAAAGCCCAAATAATACCACACACAGGCACACAGCCATAGCTATCCACTCACGGTTCCAGACTCCCTGGCAGAGCGGAGCGTGTGGTGTGGCGGTGACATAAATTTCATTTTTATTAACAAAACTGTCGCTAATAACAATAAAAATGTCCGCCGGTCGTAACGGAGCGTACGAAAATTTTCAAGGACATCGATTTTTTTTCCCGTCGCGTTGGTTCATTCGCCTACATGTCGCTGGGCGAAGGATTTGCTTTTTTTGCACGGGTTTTTAAGGAGGAGGATGATGAGGCGGATGTGCGGAGCATGAGTATGCACATTTCGGGTTGTAAGTGCCATAAATCCACCCCTGCAGGAGGATGCCATAAAAATGAACGGCGCACAACGCACAGAAGGGGCACCTTCAACGAGTGGGAAAGGTACGGTTGTATAGCGCACACGAATAAGGGGATGCGGGATACGGCAAGTGCCGTGGAAAGCCCAATCATCGTCCGGCCAGATGAAGATGGAGAGCTTAGCGCAATGGGTGAATTGTTCTCCGACTTCGGTGGATGCTAGACTCGTGCGAAAGAGATGCGAGAGGCAGTGAGTGCTTCTGGCCGAGGCGAGGTGGTGACTCAGCTGAGTGACATTTGAGCGATTGTTGGTTGGCTGCTGCTATCGTCTCCCACCACATCATGATTATGCGCATTTCTCAAAGCAGTTGACCTCCCCGGCAGACGTACGAGTTCTTTGAGTGCGGCGAACAAAAAATGAAGTGCAGAGCACATCAAAAATGATCCAGTTACCACCCTTTGGCGCGGCCTAAATCCTCTCGAAATTCAATGCCAATGTCGTCATAAATGTCTGATTTTATCTGCTTGCAATTTATTAGCACCGTGCCACCCCGACTGCGAAACACTGCGCCAGACGGAGCCACAAAAATCCCCGGCGTCTGCTGGAAAGGGGTATGTTCCGGATGCAACAACGTGTCCCAGCGAAGGGGGCATCCACCAAGTGTGGGTGGGCTGGCAAGCGGCAGAAGGAAACAGTTTTTCTGCTCATTTTGTGCCCCGTTGTATTACATCCTTTATTTCCGCTTCGATACGATTCAAAGGAGGGCGAAGCAAAATCGATATCGAATTCGGGGAGTCGGAATTGATTGGAATTGATTTGAAGTGACATCGGAGATGGTACAGTTCTGTGAATACATGACGAAGGCATGCAAGATATTCATTCAGTCATTGGCTCGTTCATCGGTGTGCGGTCTGCGGCCGGGAAGCTGTGTGAGGGAGCGGCGATAGAATGAGATGACATTTTTGTCGACGACAGTGACGGCGCCGCTTAGGGTGAATGAACTCATTTGACAGTAAAATTGATGAGATATTGTTATCGCGTCGACAGTGGCGGCATTCGGTCTTCCTTCTCTTGTCGGCGAATAAGCAAAATATGGGTTAATCGATTGTTGGGGATCTTGACATTGAAACGGAAAGTCGATCAAGTCATCGTGATATTTGCAAATCATGTTGAGGGTTCGTTTGGAAGGTCCTGTCAAGTGGGTTAGACTGTCTGGCGGAATATGACGATTAATGGCGTTTAGTGATTTTAATTTGTTTGACTGACGTACGATTTTTGTTCAACAAATCACTTATGTGGGGATGTGTGCGTGTTGAGTATGGTTGAGGAGGTGACATTGCCTTCAAGTCATATGGGGTATGAGTATGAAAACTTTGGCTTTACTGGCGAGTATGATAACTTTGGCGCCAAAAACTGATGACTGTTTCACGTAGAGGTTTCAAAAACAAGACTTTTTGACTGTGGGAGGGAAAGGGGCTTAAGCCAATTTTACCAAAACAACTGAAACTACAATATTTGCTTTGTTCAAGGCCTAAGCGAATCCACGAAACCGATTAAATCGTTGAACTGGAGCTTAAACCAAAGGTGGAGTTAAAATGTCTGCTGTTGAACTGGGCATTTCTGTATATGTGTGTATCTATCGGAAGCATGTTTTCGAGAAATCTACCGCCTTTACAGACCCTTAATTGCTACGGAGCACACGATCCACAGGTAACGAACATTTACCAGACGCGTTATGAGCCAAATTACACGATAAACAACACCATTCTCATGATTTGCTGTCATCTGGTTACGTCCGACGGAAAACCAGAATCCAACCCAGTATAAACTCTGGCTTGACGACGAGCTCGGTCACCTTTATTTATTGGGTTGTATAGCCAAACTCACGCGTAATACTAGTCAAGGTATTTCCTGGGTTTTTTTCTTGCTACTTTGGAAACATAACAGACAATGCCAATAAATCATTAAAATGTTACCTGCTGTGTGCGCGCTGTGATATGATTATTTACCTTTTTTCTATTTTATTAATACTGCAAAGCCAGAGTATTTGGCTGGATACAAAGCGCATATACAGTAAAAGTATCCAGATAAGTCGAATAGAGAATACTGACCGGAAACCCGGTGCATCTGTATTAAAAGCTTTACTTCTCCCTGTTGAATGTTGGCAGACGCAAGAATTTAACAAGTTTTACGTGGCAGTTAGTGTATTATTTAATTTTAAGTGAGTTAACAACATTTATTGAAAGTTTTTTCCCACTTTCTTATCTAGTCCCTAGGATCTTGGATTTTCCCACAACTTATCCCTTTCGACTAATTCTAGTATCTCGAAAAAATAAGGGGTAATGAGGAGAGGTACTAGGCTATTCGTTCATTTTTATGAAGGTTACGTCTATAGGTTTTTTTGGCACCGGAAAACATTAATGGCGCATTAAATATGTACCGTTGTAGAAACGTAACGTTTGACGTTGACTTGACGACCCAGAGGTCTTCTGAATCGAATATTTTTTATGTAAGGATTAATTTTCTATTAATTTGATTTTTGCGTTATACAGCCACGGTCATATAAATAGCACAATTTGACTAAATATCCATATATTTTCAATTATACTTGGACTTTAATAAAAAGGGTTTTTTTTTAAAGTATTAAAATTTAGAATATAAAATGTCGTCTAGACAAGTAAAAAGCACAAATACTTTTTCCTGTAAGTGATTAATAAATAACTGACTGACAGAATTTTGATACACAGCCAGACATCGCATTTGAATATTCTCAACAAACTTCTGACATGAAATGAAATACTTAGCTTTTTTTACATCCTCCCATAGCTCATCATTGTTTTTGTATGTTTGTTGTCCAATTTTAAGTTTAACAACATGCCATAAATTTGCTATAGGGTTGAGACTTGAGATTTTAAAACCTCCTAAAAATAAGTAGATCCGGCCAGACCTTCATTTTTCGAAATTTCCATCTTTACCAAATTTTCTGTCCTTGTCAGAACTTATATTTTTATTGCTTGAGTGTAGACAATTAATTGAAGAATCTGAGTGGATCAGAAAGAAGAATTGCTTTTCTACAACAAAATCAAGAGTCAGTCGAATATTTGTGGTGAAACCTACTTATTGACAGAAGGTTAAACTTGCCGATCATTTACTGGTATTGACTCGAAAATATAAGGCTATAATGGATCTATATCAGTATATCTTAATACTGAAATTTTCCCATTTAGCAATTAATCCTTAGAATAGATCCAACTCCATGCCAGAAAAATGAACCCCAGACCATGACGCTATCCTCACCAGTCTTAATCGCTTTGTGTGAGTACTTGAGATCTAAGTCCTTGTTTCGCGATGAACAAATGTTTTCTATCTGCCCGATTCTATTCACGTTTGTTTCATCACTCCATAGTACAATTTTCCAAAATTATATAATAGTTATAATATGGTTGGCGCTACAGCCCGTAGAGGGCCAGAGCCTAGCTTTTCAGCAACCACTTGTGTTGTGCATGCTAGTGTCTTCTCACAAGTGGAAGGGACCTACAGTTTAACGGTCAAGTTTGTGTGAAGTACTACAGCATCAAGTGGGGCGGTGAAAATTAATTTTGTCGCATAGACCAGGGATCGAATCTACGACATCGAGGTTGGTTTGGTGTAGATGCGTCCAAATAGACCAGCTTAATTTAGTCTTCTACAAATGGATCGGGCTGTTTAATGTTGATGTTCAAGCCAAGTTCCTCTTGGATTTCATTGCACATCTCGTGGAAAGACTTACAAAGATTATTCTTGCTGTTCCGGCTCTATTCATCAGAGAAGTGCATTTTCTTGGTCTTGACCGTCGAGCTCTGCTGCGGTTTGAGTGCATCGGATTTTAAGATTTTAAGAGATGTTTCAACGCTCACACTTTTATCCCCACACTCCACTTTCATCGCTATCAAAGCTCTTAATTTTATGATTTATTTAAAAACTAATATCGCGCAAAACCAAATCGTCGGCTGTTCTAGTAATCAATGCAAATAGTGATTCCAATGAATTTCTATTAAAACAATTTAATTAATAACATCTCAGGCAATTGATCGAATCATTTTCCACCTTACTGTGGCACTTCAGATCGCAGTCCGAAGGTATCAACATACTAAATTCGGCATTAAACTGTAAACAAAGCGAACCAAAAAATAAAATGCAATAAATGCCCATACCTTCTCCTGCATCGTGCATGTGTGCATCGAAGAGCCCCTGCTTCAACAGACGTACATATGCAGTCGACGTACGTGTGTTCAAGCGCATCTTTACTTCATTTCAATGGCTCCGAGTGACCTCCAGCGATGGAGATCTTGTTTATTTGTATCGCTTTTACTGAATTTCGGCGCTACAATGTTTAGGTTTTCACTTATTCATTTTTTCGGCACCCAAACTGGCGTGTGCGATACATTGTAATGCACGATGAATTGTTCTCCGGTTCGGCCCGTGCAGTAGGTTATGAGCTGTTGTTATGAGTACTTGTTGGTTGAAAACATTGCGTGCTGCTGCGCATCGCCCTGAATTGGGCAGGCGATCGCTACTGACACACGCTCAGGTGAGACTCGATGAAATTGCAGTTGTTTTGAAGCAGATTTTTTATTTCATTTCTATAATTGCAGGTATCTGTGGAAAAAGCTGAACTAAACGAAGAGTCGTGGAGAAATGCGAAACCATTTGAGTCTATTCCCGGACCGACGAAGTGTGCTCTGCTGAGGGCTTTTATGCCGGGAGGTAATTACTCTGTTTTTCTCTCTAAATAAGTGTGAACTGATTAAAGCTGTGATATCAAGTGGAATTGAAATGATAAACGCTGGCGGGATCTTATCTAATCGTGGTCTATAATTTGTGTTTGGTTCTAGAGTGTGTGAAAATATTTTGTTTGTGTTCTAAGTGAGGTATGAAAAGAACCAAACAGTTCTGTGTGTGAAAACAAGCAAGCAGTTCTATGTGTGAGATCGGATGTCAAGAGTTCAGCTTTTAGTATAAAAGGTATGGCCTTCCACTTAAATAAACATCGGCTTCCAAACAGTTGACAACTGAATGTTTAAAATGCGCTCCACCGAACAGTGGAGTGCTGGGAAAACATGCTATTGAGTGGTATTTGTATTCCAGGTTGGTGGATGTGTTTTCATCTGAATTATAAATGTGTTCGGATTAAATATCACACAAAAGTTAATTTTTTGCAAGTCAGACTGTACTGTGAGCTTTCCCAAAATAAGAAAAAAAAAATACATAAAACGCTATAACCGGAATCACATAAAATCGATCATATTTTTGGTTAGTCTTTCGTTGTTTCACTAACCTTGGAAGGGATTATCAGCGAACTCAGTGTTTACATAAGAATTGCATTTACAAAACATTCTCAGCGAAACTTGATGCAATTATGATTTTATTCACAATTTCGAGGATGTTTGGCCACGCAAGTAGCCGTTTTGTTTTGGCCCCATTAAGAAAGTGCATCACCGCGGCGAAGTGGCTTAACATACCAACCAACCTTCATAATTCGCTGCTCCTCATTAGTAATGTTCAAAGGGTATTCCTGTCATCTCATACATCGTCCTTAGGAGTCTTCATAAGACGGTTGATCGCGTGATAAAACAATAGTAAGCACAACACAAGTGGCTGTGGACCAGGCTGACCATCTAGTCATCTACTTTACCCGATCGTCCGGCGTTGAAGTTTGACAAGCGTTCAACGTCCTCTTGTACGATATGAATCCTTTCAGCTAACCTCTTGGAATCAAATAGTTTTCAAAAATGTTCATTCTTTAAGCTCCGACTTCAACATTCAAAAGCACAGAGCCGACAGAATCTCGGCAGTGGATTTTGTTGTTTGTTTTATTTTACTGCACTTTCAATTCAAAAGAAATCATATCGTGGGTAGGAGACTCTTGGTCGTCGTCACTTTTGTAATTCAGACTAATAACGTTCGACCTTACGCCCAATTTTTATTCCATCCTATTTCTGTTTGCACGACATTATCTTAAATAGCAAACTCTAAATAAAGAACTTAGAACTGTTATGCCGTGTTTTGAGTTCTTTGCAGCCTTTGTCTGAGGAGACAATCAAACTTTGAATAAGAGCTCTATAATCATACAATTTTGTTAAAACTGTGGTGTTTACTACTGCACACTTCAATCAAAACTCAAAATATTTTTCTGAAACATCAACGTTGCAGCTTGTTGTGTTCATTTTTCCGTCGTCGCGTGCTGTGCGTGCGATTGCTCTCTCACGAATGAAAGGGACATACAGTCTTATGGCGACTCCGAACGAAACTTTGAGAAGATTCTTCTAGACAAGAATACTCTTTGAGCATTGGCAGTGACTCGAAAGAGGTTGGGCCGTGAAATTTATTTTTGTCGGTAGTACCAGGGATCGAACCTGGACACGTAGGTTCAAGTGCGTATGAGTCGACGCAGCTTCTCACTACGCCATGGGCCACCAATTTCAGGTTTTTCAGTTGGGGATAATACAGCTTACACAAGAGACTATTTAACTTGCGTAAGTCTTTGAAACCATCTAAAAAACAATATACTTTGAAAATTAAGGCATGACAAACGTTTGTTGTTATTGTCGAAACATTTGTGTTACATGCTTTAGACTGCTAAAATCCTTCCGAAATTAAATCGCTTGATAGTGAACTTAGTATTTGGCCGACGGGGTGGTAAGCTTCATAGCCAATGTTTCAATTGAATGCATAAAATCAAGGTATTTATTCCTTACTGGATCAACAACATTGAGGATTTCCTTCCTTACATATTTTTCACTTCTAGTTCTTTAGTTCAATATAAAAACGATTGGATGGCACAGTTGGTTGATTGCCTGCCCTAGGTTATAGGAATTTCAGGTTCGAATCGCAGTAAATTAGCGAAACGTGCAAAATTTTGTTTAGAAAATAATTGAGATCAAACAGTGTTTATAAACGCATAGGTAGAAGAGGATTATTAAGTCTTTACAACGCGCCCCTCAGAGTTTTGCTACCTGTGCATTTGCACATCCTGCACATAGAGTAGGGACCGGCTCTGTGTGCCCATACCACAATATATCTATTCTCAACTAAATGAATGCTTTAACCAACACGTGCATTTTAAATTGATTGCTTCAGAATTAATTTTTGTGCTTACACTGTAAAACTATGGATATACACGTTGTATTTATAAAAATGATTGTCGAAAGCAATCGTTTGTTCGGACTTAAAGCAATAACCATCGCTCGAAAATAACATATTTTGTTAACTAGCTTCAACTGCGTGCACCAAGATCATTGGCGTTATGTATTTGCCTACATGATCTGTGCCATCAACTCTACTGGGGGTGCTGGACTCTTACTCATCCTTGAATCTTTATCTATTTCTCTATCTGGTTTTTAGGTCGATACTACAAAAAATCGCTACCGGAAATAAATCGCACTTATCGCAAGGATTATGGAGAAATATTCATGTTGCCCGGACTGTTTGGGAAGCGCAACATCGTCTTCACCTTCGATCCGGTGGACTATCAAAACGTCTTTCGTACCGAGGGTATGTGGCCCATTCGGAGGGGCCTCGATATTGTTCACTACTACCGAAAAGTTCATCGATCTGATGTCTTCCAGCACGCATCTGGACTTGTGGCAGAGTAAAATTGACAAAGACCATCCTTTTATCCTTCCGCTCATAATTTTTTCTTTTTCCAGGCAAGGCGAGCAATGGGCACAGTTTCGAAAGATCGTCAACCCCGTCATGATGAACCCCAAGACGACGAAGTTCTATTTGCGGAGGATGGACAACGTCATGAAGGAATTTGTTGAGCGGTAAGGCACGCCTCCTGTCCCCCAGCTTTTGAAGACAGCTGTATCCTCTCCTTTAGGATCAAATTAATTCGCGACCGTACGACATTTGAGGTGCCCGAGGACTTCGAAGATGACGTCAATCACTGGGCAATGGAGTCCGCCTGCTTGGTGGCCCTGGACACAGAACTCGGTGTGATCAACAACATCGAGAATAACCCCGAAGCGAAGGAGGTGATCGACGGTATGCGGGACACGTTCGGGCTGATATTCGAACTGGACTTTAAGCCGTCACTCTGGAAGATTCTTCCCACGCCAAAGTTCAAACAATTGCTGGAGAACTTCGACAAGATAACCAAACTGTCAATCAAATACATCGACGCGGCCATTGAGCGGCTGAAGAGCGAGCCGGAGAAGCCTGAGTCGGAGAAGAGCGTTCTGGAGCGGCTGCTGCAGCTTGATCGATTGGTCGCCATCACTATGGCCATGGACATACTGCTAGCCGGCGTTGATACGGTAAGACTTCAATCGTTGACCTTAAATCCAATTTCACTCACCCACTTCTGCTTGCAGACATCCTCGGCGGTGACTGGTTGCCTTCTGCTTCTGGCAAAAAATCCCGACAAACAGGAGATCCTTCGCAAGGAAATCTTGGGCATTCTCCCAGCCAAGGACACCTCGTTGACCACTGACCGCATGAAGAACCTGCCGTACCTGAGGGCGTGCATCAAGGAAGCCCAGCGCATGTATCCAGTGTCAACAGGAAACTTTCGATCGACTGGAAGGGACTTGGTCCTGAGCGGATATCGAATCCCGAAGGATACCGATATAGCCATGCCGTCGCAACTACTGATGCGGGATGCGAAATTCTATCCACGGCCGAATGAGTTCCTACCCGAGCGCTGGCTGCGGGACGAAAGTCAAGGGGAGTGCCCAAAGGCGAAAAACGTGAATCCCTTTGTTTTCCTGCCTTTTGGGTTTGGACCAAGGATGTGCATCGGCCGGAGGATCGTCGACTTGGAGCTGGAAACGGCGCTGTGTCGCTTGATCAGGAACTTCCGCATTGAGTTCGACTACTCGGTCGAGAATCCATTCCGGACACATATTGTCAATGTGCCCAATATTCCACTTAAGTTTAAGTTTAAGGATGTCGAGGTGTAAGCATTAAAAGGACGTGTGTGGCTTGTGAATTTTGATTGAATTATTTTTTTTTTTATGTTATGATGATATAGATGTGGTGGGCCCAGAGCAGTATCTTAAGTGAAGGGCGCCGATTTTTTGTAGAATTGGGAGGGACGAGTTGCATTTGCACATCCCTAATAAACTCGTCAGGTTGTGCAGGAAAACACTGCACAGCCCTCGCTGATCCATCAAGATATCGACGTCAGTGGGACATTATGTCAAAAAAGGAGACGTGCTTTCTTTTGAATTCTTCAACACCACTCTTGAGAAGCTTGGGACTCAGCACGGAATGTACAGTCTTCAAGACGTCCGTTCTGCGACTGCATTACGAAAAGGCCCGGAACCAATAATGCTCTTCAGGTGGGAGGTGTCTTGCCATATAGTTTAAACTTTAGGGACTTCCCTCCTAGTATCAACCATTTGTAACTTGGGCGGCCTTCGTTGCGTTCTCTTGAGAGGAAAGAGAGGAGGTTTCCGACCGAAAGTAAACTTCCAACAACATTTTTCCATCACACTAGACAGCTTAGCAGATTCAGGACGAAGTGGTTAGACGAAATCAAAAACCTTGCCTGGTGTCGGTTAGACATAACTGCCGATGAGTTACAGTCGTTGGCGGAGGATCAAGAGGCCTGGAGATTCCTATGGTGTGCTTTACTCCCGGGTCAGAAAATTATTATGACAAATCAAAGTCATTTGCATTCGTCTTGATGACTAAATAAATAAAACTCACTCACTGCGCCCATTATCAATGGAATATGCGCCCGCGTCGCGACTTGCGGTTAATGTGTTCTGGCATGTCGGCAGTAATCGCTTTAGTGACGCGTGCCACATGCTTTTTGAAGTTCACTAACAATTCTGAAGGCCAATTGGTCATAAAATAATTAACTTTAGCTTGTTGTGAAGCGATAGCCCAACTGTTGACTGAATATGATCGAAAGCTCTACAAAGCACAAATTGTCTGCTGTCTGTGGTTGCGTGAAAGCTTAGCAACGAACAAGAGCGTTCTATTCAGAACCATTCTCCACTTCAAAGCAAATAAAATAGTTTATTGAACCATCAGTTAACGGCTCGAGTGATGACCTTTGAAAACGGTGAGTTCATCTAAAAATGTCCACGATAGGAACTGTGACCGTTGGGTATCCCCCGTGAATAGGAATGACTCAAAGTGTCTGTATCACGATGCTACAAAACACACATCTGCAGTGTTGCATTCAAAAGATTCTATGTTTATGACCGAAATACTTCTGAGGACGATGACATGGTGAGATACGCAGCCATGAATAGGAACCGGAATAACTAATGAAAATTTTGGGGAGAAAATAAGGTTTTAATTGAAGATACTGAATAATAGACACGAGGAACTATACCAGAGATCGGTCAATGAGATCAAGGTGGTAATGTCAAAGGTAGACAGCTGAGCGATCAAAGATCGATCTTTGCATATGGAAATCAGCGTAACCTCTTCCAAACCATCATCAAGTTGAATGCGGTACAACAAAAGAACAACCACAGAACAACCTTATACTCCTGCATCGAGTTAGACTAAATCTTGCAGGCTCCAGTATAAATACCAAACTGCCTGCAACATCATTGTATCTAAGTTAAACTTTCTGAGTATCAGTAACGAAGAAACATGTCATTCAAGTGATAAGTTCTGCGTTCAATAAGTGATCACGACGACAGGAGCAAGCGATCAGTACAAGCCTATGTGGGTCAGATCTCAACTTGTGCCCATTACGTAATCTGGTCTGAAATAAACACAAAATCGCATTTAATTGGGCCATTCGTTCTGAAGTTTCGATGTCAAGCTTGTTGCACCAAAGCTATGCGAAGTCTTTCTTAAGAACATAAATGATCTTGACGTCCTGCCAAAGGATAACATCTCTGCATTGTAACGAAATAAAACACAGCATTTCAACAAATTACTGAAAAGTCTCTGCTTTGACCACTGCGCCTCGTTAGTATTTATACAGATGCCGAGGTAAGAGAGCAGACACATCACAGCTAGTTAGGTACATTTTGCAAAGACTAAGATGACCCCATCGCCAAATTTCTCGTTCACAATTTCGTACGTTACCTCACTCGCTCTGCCAACAAAAACATTGCAATATATTTGCGTGCTTCTGATGGACCGTGGCATTGTGGGTATGTGCGTCGAACCCGATGCACTGAAACCACTACTTTCTACGTTAGATCCACGTCAATGCTTAAAGAGTATTTCCTGTCGAGAAAAAACTTTTCAAACGTGGCCGTTCGGACTTGGCATAAGCCTGTAAGTCCTTTCCACTCGTGAGAGAACAAAAGCACGTACAACACGAGTGGTTGCTGAAGAAGCTAAGCCTTCACCTTTACGGGTTGCAGCGCCAGCCACATTATTATTATAAATTTGTGTGCTTCTAATAATTTATTAAAGAATACAAAAAACCTTTTTACAAGACCGAAATTATTTTTATCAACTCTGGTAAAGGGCTATAACATTGATGGTAATGGTGTCCCTTCTTCAATAGAAATACACCGAAGCAAACAGTCAATCTTTGAAGATCTTGATCTTGATCCCAATTTTGCTTGTTAACACAGCCACTGTGTCAAAAACGGGCTTCGTCCGAGAGATGTACAATTTTTTTTTATAATTCGCGCGGCTTAGAGGGGTTACTAAAACCCTTAAGTGTTCGTGGTCAAGACACAACACGGCCGAAGGTATAGAGGGAGAAATAGAGAGAAGACACGTACCTCCTGTGGCACAGTGGTGAACAAGTTTCTAAATTTAACTATGCGTCCGAAAGCAGGCTTAAACTGATGGGTGTTCCTGGCAAGACGTGTATTATGGAAGAATTCAAGGAGAGAAAGAGTGCAATTGGCTTACTTGAGCATCGTTTGTAAAAATAGCTATAAAACACGGACAAAGAAGACACGGACAGGTCGGTGGTCGAGCGAGTATAATTATATTATATTCAGCTATAAGTTGTGAAAAATTTCTTGCATCGAATAAGGAAACCTAACAATTTCGCAACATTTTTGGCAATCTCTAATATGTGTTCGTTCCCACTAAGTGTTGTGTGGATACACATGCCAAGGATGTACAATTTTTGGTTACATCGACCGTCATTGATGGATCATGGCCGATTATTAACGGTTCGCTTTATTGAGAGCAGAAAACTTTGAGTTTTTGAAGCATTGATTTCTACTCTGTTGTCTTACCCAAGTTAAATATGATGTCAAGGTCGGAATGCAATGCGCTTAACATACGCTGCTTACCTACTAACGAAAGTTGGTAGAAGTTCAGTATTCAGTTTCAGTTCAGCTCCCACAGCAAGAAAGAATGGTCTTGTAACATCCAGTCCCTGCAGTCGTCGGTGTTAACTGATGGGGGATTTCGAGACAGATTAAGATTTTTCCATAGCAAACAACGTATTTAATGTTGTTCAGGACCTTATTTTCCTTTTCAAACCTCTCGACGCGATCTTTGGAAGTGGACCTAGGTCTAGTGCTTATAACGATACATTGAAAGCATAGAAATACATCACTACCGCCTAACCAAAACGCACAAAAGATATGACACTTTAAAGTTTGAGAGTAGCCATTCCCACAGTCGTAGAAATTCGCAGCAGCAGAGAGCAGCCACTTGTGTTGATTATTGAAAGCTTTCGAAAGATATTCGCGTCAATGGAGAGTCGATAGAATAAACAATGTTTTGCTCAGCAAGCGAGACGCCCAACATGTTTTGAGCGAAAAAAAGCTCTAACCCAAAACAAATGTGAGCATTTGCGTGTGGTGATTTCATGTACATATGTATCTACGTATGCGAACGTGTATCCACATGCACAATTAATTATAGAATGAATATTTTTTAATGATAGCTCTGCCCGTGACCCTGAGAATAGATTGCGACGATTTTTAATGTTCGCAACAGATGGTTGGAGTTGTCTCGAGCTGCGTTTATTTATAAACAAACAATATGAAGCCTGTGTCGCACATTATACTAATTCATGAGATTATTTTGTCTTTATTTGAGGGCTTATACTACCAAAACAGTGAAATTATTCTGTGTGATAACAACCATTTTGGACGGTTTCGTTGAGTTTCGTTAAATTTTTCCTACTTGGACATCGGAGTTAAATTAATGGCCTGGGTCTGTAGAAGCAATTTTGTTGACGATTCGTCGATGATTCTAGCTATTTTCATTCGGCTCTGACACAGTTTTGACTTAACTTATGTTAACAGTCTTACATTCCTAAAATGTACAGAGGCGAATGGGTTTGGGTCTAAAAAAGCTTGTTGGTAGAAAATTTCGAAATGTTTTTGTAAAACTGTAAAACTGTATTCCTTTTTTGAATTTACATCAATTCTTGACCAAAATGACTCAAAAATTACCCAAGGATTGGAGATGGTCTTAAAGTAGGCGCAAATATTGACCCAAAACCTAGCCAACTCTGGTAGTGCGTCACGGATGCTAGCAACTTGTAAAGATGCTGCAGAGGATAGAAGCGTTGGGTTAAGTGAGCCATGATTGTAGTGTCATCTCTCTACCACTACACTGGCCTAGGAATGGAATCCTGCCCAACATTGTTTATTAAACTGACACACTTTTTTAGTACCATCTTCGACTTATGACAGCCTTCAAGGCTTATCCACGTCCGACTTCAGCCATAAACATAAATCACACCTGATATTAAGTTACTCTCAAATTCAAGACTTTAATTATAAATGTAAATGCAACAAACAGAAGTCACCGCCGAATCGCCATCAGTTCTCAATATCAGTGAACTTAAACTTCAATGGAATGGCCGGTCGAGTAAGGAACAGAGTGCTGAATGCATTCTCAAGCGAATAATTGAACTCCATGCTGAAGTTGCGTACAAGCCTCATGACTGTCAGTTCCAGTTCCAATTCGACGATTCTCTTGCCAGCACAACTTCTAGGTCCAAAGCCAAACGGCAGATACACAAACGGGTTGGCGTTTTCCGGCTTGTATGCCTCAGCCTCAGCTGTCCGCAGCCATCGCTCGGGTATGAATTGATTCGCCTGCGGGAAGTACCTCTCGTCGTCCAGTATGACGTTGTTGCCCATGGCAATGTCGGTGCCCTTCGGTATTTGGAAGCCATTCAGGACGACATCCTTCGGCATGCTCCGCATTGTTCCCGGCCCGAATGGGTACATTCGAATGCCTTCCTTGATGCAAGCCCTCAGATAGGGAAGATTTTGCATCTTCTCGATGCTTGGCATTGAGTCTTTGTCGGGAAGAACCTCACGAATCTCTTGACGTAATTTTTCCTGTTTGTCGGGGTTCTTCGCGAGACCGAAGAGGATGCCCACCAGGGAGGTGGTCGTCTGGAAAGAAAAATTGTTCAGTTTTTGTAGAACTCTTTTGGGGATAATTACCGTTTCCACACCAGCCATCAGGAGATCCATGGCCATGACTACTGCGAAGATTTTGTCCTTCTCTGCGAGCCTTTCCACGACACTCTTCAAATCGGTTTCGCTCTCAGGATGTGGGTGCTTCGTGATGCGCGACAGCGAGTCTTCGATGTACTTCCTGGTGATGTTGAACATGTCCTCGTTGACTTTCATCATTCTTCGAAACTTTGGAGTGCTTATAAATTTCCACGGGGATGGCTTGAAGTCCAGATCGAAAGCGAGATCCATTATTTCCTTGATACTGTGGAAGAGGGTCTTGGCGTCTTCACTGTCACGATTGCGCCGGATAAGGCCCATGTCCTGATCGAGAGCTATGACCGCAACGGATTCAAAAGTGAGTCGATTTATTTCGTCGTCGAAGTTAGCTGGCATCTCCAGGGTGTTGGGATCGCGTATTTCGCGGATTCTGGAAAAGAGGAGGGAAATGAATGTGGCAGGGTGAGCAGAGGAACGGCTTACCCACCTCTGCAGGAATTCATTGTTTACGGGCAGCATCTTTCTGAGGTATTGCTTTGCGTTCTTGGGCTGCATGAGGATTGGATTGACCGCACTGCGGAACTTTGCCCAGGGCTCGCCGGATCTGTTTCAAAAGAAATGCAGACAGTGAGTAGTATCGTCAGCATGTAGCGAATAACAGCGTACGTCATTATCAATCCCTCGACACCTTGAAAGTATTCCTTCTTCATAACCTGCCGGAAGTACACAACCGAGTCGAAGTTTCGCCTGATGGGCCACGTGCCCTCGTTCCGGAACACCTTGCGAAATATATTTGGATCGAACGTCATGACGGTGCTCTTGTTGCCGAACATGCCCGGAACGAAGATGAAGTCTCCAAATCGTCGGCGGAAATCATTGAACATCACCGTTACCGGTTTCCTGAAGTACGCGCCTAAGGGATTGTTGAGCGAGTGTATGCCTGACGTGCAAATGGGGGACATTTCACTTACCTCCTGGGAGGAATCCTTTGATGAGCATCATCTTGCTGGGACCTGGAATCTCGCTGAAGGGCCGAGCGCTGTTCCAGTCAACTTCGTCCACTTCGGCTGCCTGATGGGGACAGCCGTTCTGGGGCGTTGCCTGCCAATGCAAACCATGGATTTGATTTTTCTAATGCATTGAATTGTATGCGTCTTACTTGTCCAGCAAAGGTTCTGGATGCATGACGACATAGCTGGTTGATTGACGCGGTCTTTGCCGCACTCTTAGACAACATTCTGGTGAAGACGGCAGCCCGAAACTGAATTCTCACATGCTATGCCGGCAGTCAATTGGGCATCAGCTTTTCTAAATTTAGAACGAACATAGTGAGCTTCCGATAGAGGCGCCTTGTCAACGCTGTGGAAGTGAAATATGATGTGAGCTTTTAAATGCTTTCAATTCATAGTTGGGGGAAATTAAACATTTCTGCACTGGTGGTCTGGAAGCTATTTGGTGTGTTTTTTTTTTTTTGCTTACGAGACTTAATGCCAACATCACTCAATGTGGTTAGCCTGCCAGATACAGGAATATACGATTTCTTTAGGAGGTGTCTTCTAATTCTGAGGGTTGACATGTACACTTTAAGATATGCAATATTTCCGCTAAGTTTTGGTCTTACAACCCGGTCGAGTATGTAAGCCATTCGTGAACAAATTCGATTCCAAATTGTCACTGCGGGATGTTCCCATGTTCCGTGTAATAACTGGTGCAAGTGCAGATCAGAGCGGTCGTCACAAAGAACCATTACAGTCTTTTGCATCGAAGACCAAAATCATATACATATCAATGAAGTATGGACATTTAAGAGGTCCTCATCGATCTCCTCGGTCTCCTAGTCGTGTCACCCAGGAATATGTATCACTGTGACAAATTTGAATTGACTTAGTCACTTTATGTGAAATTTGTCATGCTTCCGACGATCTTGGGTGTTCGATTAGTCTCTTTCTATGACAAAGTGAGTTAGAATGTGACAGATTTTGTCACTTGCATTTTGTGGGTAACACCGAGGGACGATATGATAGACATAAAGACTAATAAATGTGTTCACAAGTAGGTGTACAATTAGGCTCTTTAGCATCCGAGACACTACCCAATATCCTTGGTCTCACAAAAGTTTAGAAATGTTTTCTTGGAAAAAAACCTGCAAATGATTGGTAAATGCACCAAGTGTTGACCTTTGATTGAATTTTGATTGGGTGAGAATTAGTTTGTATTCATGACACCTCTCTTGCATTAAAGAATACACATTTTGATTGAGTGACGTGACGCATGCATCGATACAGTGAACATACCACACCACGACTGTTGTAAGGAGGAAGAAAGAGAATTTATACAACATCTGCTATACTTGCGTAAACACTACTCTGAAGAGCTGGAGAGCTTGTGGGGTGTAGAATTGAAAAACGTCCTAAACCACCTAAAGTTTTCAAACATAGTTGGTTCTAGTACACTAAGAAGTCTCATGGTGTACATAGTTATACATCAACCATTAAGGACACAATGGATACAACTTGTTGATCTTAGTGACCAGTGGCCGCAAGGTCGTAAGGACCCATACACCTACCTACCTTCCACCGAAGACATCGCTAACGCCACACTATATTGAATCTGTAGGCGTATTCTCAGGAACTTGAGCCAGTCGTAACTCTTCTAGAAATGTTTGAACAAGGTGTTAAATTTGATTGCAAAATCATCTGCCTCTTAAAAATATATGGATATGCGTGTGTAAGCCCTCTTGTGCTTCAAAAATCACCACTCCATCCACAAAAATCACTGTATTGTATGGTTTTCATTCCAGTGGTGTCAATTGACCGTTGTTTCTTGCTGATGAAATGCCCGTTGTAGGAGGTCCGCAATGTGTAGAGTTTGGTGTGTCTACTGAAGGTGTGTTGACGCCACTGTAACCTCTGAAAATTTAAATAAACAGAAATGATTCTTTTTCTGCCCCTTAATTTAACATAAAAGTCAACAAAGTTTTAAAGGAGCAATCAAGCAGGCAAACCAGTTTTATATTGGAGGGTTATTTCCCTACATTGTTGTAGGAGAAATGTCCTTGAGTCGATAATGCTGGGAAGGGTCAACACACTTAGCGATAGAGCAGAATTCTGCCACCCTTCCAGTACCTGTAGATTCAGGCCTCTGTTAGGTTAGAAAGTAGTATCAATGGCGCTGTGCCCGCTTACCACACCGATGTCTGAGGTGACAGAGTGGTCGTTTAAGACTTAGCGCTTTAAGATACTCGCCGTTTGTGACTGTTGGTGGACTGCAACCACCAGGTTTTACAGAAAAGGTTATATCACGACCAGCGAGATCATCAGCTTTGCAATTAACCAGTATGTTAAATTGTTCCGGCACCTGACACATGTTTGGAATCTACGACGAATAAATATTAGTTTAATTTCATTCAGGTCAACACTGCGAGATAAGAAATAATTGAACAATTGGTCGAGTGCCTTACCTTAGTTATGAGGGTCCCCAGTTCTATTCCAATGAAAGCAAAGTTAATACATTTTTGTCTGGTTTTCAAATCTAGTAACAATTTGCCGTTGGGGTCCAATTAACGGCACTTGAACTGAAGTTTCCCGATTAGTGGTAGTAGTCCCGCTATGGGTAGCACAATGAACCAAGAATGGTCTAAGTATTCTGGCAATTTCGCTGACAGTCCACTAGCTTATGTCACCTCTTTTCTTGTGGAAAAGTGTAGCGGACAAACTGTGTAAAACTAACTAGAGATTTGAAAAGAATTTGAATTGAATAAGACAGAGTACAGTGGGTAGGAATCGTTTCTTGTCTTTTCAATTTAATTTTTGACTATATTACTGCAGATGGGTAATTTGTTTGTGCTAAGAATGCCGACAAAGTAGTGGCTAATAGTACGGTGTACCTAACTACCACTGGCTTCGAGTTGGGTATTAAGATGAGCGTGAAACAAATAGGCTTAGAAAATATAGTCTTATACATGCCATATGTCCGAACGTGTAGTAGAGACAATCCAGTAATAATAATAATAAAATGGGTGGCATTGCAGCCCCTAAGGGGCCAGCTCCTCAGCAACCAATCGTGTTGAGCGTGCTATTGTTCTCGAGTAGAGGGTTCCTACAGTTTTATGACGACTCAAAACGGCCCAGTTTGAGAAGGTTTTTTCAGCAGGCGATTTTGAGCACTGTCAGTGACTCAAAAGAGGGTTGGGACGTGAACATTTTTTTGTCACGCAGACCAGGTATCGAACCAAAGTCGACAAAGTCGGCAAATAATTGCACTGGGATCGACGCACATATCCTCAAAGCCACGGGCCACCATAATCAAGTGAACAATGCACACCTCGTACTCTGACGAAATGACACTGCTAAATAGTGTAGACAACTGCGTTGATATTTAGAAATGATATTTGTTTGAGAACACTGACCATACATAATTTTGTGACTGACTGTATGAAACCCGTGTTTAACGTGTTGTACAGTTCCGACTTAGGCTTACTACATGGCTCACTCTCCTCTCTTCTTCTAAGAGATTGGACATGTGTTTGTATTTATTTTCAAAGCTGCCAGAACACTTGTGCACAAAACCCTTGTTTTTGTGCAGTTTTCTAAAAATAAAGCTCGATAATCGCTCATTCTTCGTCCACATTTTTCGACAGACTGACGTCTGTCCACATTGTCAAAAGCATTGACAGGAAAGGGAGGCCAGTCTCATCAAGAATAAGTAAGACTGAATATATTTAAAAACCATCATAAGCACACTTTTATTTAAATAAATCTGCTTTCGGTACCACGGAATGTATAGGGTTCCCTATGCTGCATGAATAACAGCAAACACGCGTCAATGTTTATTTGAAACTATTAAGACTTTGATGTATCTATACATCAATGCTCTATCTAAGGCACACTTTTCTGTCTATCAGCTGCTTGCAGAAATAGCAACAACTAGAACAAGACTGAAGTGCAATAAAATACAGAGACAAACACTACTCATCGAAAGCTTTTCACAGGCAAAATGCTTCCTCATCGCCGTAGAGCGTGCAGTACGTCTAGAGCTTCGTGACGGTATGCATCAGCAAGTCGGTGTTGTCAGTCGCTCGCTGCGAGCTTGTCAGTGGAATCAATTGCGTTCTATCGCCCATGCTGAGGCCAAGGTAACTAGCAGCTATTTTGTGTCTAACAGTCTCTAACTCTCCCTTTGACAGAATCTTGAAGACAGTCATGGAAATGTCAACTCTCAGGATTGGGCGAATGCAAAGCCTTTTAGTAATGTTCCGGGGCCTACACCGTTTCAGCTTATTCGGGGTGTTCTTCCAGGAGGTGGGTATGACTCATAGCTCCTCTGTAAATGCTTTACACTCGTGTATTCTAGGAATATTTTACAAGAAGACCGCCATGGACTTTGTATTACTAAGTCGGGAGAAGTGGGGTGACTTTTTTAAAATACCCGGCCTCTTTGGCAAACAAAGCATGTTTATGTCATTCAATCCAGATGACTTTGCCACTGTGATTCGCTCCGAGGGCATTTGGCCTAAGAGAGTTCTATTCGAAACTATGTACTACCACAGGACAGTCCACAGGGCAGATAGGTTTAAGGGAACCATTGGATTGTTGAATTCGTGAGTACAAGCCTATTCGCATTCGCCTTGACACTCAAATTGACATAATTTTCTCAGAAACGACGAGGAATGGGGACGAATTCGAAGTGCAGTGAATCCAGTTCTGATGCAGCCCCGTAACGTGCGACTTTACCTGAATAAGATGCTCGATGTCAACAATCAGTTTCTCGAAAGGTAAGCACCTGCACACATCTCATTTCCCTCACTTACCTTATCAATTTACAGAATTCGAGATATTAGAGACCCCGACACTCTAGAGATGCCTGAGACCTTCGAAAATGACATCAATAACCTCACATTCGAATCCGTGTCCGTTGTTGCGTTGGATCAGCAGTTGGGTCTCTTCGACAAAGGCAAGAAGAACGAGGACGCCGAGCTACTATTCCGGACCATTCGAGAATTCTTCGATCTGGTTTATGCGCTGGATATGATGCCGTCCATGTGGAAGATCATCAAGACCCCGAAGTTCTATCGATTAATGAAGAACTTGGACACCCTCGATGATATTGTGACCAAATTTTTAAATGTTGCTCTGGAACGAATCGAGAAAGCGCCCAACGAGACTCCCGAGGAGGAGAAGAGTGTCTTGGAAAAGCTGCTCAAAATCGATAGGAAAGTGGCCGAAGTCATGGCCACTGACATGCTGTTTGGCGGAGTGGACACAACCAGTTCAACTATTGTGGGCATCCTCCTGTGCATCGCTAAGAACCCCGAGAAGCAGGAGAAACTCCGCCAAGAGCTGCGCACAATTCTTCCAGAAAAGGATTCCCTCCTCACTGTGGACAGCATGAAGAATCTTACATACCTGAGAGCTTGCATTAAGGAAGGCATTCGAATGTACCCAATCGGTGCGGGTGGAATGCGCACAAACACACATGATATTGTGGTAAGTGGCTACCAGATTCCGAAGGGTCAAAGGATCACACTGGCATCCAATATTTTGCTCATGGACGAAAATCATGTTCCGAGGGCAAAGGAATATATTCCGGAACGCTGGCTGCGTGAGGGGAAAGAGAGTCTGAATCCGTCTAATCCGTTTCTGTACATTCCCTTCGGCTTCGGGCCGCGTAGCTGTGTAGGCAAGCGCATTGTCGATCTGGAGCTGGAGATCACAATCGCCAGGCTCGTGAGGAACTTCTACATCGACTTCAAGTATCCCACGGAGAATGCTTTTAAGAATGTCATGTTAAACGTTCCCGCTATTCCGCTTAAGTTCATGATGAGTGAAGTTGAAAATTAAATAAACCGAAAATCGTGTGAATGCACTTCTTTTGTTTTAGTCGATGCTTTGCTTGGAATTTGTGCCTATTCTGCACCAAGTAGATCCGAGTCGGTGTAAACAAAGTGCCTTGCAGTGGTTAGTGCAGCTAATATGTTGGATCAAGATTCTGCTTACAAAAATTAATGAAAGTGGACTCATGTGGCTTACTTCAGGAACTCCATATTGTACTAAAATGCAAATATGCTGCTCTTGATTTCTGAACCAACAAATAAATAAATGGTTTTAATTCTAGGACAAATTCAAGTGAAAATCGAATCTTACGTCAGCCCAAATCATACTTAATATGATCATTAGATTGCGTTGAGAGAGGTGGGATATCTAACTCAATCATGTGCAACTTGGAACAGAGATTAGGCAGTTCAATATTTATACCTTTAGAGAACAGGGCATGAGTTTCTTTAAAACTGAGAGAATGCCTGCAACGATTCCTGTTGATGCTCAAGTAAAGTGGGCACTCGCGGCCGCTGGACAGCCTCTACAGAACTCATTAGCTTGTTTCAAAAATTGTGATGAATATGTTACACAATTTTCTACAAGTAATCGAACTAAGTTGCAGATAACCAACACTTTTACCGACCATATCAATATCTTATCAGCCAATTGACCGTCGGTGTCGACTTACAAAAGCTTGCACTTTTGAAGGTCAACAATGAAAAGAATTATTTATCATGTTTTTGTTCTAAGAGCTTAATGATATCTAATCTCAGTAATTGACAAGTATTGGACTGATTCGCAAAAAAAATAATATACAAAAAATACAAAAAATATAAAAATATGCAGCATAGCAGCAGTTCAGTTGAAAACAATGACCTGATAGGACTCGATTAATTTATCTTAGGCTTCGTAAAGTCGCACAATACCAAGCCAACCATTTTAAACGAGGCCTTTGTGGGAGAAACGAGACGATTGTGGCGGAATTAGGCCACAATTACAACTGCTTGAAGCACTGCCATGGGAGGCGATGTGGCCATTTGGATGATGTACATAATAACACGAAGATAGCTTTCATTTAAAGTTATTCAATTTTCTTCTTAGCTTTAACAAATTAAAAAAGGTGAAGAATATCAAAGCCAAAGTATCCACAAAAAAGGATTCTATATCTTGAAACAACTAGAGAGGTATATCCCAGCTCAGCGTGTCCTACAAAATTATGTTAAGCATATTTTACAATTATATAAAGCCCTTTTTTATTACACTAATCGGGTCGTACCAGTTTTTGACTTCCCTCCCGACAAAAGACTATAGATTAAACCTTCACACAGCAGCACATCCCGGAGAAGATCATCGAGTTCCAAATCGGCCTCATTTCCGACAGCTATTTTCGCACGGAGGCATGATCGCGGAATCTGTTGTATTGCACAAGGTTCAGTTCTTTTAAACCTACGCTGGATTTCGGTGATGTCACCCAATTTTTTTCAAACAGGTCTTGGAAAAAAATAATGCGGCGGTTATAGGTTTCGGATACCACCTGGCACCAATATATTACGAGCAGTTGTCTATTGTTACTCTACCACCGCCCTTGGAACCTTTTGATAAGAAACCCTTATTTCGCCAATTCAGCAGCAGGATGGGAGGTGCCTCTTTGCTTTACTCATTCGGTAGGTGACGATTGTACATAGCATTTAACGTCAAGCTGCGTTTTAATTATAGGGTTTTTGAACACGGTCTAGACAACTTTGAATTTAAATTGTGAATGCTTCGTTCACTAACCACCAAACTGCCACTTTCAATTTATTGAGTAAATGTTCTACCGAAATTCGGGGTCGGTGACCACAACCTTATGAGCAGCTTTAACTCCAGTTTGTGGTCGTAATTATGGCCCTAGTAGACAAGCAATAACAAGATTACTGATGTTGTCATTGAAGTGTGGAAAATATCGCTGCCGTTCAAGCGTCTGTAGCAAACGATCAAAATGAGTCAATTCCACCCCAATTTCAAGAATTGGGCATCGCTCAGATCACATTATGGCATATTTTGCGTAAGGATATTGGTTTGCAACCTTTAAAGATCCAACTGACTATAGAATTCAAGCTGATGAAGCGACTTAGGTTTGCCTAAAAATAAAGTAGTCAAGTCCTTATTGGAAAGCCCTTTATAAGGAAAATTGCAATAGTTGTTCACGCTCGTCAAAAAGAAATATAATAATTAAGGAAGGCCAGTTATCCCTAGTTTTATGGAGTACCATGATCGCTATAACAGATATTCCAAAAATATTTGATGCCAATTTGCTTCTCACATTTATTTCCTTGTTCTTCATCGTTCTTAATAACGTCAAAGTTCATACATTAATGTGGGACGACTTGAGAGATCTATTTGGTAGCGTTTGGAGAATTCCCAGAAAATGAAAAGTGCACATTTTGCGGAATTCTAAATTGATAAAAAATGCGCAAAATATTAAATATTTTGCGGAAACCTCTTTTCGGAGCATCAGTGGTCAATCTAATGTGGTTTTAAACTCATCTGCATTACTATTAAAAGCTCAAACGTAAGGCTTTCCATTTAAGTTTACCAAAGTAATGTAAAGCAAATCTAGTTCTAGCAATGTTTATGTAAGATGTCTACAAGATTAGTTGGTTGAACTGAACAAGAACTTACTTGGAGGAATAATATAAGGCGGTAAAAAGTTAGTTGAGCTTGTAGATCAATTATACCAAACAGCAAAGCAGATTATTGGTGAGTTAAAAATTCTTCTTCTTCTTTGAACTTGAACAAACATGCCTCTACAGCCAGCACGATATTTCGCCAGCTGCCTCCAGCTGCGCACACCAAGTTGTTTGAGGTCCTTTTCCACTTGTGTGCGCCATCTCGTGCGAGGACGTCCACTGGTGCGCTGTCCCAAATCGAAGAAAATTTTACGCCAGATATATGGGAGGCGTGATTCTGTGAGCAATATGAATTGAGTAGAACTCTACTAGCGAACTATATGAAGGTATGAAGGCAAGGTGTGTCTCCGACAACAGTCCTGGCCACACCGAACGTCAATCATCAATGTTTCAGTTATGAGAGTCTGTACACCAAGCTTACTGGTTCGAGAAGGAGAGGAAGTAGCGATCTAAAGCGGTTCAGAGCATAATTAACATATCCACCAAGCTTAACAGAAGACAACAGAGCTCAGCAAGCATCATTGAGACATCCAAATGATCTATTAGGGACTGCGGTTTGCTAAGCGATGGCGTAACTTGTAACTCCATTGGAACATGCGTTGGAAAGCTATTGCGGCTTGCTAAGAGATGGCGTAACTTGCATTATTCCATTGAAACATGCGTTGGAAACCTATTGTCATTGTAAAAGTCATAGCTTCCGATGAGCAACACTTTGAATAATACCATTGTACATGTTTTTTTAAATAAACGTTTCAATTTTGAAAAAAGAAAAACAGCACGAATAGTTGTAGACCCAATAATTTATAATTTGAGCTTGGTACATTTTTCCGAATACGGGAACTAGGGTACAATGTGCTAATCTATCAATTTTCTCAGCGAAATATATAATTATAAATCTTTACATCACAATTCACTGCACCATCTGTTGAAACGTAAAACACAAACAATCTATTCAAACACAAACGTAAACAGATGGGAAGCTGCGAACTATTGCACTTTTTCTACTCGAAACAATTAGCGAATCCGTCAACAAAGCTCTTTTCGCGTCACCATACCAGTTTCAGTATTCAACAAACATCGCATCTGATTGATTGTAAACATGTTTGTTATGCTCTCCATTGGCGACTACGTCATAGATGAGTCAAATATACTCGCACTGACTGGTATACAGTCTTGTTAAGAACACATTATTTGGAGGTCAAGTTTGTATAAAAATATCTTTTGTTGGGCATTACATGTTCGTTTATCAGATACTTGATAAAACAGACCCAACAAACTGATACCACACTCCAAAGCGAATGAATCTCATGATGAACACAGCCGAGCACGATTAATCGAAAGCTTTCGCACCAGATTTGGATTCGTTGGGTCTAGTTTGATCAGTGCGTGTAGAGCTTCGCAACGGTATGTATCAGCAAGCTTGTGTCGTAAGTCGCTCGCTGCGAGCCTGCCGGTTGAATCAATTGCGTTCCATCGCACATGCTGAGGCCAAGGTGATACGAAAGAGTGTTGGTTTTGTGATTTCTTGACTCTAATGAGGGTTTCAATCTCTGTTTTGACAGAGCCTTGAGGACAGTCATGGAGGCCCTAACTCGCAGGACTGGGCAAATGCAAAGCCATCAAGTGAGATCCCTGGACCAACTCCACTGCAGTTATTTCGCGCCGTTCTACCAGGCGGTGAGTGTGCAACGGTGATTTTTTAGTGAAGTCTGAACTCTCGTTTTTAGGGATATTCTATAAGAAGAAGCTTACGGATTTCGTGTTAATCAGTCGGAAGCACTGGGGTGATTTGGTGAGGATACCCGGCCTCTTTGGCAGGGAAGATATCCTGATGGCCTTCAATCCGGACGACTTGGCCACTGTGATTCGATCCGAGGGCATTTGGCCGAAACGGCAATCAATGGAAACTATGCGCTACCACAGGACTGTTCACAGAGCAGACATCTACCAAGGGACTATTGGATTGTTGAACTCGTGAGTAGAAACCTATCCACAATGTCCATGACACCCACCCTTTGACACCATTTTCTTAGAAACGATGAAGAATGGGGAAGAATCCGAAGTGTAGTGAACCCTGTTCTGATGCAGCCTCGTAACGTGCGACTTTACCTGAACAAGATGCTCGATGTCAACAATCAGTTTCTCGAGAGGTAGGCACCCGCACTCAGTCAGTTCTTCTTACTTCCTTCATCACTTAACAGAATTCGTGAGATTCGAGACCCCAACACTCTAGAGATGCCAGAGACCTTCGAAGAGGACATCAATCACCTGACATTCGAATCGATTTCTGTTGTTGCATTGGACCAGCAAGTGGGTCTTTTCCAAAAGGACAAGAAGAACGATGACGCCAAGCAGCTATTCCGGAGCATTCGAGAGTTCTTCAGCTTGGTTTACGAGTTGGATATAATGCCATCCGTGTGGAAGATCGTCAAGACCCCAACGTTCCATCGACTAATGACCAACATGGACACCATGAGCGAGATTATTATGAAATTCGTGAATGTTGCGCTGGAACGAATCGAAAAGTCACCGAACGAGACTCCCGAGGAGGAGAAGAGTGTCTTGGAGAAGCTACTAAAAATCGACAAAAAAATTGCTGTCGTCATGGCATCTGACTTGCTGTTGGCCGGCGTGGATACAACCAGCACAACTATCGTGGGCATCCTCCTATGCATCGCTAAGAACCCTGAGAAGCAAGAGAAACTCCGTCAAGAGCTGCGCACAATTCTTCCAGAGAAGGACTCCCTGCTCACGGTGGACAACATGAAGAACCTTCCATATCTGAGGGCTTGCATTAAGGAAGGCATTCGGATGTACTCAATCGGTTCGGGTTCCCTGCGAACAAACGATCAGGAAATAGTCATGAGTGGCTACCAGATACCAAAGTACAGCAGAATCGTGACTGCCACCAATATTATGCTCTTGGATGAAAAACTTGTGCCGAGGGCGAGCGAATATATTCCGGAACGATGGCTGCGTGGTGAGAGGGAAGATCTGGCTCCGTCCAATCCGTTCATGTACGTTCCCTTCGGATTCGGTCCCAGAAGCTGTGTGGGCAAACGGCTCGTCGAATTGGAGTTGGAAATCAACATTGCCAGACTTGTCCGCAATTTCTACATTGACTTCCAATATTCCACCGAGAATGCGTTTAAGAATAATCTGATAAACATACCGGCCATTCCGCTTAAGTTTAAGATGAGTGAAGTTGAACAATAAATGTGTGATAGCTTGATGGGAAATAACATGTTTTTTTTGTGAGACTTCCGTGGTGTTGTTTACGAGATTGCTAAGCGTTGCTCGTGCGTTTCCACGTGCGGGCCCCAGAAAATGTTTCTTAGCGGATCTTACTTTCGTTACTTTCCGGTTGATGATGAAGCAAATCTCGAGCAGCCTATACCTAGTCTATCCCGTTTTAAAGGCCATTAGGTTGGACGATACAGCCTTAAGTGCTGTCTGTTTGTCTGGATTGTAGTACATTTGAGCAGATTGCGCCTGGCGCAGGTCTTATTTGCTTGGATTTCAGCTTGAAACAAGGTTGGATTTGATTCCCTTGTATCGGGTTCAAAGCCTTCAGCCCCGACTCCAGAATCCTCGATCCGTCAGTGAGCCATACCGGGCACTATACCTGGGTCTAGTGATGGATAACCAATTCTTACGACCCAATTTTACAGCCTTTAATTATCTGCCGAAGCAATACTGTCTGAGATTATAGATTATAGTCATACCCGGCATTGTACGAAACACGTCTTTTTGAGGGTTTGAGTTGAGTATACTAAAGTGAGTCGTTTGGTCGCCTGGCTGGTATTTATACGCATTTTGATAGTATATCTGCCAGCTATCTTCCTAGAAAAAGACTAGTAAGAGCTTCTAGATCTGTTGTGCGTCAGGTCACAAGTCACGACGCACATTTCGTTTCTGAGTTCTGATCTGCGAAGGAGGGAGTTTTATAGAAAGTTAGAGATTGAACTTGGGCTAGATTTCAGAAGTTTTGCTTGACGTTTGTTGATAGCACGAAGTGTTGTTGTTGCTGGACTGGCTTCCAGGAATGTCTCCATGGCTCGGTAACCAGACAGTGGAATCAATTTGTTTGTTGGCGACAAAAAAGTAAATGCTACTAGGGATAGAGACCGACAAACCGACTACCGACTTCCTAAATTCCTTTCGCAGTAATTACAAATATAACAATGCTTCTAGGTATCATGATATAGCAAATAACATCATAACTTCATAGAAATTGAAAATGAGTTAATTTTGGTGTATTTTTTAACTAAAAAACCGAAACCAAAGAAAATTCGTCCCGATGTGATCTTACTAGCAGGGGTACTTATGTCATTAACAACACCCATTGATTTCTGCGATTTAGGTCGGGGGACTAGAGAGCGTGGCCTGTAGGCATCTAATCGGGTACATCATATTTTAGATGAGTGTGAAACATGCCACGACGGCCAACACTCGATCATGAGGCTGACTCCATACTTAAGATTTGCAGATATGATGAGTCAAGAATAGCAAATAAACTGTTTTTGTACGAGTTAAAGAGTGCAGATTAGTGGTTTGCAAGGTGGCAAACTATTAGTAACCACTGTGGCGAGACCCTACATATGGACATAGACATAGCTCTGAAAAATAAACTCTACCCAACATAATTCAAGCAAACGACAACAACACCCGAAATAGGTTAAAAATAAAGGCTCGAGGGTCAAAAAGCAGGGTACTATACAGTCAACTAAATTATGATCCGAACCAAAGGAACAAGGACTCGTTTAGTTATAATGAAATATCCCTGTATTGAAGGCAAGATGTGAAGTTCTTTCACTAAATGGTAACTCCTATAAAGTTCAACCAATTCTGTACGCTTTGTAATCTGATATCGAAGGAAGACTGCTTTTATATTATTATGAGTATATGCCCAATATTCAGACTGCAAAGGATAGACTTCTTTGGAAAACAGACATTAACAATGCTCGTAACCTTACAAGTTTTAAATGAATGTGACTGGAAAATTCTTATCAGTTTTTTTTAAATCAATTTATAAATATACAATGATGTTAATATGACTGAATATGCTTGAATTGTAACTTAAGTTTGTACTTACAGAGATAAAGCACACATGTGGAATTCTGCTAACCAGGCTGACGGCTTAGCCATAGGTCTTAAATTCATATTACATAACTATCTTTCTTGTTACGAATAATTAATAAATGAATTACTTACTAACTTACTTACTTAGTTACTTACTTACTCGATCATGAGTACAATCAGTGCTTCTTCAGAGGAGTGGCAAAAATCTATAGGCTGGTCTACAAAGTGCTACTCCGCTTAATGCCTAAGCACTGCTCAAGTATTCATCGAGTCCTCCAGTCCTCCGCGAATGTTCACAACACGCCAATAAAAACACTTTTCCAGTCGCTAAACTAGTTTTGTTATCGAAAGTACTTTATTGATGTGGAAGTTGTCAAGAGGCAAGTACCAATAAACATCTTCAACTGGCATACATATCAGAAATAAACGAACTTGTTATCGTCGATCATGAAACGGACGCCAGACGGGGCTCGTGGCTGGCTCAAGTCTGTTGATATGACTATCAGCTGTTTTGCAAAAAAAATTCAGATCAATTTTCTTTTTTGCTGTCAAAAAAAAGTCACGAATGAACGCCATATGATTAATCGAAAGCTCATTTCTATTCTTGAACGTGTACTGCTTGCTGGGTTTATCATGTAATTTGTGACGGAATTCATTAGCGAGTTGATGTTGTTTTTCGTTCTGTGTAGGTGTTCCGGTTGATTATATGGGTTCAATGCTCATGCTGAATCAGAGGTGGAAAACAATAGTCTGATTGACTAAGTCTGTGTGACAAGACATTTTTGGACATGATCTGAGTGAGATTGTTCGAAGGCAAAGCCCTCAAGTGAGACCGCTGCTAGCTTAGTCCACTTTGCTTTTTTATTCCACGGAGGATTTTAGTGGATTTACTACTCGAGGAAGTTTTGACAAGAAGTCGCTCTCGAGGAATCATTTCTTTCGTTACCCGGCATTTTTGGTAAACAACAAGGAATACTGATTTCACAATCACAATGTACCGTTCAACCGCGATCGTAGCGACGATGTAGATCAACAGTTCCATCCACTCGACTCGTATGATGTGAAGATAGCCCTAAAAATTCGGATCTAACGACCGAGCTTTTCAAAACGGCAGGCAATTACTTCATAAGCGGAAGCACCTACTCATCTGTAAAATATGGTCCGGAGAGGACCAACAAGAACACACTACATTTAACACCCCGATGTCAAAGATATTTACAGATAAATAAGCCTTTTCAAAAATTATAACAAACGACATTGTAAACCTTGTAAGCATTGAAAGTCCGTTGGTCCCCTATTCTTATGCCGACTCCTTTTCGCCACTGCTTAAGCTTTCATACATGGTCGATCCAGGCCTTGTCAGTCAACTGTCAACTGGCTGGAGAGGCTTGTTGTTTGGGGCCCAGGTTCATCCTGGCATGTAGCACCACCTTAAGTATGTACGCAAGATATCATTCACTCCAGATGACTTTGTTACCAACAGGTCTACCATTTGCCACTATGCACTACACATTGATGAATATATTAAAAGTAGTGGACCCTTATGGATAACCTGAGGTATGCCAGACAATGGGTGGAGTGAACAAAATTGACAGCGTGTGTTCGGTCAGCATTTTGGTGGGAACACTCCATCTGAATAAAAATAAATATCGTTAAGTTGGACTAAAACCCTCTCCTCACATATTTTGACAATTGAGTGTACATGAGTATTCCCTCAGTTTTGGTGTAAATAAAGATGGAATGTATGGAGTGAATGATTGATGAAGTTATGCATCGAAGGTCACCGCACTGATATACTATGTGTCAAAATTTGAGGTGCGTTTCGTTCACATACGTGCTGAACCATTTTCTGTGTTGCCAAGCTTTTAGTCAGATAGAATTCCGCCCTCCCGACCTCAGTGGAGTTACGGCACTAATCGCCAAACTGAAGTCCAGCAAGGCCGCTGGTGACGATGGACTGCCTGCCGAACTCTTCAAAGCAGCTGGCGATGATTTGGTAAGGTGCATACACCAACTCGTTTGTAAAATTTGGTAGGATGAATGTATGCCCGGCGGATGGAAACTCAGCATCGTTTGCCTGATCCTAAAGAAATCAGACCCTCTGAGCTGTGCCAATTACAGAGGTAAAAGTCTCCCGAACATAGCATATACGATCTTTTCTGCCGTCTTGTGTAAGCGCTTGCAACCATATGTCAACAGCCCGATTGGGCAATATCAGTGCGGGTTCAGGCAATACATTACACAGATCTTGGAAAAGACGCAGGAGTTTCAAGCGGATACTCACCCACCCAACGCACTGTCTATTTTTGGCATTCCTGCAAAACTCATCCGCCTGTGCAGGGCAGCGAGGGAGAACGTCCGGTGCTCCGTCATTGTGGGTAAGGATCTCTTTAAGTAAGCACCGAGACTGTAGTGATTGCTTTAAAATGTGTTTCAAATGGGTAGAAGAAGACAAACAAGATTGCTAAAAAATATCGGAAAACAGGTGTCGATATTACGAATTGCCTGAACATTATATCCTTAGTGGACGCCCAGTGTACTTAATTATCTAGAAATCAACGCAAAACTGGAACTTTTGACTCGATCTAAAAGCTAATTGAATGACGCACTGTCTCAGTCAAAACTAAACCCAGGTAGCCATTACACCGACTATGCTCGGGCTCTAAACCAGTTTAATATCACATAGAAATTAAATCATTAATTCTCCAGTGGGCAGGTACCGATTAACATTTCCACATTGCATACTTAATGTAGTCAAAAATAAACAAACGTGTTATCTTACGTAGTCGACGCGACGCCAGACGTCTGTCGTGTTCAAGTTTAATTATCAGTAGTTTGCCGAATCTATCAATTATCGTGATGATACGAATGCTTTTTTCTTTATTACTGTTTTCGGGTATCAGCATGAAAGATTATGAATCCACTTAAAATACATGCCCAACATATGGAATTAATCGCAAGCTTTTTAATAATTCTTGAGTCGCAGCGTTCTGTTATTAATCGCAAGCTTTTTTTCAACAATTTTTGAGACCCAACGTTTTGTCGCGTCTTTTGCCTTCAGTACGCTTAGCACTTCGTAAAGGAATGTATCGGCACGTTGGTGATGTTAGACACTCGTTGCGTGGGTGTAGTTGGAATCAATTGCGTTCCATTGCCCACGGCAAGGCAGAGGTAATTGGCTTTTATTTTGTTTGATTAAAAGACCCTAGCTTGTGATCAATTTTTCGGTAGAGCATTGAAGACACTCACGAAAGCGCTCATTCTAAGGAGTGGGCGAACGCAAAACCCTCAAGTGAGATCCCTGGACCGACGCCGTTCCAGTTCATTCGCGGCGTTCTTCCAGGCGGTAGGTACACAAATGTGATGCTTAGTGAAATCTCTGAAACTCTCTCTCTCCCTCTTATCTATTTCCAGGCATTTTCTACAAGAAGAACCTTACGGATTTCGTTTTGATAAGTCGAGAGAAATGGGGTAATTTGGTGAGGATACCGGGCATTTTTGGCAAACAAAGTATGCTTCTATCATATAATCCGGATGATTTTGCTACTATGCTTCGAAGCGAGGGTGTTTGGCCAAGGAGACAATCACTTGAGACAATGCACTACCACAGAACTGTCCGCAGAGCAGATGTCTTCCAGGGAACTGTTGGATTGTTGAATTCGTGAGTTGAAGGTTTTCGTAATCTGGCTGAATTGAGAATGATTCCTGCTTCTTAGGAACGATGAGGAATGGGGAAGGATTCGAACTGCGGTGAATCCAGTTCTGATGCAGCCTCGTAACGTGCGACTTTATCTGAACAAGATGCTCGATGTCAACAATCAGTTTCTCGAGAGGTAGGGCCACCCACACAATGCAGTTCTCTTACTTACTTCATAAATTTGCAGAATTCGAGAGATCCGAGACCCCGATACTCTGGAGATGCCGGCGACCTTCGAAGAGGATATAAATCACCTCACATTCGAATCGGTGTCCGTTGTTGCGTTGGATCAGCAAGTGGGTCTCTTTCAAAAGGGAAACAAGAACGAGGACGCCGAGCAACTATTTCTGTGTACTCGAAAGCTCTTCGAACTAATTTTCGAGCTGGATATTATGCCATCCATGTGGAAGCTGGTCAAGACACCAAAATTCAATGAAATGATGAAGAATTTGGACACAATGAATGACATTATCACTAAATTCGTGAATGTTTCACTCGAACGAATCGAGAAAGCGCCAAACGAGACCCCCGAAGAGGATAAGAGTGTCTTGGAGAAGCTGCTTAAAATCGATAAGAAAATTGCTATCGTCATGGCCTCCGATATGCTCATGGCCGGCGTGGACTCAACTAGTACAACCATCGTGGGCATCCTCCTGTGCATCGCCAAGAATCCTGAGAAGCAGGAGAAACTCCGTCAAGAGCTGCGCACGATCCTTCCCGAGAAAGATTCTCTACTCACCGTGGAATCCATGAAGAACCTTCCATATCTGAGGGCGTGTATTAAGGAAGGCATTCGAATGTACTCAATCGGCACTGGTACTCCGCGAACAAGTGGACGGGACATTGTGATGAGTGGTTACCAGGTACCGAAGGATCAAAGAATTCTGCTGAATACCAATCTTTTGCTAATGGACGAGAAATGCGTCCCAAGGGCATCGGAATATATTCCTGAACGTTGGCTGCGTGAGGAGAACGAGAATCTGACACCGTCCAACCCGTTCTTGTACATTCCCTTCGGATTCGGGCCGCGTAGCTGTGTAGGCAAGCGGATTGTCGAACTGGAGCTGGAGATCACAATCGCCAGACTAGTGAGGAATTTCTACATCGACTTCAAGTATCCCACGGAGAATGCCTTCAAGAGTGTACTGATAAACATACCAGCTATTCCACTTAAGTTTAAGATGAGTGAAGTCGAAAATTAAAATCATTAAATTAGTGTACGATATTTTATTTTGGTTATCTTATACTCGAGTATTAGAGGTAATCAGTCGGTGTACGAACAAACAAAGGATATCAACGTAAAATAGAAACAAAGTGTGGCTGATAAACCAAAAGTGTGTTTACTTATCTCGCGAAAGACTATAAATAACTTTTTTAACAAAATATATGATTAGCTTCAAATAAAATGGACATATGCATGCATTTTGTATTAATTCTCTTTGCTTTGTTTTATTCTAACTGAGGTAACTACGTTAATGAGAATATGTACATCCACGTCGCACACGGACAGATCTTATGAGTTGTAAATTTTTTGACAGAGCGCAACGCACGCAACGCATTCTATGAGCTTGGGCCTTTACACAAATACACTTCGGGAAATTTCATTTACAGTCACTCACAAAAGTATGTAAACAGGATTAGGTTGTCTGGTTCTCAGCAACAATTAAACTCCTGCGGCATTGAAAGAAAAAATTTTGAACATTGTTTTTTTGAAATAAGAAAATACATAATGATAAACCAACAACTGATCTTACTGCGATAACTAAACTTACTGATATATTTCACATTACCGCTTGTAACTGTTAACAACATTTGTTGGGCCAGTTGATGCGAATATTAAGCCTCTACGGTTGTGCGAGGGATTTTCTGCACATTTTTCGTTGAAGTGCGGTGGGCAGCGTGCGATGAGTGACGACATCGCAGATAATTTCACGTCAACAGTCATTTGAAAACGGAAATAATTGTGTGTACACTAATAGTATAATAATATAATATGGGTGGCGCTACAGCCCTTAGGGGGCCAGAGCCTAGCTTCTCAGCAACCACTCGTGTTGTGCGTGCTATTGTTCTCTCACGAGTGGAAGGGACCTACAGTTTAATGCCGAATCCGAACGGCTTTGTTTGAGAAGCTTTTTCTAGACAGGAAGTACTCTTTGAGCATTGTCGGTGACTCGAAAGAGGTGGGGTCGTGAAAATTGTTTTCGTCGCACAGAGCAGGAATCGAACCTACGACGTCGAGGTTGGGGTCGACGCACATACCCACAACGCCACGGACCACCACTACACTAATAGTGGCGTTTAGTTATAATACACTGAAATCTACTTCACAGCCAAGTTAAGCGTACTATGCTACGGTTTTGTTTTTAAATACATACCTCAGTTTTAAATGTCATCAGGCTTTCTGAATTTGAGTCAATCTGCTGGGTCTGATGAACCTGCTGCAATAATTATGTTATCCGCTTGGTTAGTCGGTAACAGGAATAAAAGGAAATTTCGCCAAAGCCATACAAATATATTTCTGCTGTAGACCTGCCGAGGAACACCATATTTCTATATCCCACATCGTCCTCAAATAATTCGCACTAGATATTATAATTTTGAAATTCAACCACACTTTTCAATCCAAAATTTGAACGTTTTTATAACACTGTCAACAGCTTATCATCCACTATTTCTTCAGCATGGCTTATAACTTAAGGCTCAAACGCTGACAACTCATTCATGTGGAGTTTTCTCATTCGCAGAAAAGTAGGGGTGCCAACTTAGACTTATAATAATAATAATAAGGGTGGCCTTCAGAGGGCCAGGACTTAGCTTCTCAGCAACCACTCGTGTTGTGCATGATATTGTCCTCTCACTAGAACGGCCAAGTTTAAGAAACTTTTTGTAGACAGGAAATGCTTTTGAGCATTGTCAGTGACTCGAAAGAGGTGGGGCCGTGGAAATTATTTTTGTCGCACAGAGTAGGAATCGAACCTACGACGTTGAGGTTGTGGACGACGCACATACCCACAACGCCACGGGCCGCCACTAATTAATTGCGCGTGGTTTTTGTGGAATGCGTTTGCCCGTTTGTGTATTGCGAACACAGCTTGACAGTTCGCAAAGAGAACGATTTGTTCGCAGAGAAAAACTTTTAAATCATTTACTAGGACCCTTAAACTAATTTTTATTGGGATTTTTGACGATGAGAAAACTCGATAATTCAGTTTTAATCTTTTTGCGTACCAAGAAGTTTAACTTTTTGTTTACACTTGCTTAAAAAGGGTTGTTTCCGAAAGTTTGCGTTCGCAGTTCACCGCTCATATGAACGGGCCTTTACCATAAACTAAGTGTTATGTAGTCGACTTCACGATGTACTTTACCAAAGGTGCAAACCGGAAAGCTAAAATGCCAAAAACAGATTATGTTTATTTTTTAATGTCCAAACGCTAAAAGCACTAATATTTTGACTTGAACTCATTTTCTTACTCTCAATGCTTTAGTGGACGGTTATAAGTTAATTAAAACACACGAACCGCACTGCTTACTTTAAGTTTTATGAATGAATTTTCCATTCTACACAAATCTACGACTTACAATTACCTTACTTCTAAGCAAACGACACGGGTCGTCGCGAATATGCAGAATCGGCATATCAGCTGTTTACGTTGTTAATCGCGATCGAAGGTGCTAAAGCAGTAGCTGTAACTCAGTGCGTTCAACTGACCTCATTCTTATCAAATGCAAGCACAGCATTTCCGACCGCACGCATGTTAACTTACTGTGTAGACATTTCTTGATAATTTGACGTTCACATAATTTGAAAATGATTCATCAGAACAATTTATAAAAACATAAGAAAAATCGATTTCAGCATTAGTATCCAAAGAGCTGATATTAGTAACTGGATGCTTTCATTCAGTACTTACTTACTTATCAGCAGACGACCCATGAATGGTCCCAGCCCGAGCCATTGCTGCCTTCCATTGGTAACGGTCCTGGGCACGCTGCTTTCAGTCACTTCAAGCTGTCTTATATGCGCGATGACTTGGTCTCTGTACCGGTGGTTCGGTCTTCCTCTCCTTCTCGAACCAGGAAATTTGGATTCGAAGACCCTCTTTGCTGGAGCGTTGTTGTCCATTCGCTCGATGTGGCCGAGCCGACGGATTTTTGCCTTCCGGACTACATCCACATACTTGTAAAGCTCGTAGAGTTCGCGGTTGTATCTTCTCCTCCATTCGCCTTCCTCGCAGACGGGACCATATATACGACGCAGAATTTTTCTTTGGAAGGCACCAAGAATCAGCTCTGTGTGGTGCAAAACTGCTTTAGACGTTCACACAGTACGCTGGATAGGACCTTGTAGGCGACATTGAGCAGGGATATACCTCTATAGTTCTTGCAGGACGTAGGATGACCTTTTTTGTAGATGTGGCATATGGAGCTGATATTCCAGTCGTCGGGCATGCTTTCCTCTTCGCAATTTCGGCAAATGATTTGGTGCATGCTCCCTACCATTACATTGCCCCCAGCTTTGAAAAGCTCCGATGGTAAGCCATCTGAGCCTGCGGCTTTGTTGTTCTTCAGCCTTTTAATGGCTGTACCGACTTCTTCAAAGCTAGGTGGGAGGACTACTTCGTCGACTGGAGTTGGGATTTCCTGGTTCCCTTTCACTCTCTCAACGCCCGCTAAGCAGCTGTTGGAAGTGCTGTTTAAACATATCCACTATTCCCTGCGGGTCTGTACCTACGTTACCCCCGCAATTTCGAGGAGCTTGGGTGCCTTTCCTAAAGCCATTAACCAGGCTTTTGGCCCTAGACTCTTCGATATCCTTGAGCTGGGAGGTTGCGAGAGACATTTTCTTCAGGCGTAGAAGCTGTTTCTCCTCCCTAGTATGCCACGTTTTTTCTGCTCACACTCGCCATCGTATCACGGGTTTCAATATACGGAAAAGAAATGTTTGTATAGTCCTTATAGTCTAACTTTGATGGTTTTTAGTGGAAAGTGAATTTAGAAGTTAGTTGGAACATTGAGCACAGAAGCCACAATACTTTAACTAGTAATCCTCCGCACTGGTGCAATACGACAGTCCGGTTAAGATGGATATTTTGATTCCTAGAAATTGATGAAATGGTAAACCCCTAATATCTTCGACTTGCCAGAGCGTTACATGGCCAGAGGAGATGATTGTTGGCACATCAATCTAGTGCGATGTCCAGTTATAGTCCGGTTATAGCGGCATGAGAAATAATAGAGGTCTGCTTAGTCTGAACATACATAGTGATCGCGTAAGATTTAGTGATGGCCATGTTTTTTCTGTTTTAATACATTTGTTGCCTTCCACATGTCTAATCGGTTGTTTTAACTGTGTGCTTCTTAAGAAGATGATGGATGATGGCTATAGCAATTGGCACAGAAGGTGGATCTCCCACTGGCTCCACACAAAAGGAAAAGTTTGATGAATTTGACACCCTACCGAGCACTCCTTCGTTTCTTTAAACCATGACACCGTGTGTTAGCTCCAAGAGTCTTCGACTTAAAGACAGAAGGACAACGCAAGAGAGGACGAAAACAAAACTGATGGTGTACAGAAATGCAGAAGAAACTCAGCCAGATTGGAGTGGTGGATTAAAGCCCAAGCCGCACTTTAACGTCACCAGGAAAATAAAAAGAGAGAATTTTGTAAGTAAAATAGCAGGAGTTTGTCAAATTTCTTATTATCTCTCATGCATCTTAACATCGGATACCTCGACTACTCAGAGACCGATCAGCATCAACAAACAGTTACATGCAACATTGCATACTTGCTGAGTAATATATAATCGATTAGAAAAGAAAGTTAGATGATAAGCAAAGCAATGAACTGTCTTAATACGACTACTATTGGTGTAAATACCGTTATCATCTGTCCGCCAGGCACTTTAACAAAAATTGTCAAATCATCCAACAAAACACTCCAAAGCTATTGGCGTAGCCACTCATTCGAGCAAATGTAATCGAAAGCTTTCTCTTCCAATAAAACGCTCCTCCGAGAGCGAAGCGGATTCAATACGTTGAATAAATCGCCACGGAATGTATCAACAAGTTGGTGTTGTTAGTCGATCGTTGCAAGCGTGTCGGTGGAATCAATTGCGTTCTATCGCTCATGCTGAGGCCAAGGTGACAAGCAATAGTCTGGACGCCTTCTAGACTCTAACAAGTGTTATTTATTTTGGCAGATCATTGAGAGCAGTCGCAGCGACGATCAGTCGAAAGAATGGGCGAACGCAAGGCCATTGAGTGAGATCCCTGGCCCCACGACGTTGCAGATGATTCGCGGCTTTCTTCCCGGCGGTGTGTGTCTAGTTCTAATGTCCGCAAGATCTATGTAGCAAGCGCTTTACCTTCTGTATTTCCAGGAATATTCTCCAAGAACTCTTTCACTGATTTCGTGATAGCAAGCCGCCAGAAATGGGGTGACTTGGTGAGGATACCGGGCATGTTTGGGAAAGATGCCATGCTGATATCATTCAATCCAGACGATTTCCCTGCGGTGCTGCGCTCCGAGGGAGTGTGGCCCAACAGACAATTGTTTCAAACTATGACCTATCACAGGGCTGTTCACAGAGCAGATGTCTTTGAGGGAACAATTGGTTTGCTGAGTTCGTGAGTTGAAGGTCTGTCGTTATCTGGCTGAATTGAGCATGAATCTTTCTTCTTAGGAACGACGAGGAATGGGGAAGGATTCGAACTGCAGTCAATCCAGTTCTGATGCAGCCTCGTAACGTGCGACTTTACCTAAACAAGATGCTCGATGTCAACAATCAGTTTCTCGAGAGGTAAGCCTGCACACAACTCAGTTCTCTCACTTACTTCATCAATTTGCAGAATTCGAGAGATCCGAGACCCCGACACTCTAGAGATGCCAGCGACCTTCGAAAATGACATCAATCACCTTACATTCGAATCGGTGTCCGTTGTTGCATTGGACCAGCAAGTGGGTCTCTTTCAAAAAGGAATCAAGAACGAGGACGCTGAAAAATTGTTCCTCTGCCTTCGAAAGCTCTTTACCCTTTTCTACGAGTTGGATATAATGCCGTCCATCTGGAAGATCGTCAAGACTCCAAAGTTCTACGAAATGTTGAACAATTTTGACACAATGCATGACATTATCACTAGATTCGTGAACGATGCTCTGGAGCGAATCGAGAAATCCCCAAAAGAGACTCCCGAAGAGGATAAGAGTGTGCTGGAGAAACTGATCAAAATCGATAGGAAAATTGCAATTGTTATGGCCTCTGACATGCTGATGGCCGGTGTGGATACAACCAGTACAACTTTAGTGGGCATCCTCCTCAGCATCGCAAAGAACCCCGAGAAGCAGGAGAAACTCCGTCAAGAGCTGCGCAAGATCCTTCCCGAGAAAGATTCCCTCCTCACTGTGGACAACATGAAGAATCTTTCATACTTGAGGGCATGCATTAAGGAAGGCATTCGAATGTACCCACTTGCTGCGGGTACTCTTCGAACGAATCAGCATGACATGGTGATGAGTGGTTATCAGGTGCCAAAGGGTCAACGGATCTTGCCCGCAGCCAATCTCTTACTCTTGGATGAAAAGCACATCCCAAGGGCATCGGAATATATTCCAGAACGTTGGCTGCGTGAGGAGAACGAGAATTTGACACCGTCCAACCCGTTCTTGTACATTCCCTTCGGATTCGGGCCGCGAAGCTGTGTAGGCAAGCGCATTGTCGAACTGGAGCTGGAGATCACAATCGCCAGGCTCGTGAGGAACTTCTACATCGACTTCAAGTATCCCACGGAAAATGCATTCAAGAATGTCCTCATAAACGTACCGGCTATTCCGCTCAAGTTCAAGATGAGTGAAGTTGAAAGTTGAGCATGTGTTAGTTTGTAGTATCTATATGTGAACATTACATAAGTTAGTATTCCGTTTGAAGAGAAGTTGTTGTTTGATTTTCCGGGTCGGTGTTGGTGATTAGTTTGATTGGTCAGTGTTTAAAAGATGGGCTAACTTCGATGTCTGATTCTATTGCGATGTTGCTCAAGGGGTTATTAATACCCTTAATTGTCCGGAATATCCTTAACAGAACGGGTCGAAGGTGTTGAAGAGGGAGAGGATGTACCTGTGCACATTGGTCTTAAATATCTGTTCCATCCTTAACTGTGCGTCCGGACACAGGCTTAAGCGTAAACTGATGGGCGTTCCACGTGTATTGCGACTGAATTCAAGGAATGGAGGAAAGCATTTGGCTGACTAGAGCATAGCATTGCATAGCGATACAACACGAACACGGTACGTCGATGGTCGAGCGAATCTAATAAGCCCGCGATATTGTTGTTTTCTATAAGTGTACTCACTCGCTTTTAGATCCTATCTAGTAGGTGCAAGGAGGGCATCAGACCCGATATCTTAAAGCAGTCACATAAATATCACATCCAATATACTTTATTTCTATACTTTCTACTTTTCATCCGTTAATCAGCATCTTAAGAGCGCTTCGCCGTCCTCTTATGTAGGTGCACCTTAACACCCGTGTCATGGGACTCTAGAACCTTGCCCGTGCCACCACTCTACTGGTACGGCACTGACAGAAAATTATGCAAAGTGACTAACTGCAACACTTAGACGTCCACTTTCTTTATTGGTGGGCAAGTGTCGCATCATTTGCACCTAATTTCTCGTATCAAGTATTGAGTCTTGTGAAATGATCTGATTTAATTACGTACTTTTGACGAATATGTAATGAATGGCGATTAATTATCATAGCCGTGGGGTTGTAAGCATGTGCATCGACTCCTAAGCTAAGTCTCCCATTTCACGACACGAATAACAATTTTCCGCTCACTGCTGGGAGAGTATAGCTAACTGTTTAGAAAACAAAGCTTCTCAAATAGCGATGCCTTTACATCCGTCACAAGCAAATGAGGTAAATGTATAAAAAAGTGGACAAGCATGTGTTTTTCTTGGCCAAAGAAAGACAACTAGCTCAAGCCATAGCGACAGTGTTATTAAACCACAGTTGGGTAAGAATATTTGTAAAAATTGTCAAGGTTTAAGTATTTTAGTCTAGCATATAAGACGAATGAATTTGAATAAAAGCAATAATGAAATTAAAACTGAAACCGATCATGTTTTACTCGTATCACTTCCGTTGCAACTTCGCTCGCTCTCGCTTAAAGTGCCCGTATGTGTGCAAATAAGTGGTGGCTAGTGTCGTTGTGGGTATGTGCGTCGACCCCAACCTCGACGTCGTAGGTTCGATTGCTGCTCTGTGCGACCCCATTCCTTTCAAGTCACTGACAATGCTCAACGAGTATTTCCTGTCTAGAAAAAGCTTCTCAAACTTGGCCCATCGGAGTCGGCATAAAACAGTAAGTCCCTTCCACTCGTGAGAGAATAATAGCACGCACAACACGAGTGGTTGCTGAGATTACAATATTATGTGTGCAAATAGACACGAATGCGAATTGGCTCATTTTAAAATCTATCAGCATTTCAGTGTTAAACACATGCAATGATACCACCGCGGAGGTAAAACGGACGGTCACGCTGGCCAATCATTGTATTTTTGGACTTGGAAGGCTACTGAGGAATAGAGCCCTCTCTCGAAGAACCAAGATATCCCTATATATACCTTATTAGACCCAGTCCTGCTGTATGGCGCAGGAGAATGGACCCTAACTAAAACCAACGAAGATGATCTTGGTTGTTCCGAGATGTACGTATGAACCGATGGTGTTTGAAGGAGGAGACTGAATGACGAACTGTGCGGCCTATACGGGCAGCGACATCGATCTCGTCAAACGGGCTTAAAACTCTCGTCTCAGATGGCTAGGTCCCGTAGAGCGAATGGACACCTCCAGCCTAAAAAGTCTTCGAGTCGTGGAAGACCACGCCGGTTGAACACGAGAGAGGAGAAGGGGACCTTAATAAGTTGAACGTGCGTGGCTGGAAGCAACTAGCACAAGATCGATGGAGCGGCATGTTGGGTGTCCACATAACATCGGAGTATAGCGCCAGAACAATAAGTGTCACACGAAACTCTATATAGACGCGGGAAGTGCGCCAACTTTTTGTTAACGGGTGTAAAGATCAATTGAATGAGTTGCATCGACAAATTGTGAAATCATATGAAAGTGCATACTAATTGCCCCTGCCAAAGCTAATAAACGCCGCGCTAATCACACACTCGAACGAAAGCTTTTGTTCAACTTTGAATGTTCAATATAAGAGAACAGCGCGCTCAGTACGTCTAGTGCTTCTCGACGCAATGTATAAACGAGTCAGTGTTGTTAGTCGCTCGCTGCGAGCGTGCCGATGGAATCAGCTGCGTTCTTTCTCTCACGCCGAGGCTAAGGTAACAGGCAAATATCGCAGTGATTCATACTCTTTCAGCAGTGTTTTTTTATTCCTACAGAAACTAGACGACAATCATGGGAACGTAAGCTCTCAAGATTGGGCCAATGCAAAGCCATTAAGAGAGGTCCCTGGGCCCACAGCGTTTCAGCTTATTCGGGGGTTCTTACCGGGCGGTGGGTGTAAAATTGTTTGATCTTTCGTGCAAACTGACTTGTGTGTATTTGCAGGCATATTCTACAACAAGTCCATCACGGATTTCATGTTGATATGCCGCCAGAAATGGGGTGACTTGGTGACGATGCCGTCAACTTTTGGCAGAGAAAATGGACTGATGTCGTTTAATCCAGATGATTACGCCACTGTGATTCGTTCGGAGGGCATATGGCCAAGGAGACTACCGTTTCCCACCATGCACTACCACAGGACCACCCACAGAGACGATGTCTACCAGGGAACAATTGGATTACTGAATTCGTGAGTTGGAAGCCTGTCGCATTTTTCCTGAGTTAAGGTTGAAACGTGCTTTTTAGAAACGAAGAGGAATGGGGAAAAATTCGAAGCGCAGTGAATCCAGTTCTGATGCAGCCTCGTACCGTCCGCCTTTACCTTAATAAGATGCTCGATGTCAACAATCAGTTCCTTGAGAGGTAAGCACTCGCACACAATGCAGTTCTCTCACTTACCTTATCAATTTACAGAATTCGAGATATTAGAGACCCCGACACTCTGGAGATGCCGGATACATTCGAACAGGACATAAATCATCTGACATTCGAATCGGTGTCCGTTGTTGCATTGGATCAACAAGTGGGTCTCTTCCAAAAGGACAAGAAGAACGAAGATGCCGAGGAACTGTTTCATACTCTTCGAAAGGTCTTCAAACTTTTGTACGACCTGGATGTAATGCCGTCTATCTGGAAAGTCATCAAGACACCGAAGTTCCATCAACTGATGAAGAATTTCGACAAAATGAATGAGATCATAATGAGATTTGTGAATGTTGCCCTGGAGCGAGTCGAGAAAACCCCTAACGAGACACCCGAGGAGGAGAAGAGTGTCTTGGAGAAGCTGCTTAAAATCGATAAGAAAATAGCAATCGTAATGGCTTCGGACTTGCTAATGGTCGGTGTGGACACGACTAGTACAACGCTAACAGGCATCCTTCTATGCATCGCCAAGAACCCCGAGAAGCAGGAGAAACTCCGTCAAGAGCTGCGCACGATCCTTCCTGAGAAAGATTCTCTACTCACTGTGGACAACATGAAGAACCTTCCGTACCTGAGGGCATGTATTAAGGAAGCCATTCGGATGTATCCCATCAGTGTAGGCACTCTGAGAACGAACTCACAGGATATAGTTATGAGTGGCTACCAGGTACCGAAGGGTCAACGAATTGTTGTTGCCTCGAATCTTTTGCTCATGGACGAGAGGTATGTCCCAAGGGCAAGCGAGTACATTCCGGAACGATGGCTGCGTGGAGACGAGGCGAATCTGTTGCCGTCAAACCCGTTTTTGTACACTCCCTTCGGATTTGGACCGCGAAGCTGTGTGGGCAAGCGGATTGTCGAACTGGAACTCGAGATCACAATCGCCAGACTAGTGAGGAACTTCTACATCGACTTCAAGTATCCGACGGAGAATGCCTTCAAGAGTCTACTGATCAACATACCAGCCGTTCCGCTTAAATTTAAAATGAGTGAAGTTGAAAATTAAAATTATTGAAAAATATTAAAATTGATTTTGTATTTCATAACTTGAATGAATATCTAACTAGTTCGATAAGCTTGAACAGATAAACCCGCTGACTATGTCGGCTACAGACTTTATCTGTGTTCACTTATCAGCTAGCAGGCAATTGGTAATTAGTTTATGACAAGTTTACACCTTTGAGGGTTTTCCGTGTTGTTAAGTGAGTAGAACAGTGGTCTGTATCGCAATTGGTTGTAAACTTAGATACTAACAAGTTCATTTTCTAGCAATTGCTGTGAGATTAATTCACAATTTGTTCTGTATTTTTGTCCCACTTGGTTACAGCCTTGAGCTGTAAGCTGTGGAAGATGCGAAGCCCGGGTATTCTCACTTAGCTAAGCATGTCGTATACACACCTTTGCAATGCCCGTCAGTCATTTCAAATTTAATTTTTGCGTATCATTCCTCAATCCCTGAACTACTGCAAAGCAAGCAGAATATACGTCTGAACAATTTTCGAAAATAGAACAGTTCGCGTGTGCTTGGCTAGAATGTGCTGATTTCAAAAAATGTGACCTCTATTGGCAAAGAGGTTAAATGATGGGTTATTCTATGGTGTCGGGTCAAAATTCCGATCGCGTCAGAGGAATATTAAAAATAGTTGCATTTTTCAGCGCACACTTTGCGATCTTAATTCGTTTCTAAAAACATCATTAACGCAGAAGCATTTTAGTGATAGAGAGACTAGTGAGATCAAACGAGCTTTTTGCGGTTAAAAGCTTCTATATTCTTTATTCCAAAATGCACTTTAGTTCAACACAGCGAATGAACGCAGAGAATGAGTGTCGTCGAACGAATTTCGAAGGAAAATCTCAACAAAATTTCGATGCAGAAGCCTATACCTCCTGAAGCGAGTAGAAAAGATTAGCTTTTGAGCATCCAGCATCTAAATGCGGTTTCCATCAAGAGACAGAGTGATTCAAGATAATCTTCTACAAAATCGCTGAACCTGCCGAAGGTTCTATCAATTTCGTATCATTTTTCGTTATTTTGTAATCAAAACAAAACACTTACGTAAAAGAGGAAAAACAATTATTCTTGCCTGCATTAAATAAATTAATTAAAAAGGACATGGCTGAGAGGAATAAAATATAAAGAATATGACAGAAGTTTAAATTAGCTCTCTGAGGCTAGAGTTTCTTGCACTGCACACATATATCTGGCAACTCTATCTAATTTACGCCGCGTAGAGCTTTCGTCCGCTTTTTTCGAATCTCGACGATTTGAGTTGGTATGTGTGATTGGCTATTACTGGAATCACAGCAACTCTCAATGGCCACTTCGAATCAGAGAATATCAACAAATCTGATTACACTTATCTATTCATTGAAATATTTTCTTCTAACTCACGGAAGCTCCCACTGGTAGTCGTAGACGACTATTTAGTCTGGTCTGGCGATAGTTCAAAGAGAGATGGCTGCACAAATCGTTGCAAGGCTTCCGATTATGCGGAGATGCCCACGCCTACAAAGTTGCGTGTCGTCATCTACTCAAGCGGCCAGCTTCAAGGTCAGTTTAATCACTCACGGATTTACTTGATTTCATTGCAATTATTTCTTTCTTTGCAGCCAGACAGCCTGACCTCCACAGACTGGACGCACGCTCTGTCGTATGACGAGATACCAGGACCCACGAAATTCGAACTCACTCTACGGTTTTTACCGGGAGGAATCTATTACAAGAAACCATTTGCGCAGTACCTGTTCATGTCCCGCGAGCAGTACGGAGACGTATTCCGCATCCCAGGAATGCTGGGAAAGAAGGACATGCTGATGATCTTTGACGTGGACGAAATTCAAAAGGTTTTCCGCACTGAAGGCGTTTGGCCGGAAAGGCCTGGCATGGACTCGCTGGCGTACTACAGGAAAAAATACCGAGCTGATCTGTATGACAAGGCCGAGGGGCTCATTGGATCGTAAGAAGCAAGCTCTTTTATTGCTGCATGAAGTTAATTTCTCTCGCAGGGTGGGGAAAAAGTGGGCCAACTTTCGAACTGCGGTGAATCCGGTGTTAATGCAACCTAGGAACGTGAAGACATACTTGGACCCAATGCAAAAAGTCAACTCGGAATTCATTCAAAGGTGAGTGAGAAACCGAAGTGCCGGGAGTTTAGACACACTTTTATTGACAGAATTCGTGATATCCGGGATCCGGAAACTCTTGAGGTGCCAGGCAATTTCATAGAGGATATCAAACGCTTGTCGTTCGAGTCGGTGGCAGTGGTGGCGCTGAACAAGCAGCTTGCACTTATCCGCAAGAATCAGGAAAGCACCGACGCAAAGGAGCTCTTCATGAACTTGCAGCTCTTTCAGAGCTTGGTGTATGACCTCGAATTCAAGCCGTCATTGTACAAGTACATCTGGACACCTACGTTTGCACGTTATCGAAAAGCTCTGGATGTGATATTTGAGAAGGCAATGGGGTACATCGACGACGCATTGCAACGATACCAGAATGAGAAGAACGATGACGGGCGTGAACTCAGTGTAGTGGAAAAGCTTATCAAGATCGACAAGTCCATTGCTATCGTCATGGCCATTGACATGCTTATGGCGGGAGTTGATACGGTTTGTTGGTACCTTGCCAAACTTTGGCATACATTGACTCTCTTCTCTTCCAGACATCAACAACATTAATCGGTATCCTTTTAGAAGTTGCAAAGCATCCTGATAAGCAGGCCAAAATTCGCGAGGAGGTCCGTCAGTTTCTGCCCGCAAAGGATTCAACTTTCACCGTGGAGTCCATGAAGAACCTTCCGTACTTGAGAGCTTGCATCAAGGAGAGCATTCGCCTGCACAGCATTGGGCCAGGATTGACAAGGGCAGCTGGAGAAGACATTGTCCTGGGTGGCTATCGCGTACCAAAGGGTACGAACATTCTGCTCAATATCAACACGATGTGCTTGGAAGATAAGTATTTTCCGCGTTCCAATGAATTCGTCCCAGAGCGTTGGATTCGTGATGGTCCACTGGAAAATGAGATCATACCGTTCTCCTACCTGCCGTTTGGCTTCGGGCCGCGGATGTGTGTTGGCAAAAGAATTGTTGACTTGGAACTGGAAGTGACGTTGGCACGGCTGGTTAGGAATTTCCACATAGAGTTCAATTATCCGATCGAGAATGCCTTCAAAAACTACTTCATCATTACACCGGACATTCCGCTTAAGTTTAAGTTTACCGAAGTTGAGAATTAAAATTGGATTTGATTGAGATTAAACTGAAGTAGTAGTTTTTGAATAATTTCTTCTGGCAACACTGGCTGTTGCTAGGAATTGGTACATGTACTTAATACTTATATTAATAAAGTCAGTTTCACTTATAACTTCCCAGAAGTTTTTTTATCACATTTGCTAATCATCAAAATGTCAATTTATTAAGTAAGCTCAAAATGTTCATCACGGTGAAGAACACGAGCGAGCAACGTCTGCAAATTTAAGGGCTTTAACTCCAACTTTCAATCCTTATTCTCGGCCTATTGTCTATCTACAATAACAAGATTAGTGCAAATATGTGAGTGTACATATTCGTTGCGTGATGCGTCAGCCAGACAACCGGTTGATCGAAGTGTCGAAACTATCGGCGTCCATAGCAGACGATCAAAATCAGTCAATTCCACTGCGTTTTCCAGAATTGGGCATCGCTCAGATCACATTATGGCGTTGTTTGCGTAGGGAGCTTGATTTACACCCAAGCTCAAGCTGGCTTAAGAATTGGACCATTCGAACCTAAGCGTCCATTATCTGGGGAAGGCTATCAGCTTCGGTATTCTCCTGCCTCGTGTCGATGAAAATGCTTTTAAAAAACGCTGTTGGCAAGAGAAGTCTTCTCATGTCATTGTTGATGGTAGACAAAGGAAGGACTGTACATTTTTGGAAATAATGAATGTGTACGGATTTCACTCATATTCCTTGTATGTATGTTGTATCATCTCCGTCTAATTGTAATAGATGGATTATCTGGCAGTATTAGTAACTTATGCAATTCTTGAGAAAATATGTTAGGTTTTTTTCTTGAACTGAAGATCAGAGTGTTCGATGTAATCAGCACCATATCCAACAAATCATGATTTGTCTCACAACGGCTGCCACATTTCTAGTATGACACTGGCGAAACCCATGAAATTCTTTTTGACGTGCTTTTTGCGCTTTTTCAGATTTTTCGGTAGAAGAGAAGCTTAATAACTTTCTTACTATGAACTTAGATTTTGTGCAGGGTAACGGGCATATGGTACGCAAAATGGATACAATCTTTGCCTACAGATTGGATAGATATTGGGCTTCTTTCGGACATTGTTATCTACCGACGCATAAAAAAAAATTGAATAGAGTTTTGTTGTCTGGGAAATGTCTTCAAATAAAGTTCACTAATAAAGCTACCGCATATGAAAAATTATACCATATACATTTGGATAAATGTAGTTAAAGCTCTACTAAATTTTATTTTTTACAGTACAAATTTAAAAAAATTCCACTAATCCCGAAGTAATGATATCATACCAATATTTTAATTATTCAACAATAAAGTGACTACTACTGTCCAAATTATCTTCCTTCATTGGTAAGGCACATTTTTGTAATCTTAATACATAGGGTATTTTAAACAATTTCCAATCAATATCATCTAGAATCACTATATTGAATTTGTTGATGCTTGTCCAGCTAGCATGTCCTAGACGAAACATTGTGCGTCGCTGGAAAATATAAAAATGTGAAATTGGTAAAAAATGGCTCGATATCGAAAATTAAAATATTAAACTTGTGAAATATGACGGTCGTATTTGAGTGTTTACACCTGCGAATGTGGCGCATTTCTAGTTATAATCACCATTATTCTCTTAGATGAAGTGACGAATTGTCACCACTCCCTTTTCTATTACTTCACATGAAAATGTGTTCTCTTGAAAGTAAGGTAACGAAGAAAAAACATGGAGATTCGCTAAATTAAGTTGCAACAAGTGCTAGTTTTTTTGTCAAATAATTGATCAATTCTTTCTCATAGTTGAGGTCTGGCAAACTATGGCGATGCATTCCCATGTTCAGATAAGTGCATTGTAATTGAACCCGTTGACGAATACAGGTATTTGAGCGTTTTAATTGATACAAATTTAAATTGGAAAGCACAAGCTAAGAAATCGAATATGATGCAGGTAATACCAAAATTGTATCTCTTAAAACCATACTGTTCTAAGCAAATACTAACAATGCTTATATTATGCTAAATCAAAACTGCAATATTATATTACAAGTTGGGGAGGGGCTTATGATAACACTTTTGATCCCCTATTTAAAAGTCAAAAATGTCTAATTAGAATAATCTGCGGTAAAAATCGGTTATCTCATTGTTGGCCGCTTTTTAAGGACTTACACATTCTTCCTTTAAGACATTTTTACATTTTCAAAGTTCTCAATTTTTCAAGCGCAGTGGTAATATACTGAATAGGACGTCTAATTACCATAGTTTACGTGTTAATAATCAAGCCATGGTAAATGTTTCCGTTGCACACAAAACCAAATTTGCTAATTCTTTACTGACACTGCTCCTAGATGTTTTAATAAACTACCTATTGCGTTAAGACAAACTAATAACTTTCATTCATTGCTAAAAAAAGCTAAACATTGGCTTTTCAATATTGATTATATGAATATAGATGCTATCTTTCGATGTGTGCATTAAATCTTAACTACTCTTTTATTGTCAACATTATGGAGTCTTAATAGTTCTTTTGAAATTTTTCGGTAGTGTAAGCTTTCAAGGCAATTGAAGAACAGGCGAAACGAGCTTATCTTATATATGAGGATAAGACGAAATATATGGTTTCGAGCAGGAAACGATTCGCCGTACACCAAAGGCAAAACATCAATATCGACAGCTACAGTGTTGAGGTGGTGCCTACGTTGGGGCAAATACGAATGGGAACGGGAACTCCACGAATGATATCTTAGTGGAGATCCGACATAGAATCGCCCTTGGCAACCGATCTTACTTTGGCTTGTCAAAACAACAGGGCTCCCAAGACCAAAATCATGCTCGTCGAGACTTTGATCTTTTTGCCAATCCTGCGTTATGAGGCCGATAAACTGGACACTAAGCTAAACTCTAGAACTGAAACTAGTAGGAGTAGTAACTGTCTACCTGAAAAAACTGGCAAAAAGACACAAAAATCCCTTAGACTCATTACAGACCAAGAGCGTGCTCTATAGTAGAGATAAGTCCTGCCATTGTAGAGCCAATCAAACATGTGTCGTCGACTTTAGGCAAAATAAAAGTCAAGTCAAAAAATGCTAATTTGATCTAACTCAATTTATTATTTTCTTTGGTTCTTATTAACGATCTAAGTTTAAAACAGTTCTTACACCCAATTCTGTTTTTAGACGGCTTGGAAATAACATGGTTGGATAAAAATAGTTCATGCTTTTTACACGATTTCATTCGATTTAACGCGATTACTTGAGGTATTTTTTACACCGTTTTTTCTGGAACATAATATAATAAAATATATAAAAATGGGAAGCTCACCTTTATTATGCACTGTCACAATTTTTTCTTTTTTTTATCACTCCGCTGCTGCGACCGAATTTTTCTGCTATGTCCCGAGATGAAAGAACTTTTTGAGATAGCAACGTTTGTTCTAAATATCCTCATTGCTGGTATATATATTTCATATATCACAAAATATGCGACCCAAAGGGAAATGAACAAGAAAATCAAGAATAATGAGTACGTGTAACACTGGATTTAACACGATTTCAATTAAATTTCAAACAATCAAATTGAACTCGCCACTATGCATCTCATTACTCAGATACTGCTGAGACGTCTGCGTCTAACCCCTGAAAAGCTTGATTATAGGAACTACAACCAGAGCTGCAATCAAAGTCCCACTTAGAGTGTAAATATACGTTTTCCCATTTCTCGGGGCATAATTTATATATCAAGGCTTTCTAAATAGAAATTAAACGGTCACTTGTTCACTGCATTCACCCCCTATTATGTAGTGCTTACCCCACAATTGTATTGTATACATGTACTATATATATATCATTTAACACTAACTTTCATAGTTACAGAATGTTTGACATCCATCTTAATGGACTTGAATTTTGTAATAACATGTATAAAATTAATGTTAAGTTGGAATGAATAAAAATGAAATGAACAAAAAAATTAAATGAAATGAAATTATTTGCAATGGATACCCATACCGATGCTTTTTCCTTATCAAGGTTCTTGTTTTCGCAATACAATAAATACCCCTACAAATGTTAGCAAATAAACGTATCATATGGAAGATGCCGACATGTTTTTCGATCGCATTGCACAAACGAAGTCAAGATTTATTTGTGAACGAATGAACAAATAAATCCAACAGTTCGGACACGGTATTAAGCTCAAATAAATTTGGGCATAAGCATAAGATCTTTATTCATTACGTCGCAAAAATATCAGCTGAATGGTTAAATGCCAAAATGAATGACAAAAAACAGGTAATTTCTAACATTCTTCAAGAAGAGTGGAAGGAGACTGAATCAACATTTTGTGCAAAGCTAATCCAACATCTCAAAAAGCGGCCTTAGAACAGAATCTAATCATGCCTTAATTTTAATCTAAACAATTTTAACTTATATTTTTTTTCTGGAGAATTAATTTACATATATGAATTTTTATATCAAAAACTAACAATCAATGTAATCATTTCTCTGCAGACAACCCCTTCCGACATTTCAGATAAAGCACTGAATTAAATAAACAAATTTACATTTTGTTGAACAGAATAGAGCTTTCCGGAGCTTAAAAATCAACGAGCAGAGCTAGTGAGTGAAATCAACTAAGGCTATAATCATGGCAACTCTGAATAGCCACTTCAAATCAGAGAACATAAACAAAACTGATTACACCTATCTGTTTATTGAAATATTTGCCCCTCATCCACCAGATGAGCTTTCAAAGCTTCTACTGATAATTTCTGTTGTCGTTGATATCGCCCACTGGGGTGTTCAGGAAAAACGTAAAATTCAAATCAGTCTTGTCTGACTATATTTCAAAGGGAGATGGTTTCACAAATCGTTGCAAAGCTTCCGATTCCGCGGAGAATCTCGCAACTGCAAAGTTGCGTGTCGTTATCTACTCAGGCGGCCAGCCTTAAGGTCAGTTTGATTACTCAAATATTTACTTGTTGTTTCGTTGCAACTATTTGTTTCTTTGCAGCTGGACAGCCTCACCTCCACAGACTGGGCACAGGCTCGAACGTATGACGAGATACCAGGGCCCACGAAATTCGAACTCACTCGTAGTTTCTTACCAGGAGGACTCTATTACAAGAAATCGTTCTCAGAATACCTGCTCAAGGCCCGCGAGCAGTATGGGGACATATTTCGCATTCCCGGAACGCTGGGCAAAAAGGACATGGTGATGGTCTATGGCGTGGAAGAAATTCAAAAGATCTACCGCACTGAAGGCACTTGGCCCGAAAGGCCTGGCTTCGACTCGCTGGCGTACTACAGGAAAAAATACCGAGCTGATCTGTACGACAAGGCCGAGGGGCTAATTGGATCGTAAGAAACAAGTGTTATTGCAAGGTGCCGTACTTAACTTAATTTCTCGAAAAAAAACCTTTTACAGGGTGGGCAAAATGTGGGCCAGCTTTCGAACTGCCGTGAACCCAGTGTTGATGCAGCCCAGGAATGCTAAGACTTACGTGATCCCAATGCAGGAAGTCAACTCGGAATTCATTCAACGGTAAGTGAAACCTGTTGACAAGCCATGAGATTGTATGGAATTTTTGACAGAATTCGTGATATTCGGGATCCGGAAACTCTTGAAGTGCCTGGAGATTTTATCGAGGATATTAACCGCCTGACTTTCGAGTCGGTAGCAGTGGTGGCGCTGAACAAGCAGCTTGGATTCATCCGCAGGAATCGGGACAGCCCCGACGCAAAGGAACTCTTCAGAAACTTGCAGCTCTTCCTGCGCCTTGTGTACGACCTCGACTTTCAGCCGTCGTTGTACAAGTACATCTGGACACCCACGTTTGCACGTTATAGAAGAGCTCTGGATGTGATCTTTGAGAAGTCAATGGAGTACGTCGAGGACGCATTGCAGCGATCCCAGAATGAGAAAACCGAAGACGGACAGGAGCGCGAGCTCAGTGTTCTGGAAAAGCTCATCAAGATTGACAAGTCCATTGCTATCGTCATGGCCATTGACATGCTAATGGCGGGAGTTGATACGGTTAGTTGGTACCTTGCCCGTCTTTGCCATCGAGTGACTCTCTTCTCTTCTAGACATCAACATCGTTGACCGGCGTCCTCTTGGAAGTGGCAAAGCATCCCGACAAGCAGGCTAAAATTCGCGAGGAAGTCCGTCAGTTTCTGCCCGCAAAGAACTCAACTTTCACCGTGGAGTCCATGAAGAACCTGCCGTACTTGAGGGCTTGCATCAAGGAGGGCATACGGCTGCACAGCATTGGGCCAGGAATTACGAGAGCGGCTGGAGAAGACGTTGTCCTGGGTGGCTATCGCATACCAAAGGGTACTCACGTCTTGGTCAATATCAACGCGATGTGTTTGGAAGATAAGTACTTTCCACGTGCCAACGAATTCATCCCAGAGCGTTGGATACGTAATGGTCCACTGGAAAATGTGATCGTGCCGTTCTCCTATCTGCCCTTCGGCTTTGGACCACGGATGTGTGTTGGCAGGCGCATTGTCGACTTGGAACTGGAGGTGACTGTGGCACGGTTGGTTAGGAATTTCTACATGGAGTTCAATTATTCGATCGAGAATGCTTTCAAGAGCTACTTCATCAATACACCGGCCATTCCGCTCAAGTTTAAGTTTACCGAAGTTGAAAATTAAAAAAAAATGCCAGTTCCACGGAATGGACTGAAAGCGTATATTCTTTCTGTTTTTATTTTCTCCTTGCATGGTGTCATTGGCAATCTGTAAAGCACTTCTTCATAAACACATGGGCGTTTGAAATAGTATTGTCCAAAATCGGATCCGTGAGGAACTTCAGATCCTTCTCAGCATGGGCAGTTTACAAAATGTAAATTTGACATATATGTCGCATAGTTTGACCTTGAAAAATATGATGGAACAGGTTAGAGCGCTTGAGGCTACTGTCCATCGTCACATGCCAATAAGAAACACACGCGTACCGCGTCATGCCACTTGAACAACCGAAGTTCAACCTGACAACCTGATTAAAATAAACACCACTTTACCTTGATTACACAGCCGCCGCTCAAGCATAGTGACAAAATATTGCTTAGTTACATTTTAAGTACTGTTATCGTACAGCACTCGGTAGAAAGGCATCAATTGGAAAATCAATTATCGTACAATCTCTACGAATGCACTATTTTTTCGGAATCCTACATGCCCTTTCTGTTACTGGAGCTCGATATCGCGATAACACAGTTCTTTCTGCCAAAAGAACAGTTCAATTACCGCGTGAGACATTTCCTGGTCGTGTACACTCTCGTTTTGGTGATCACAGTCTCTGATCGTTGTTTCAAGTTCAAGTTCGCGTACCAACAAACCCTCAAGTGCATCATCAACGAAATTCATTTCAGTTAGTCAATTTTGGGACATAAAACAACACAACAATAAAAAAATTTGTATGTGCGTTCGCAATGTTTACACATCATCCAAGCTCAGACAATCAAGCACTTAATTTCAATTGGCTCCAAACAGCAAAACCGACTTTTACACTGCTTTAAGTTGTCCACTGCCACTCAGCCTAGTATATCGCACACTCTCAACCGCTTATTTGATGATTCAAACGTTCATATGTTGTTCTTATCGTGCGAAATATCTCCTCAACAGAGACTCTGCCATGTAAGACACACTTAGCTTTCCCAATCTCATGTCTTCAGAGACCACATTCAAAGGATGTGCAAAAAACCTCTGAAATGCGTTCTTTCACAAACAGTTTGAAGGAATCTGGCCACCAGATGAGATCAATGATGATCATGCATATAAATCGGTGCATACTTTCGGGCTGCACGAGTAGGCACAAGCAGCAAAGTATGCTCTGAAATTATTTGATATTGAGGATTGAGCACGGGATTTTTTATCGGTATTACCACTGCTGACACAGTCATAAGTCATAATGAGTCGTAATGAGCAAAGAGTAGCAATTGCGTATGCGGACGACTTGATCGTGTACAGATCAGGCAAAAAGATCGAGGACATCACTACGCTCGCGCAGGGTGACTTCGACTCATTCATGGGAGATTGCGGTGACTGGAAGTTGAATATCAACTTTCAGAAGTCGGAAACCATACTGTTCAGGACGCCGAAGTATATAGCTTCCGCGGATACAAAAAAAAAAATTTCGAAAGTTCTCTATTGTAGGACGGCACGGGCAACCACTGGCGCAAAGGATTGTAGTCAGATACCTGGGGATCTGGCTAGATCAGTATCTATATTTTAACAAACATGTAGATCCTGCACTAGCCAGGACCCGAGGCGCTTTCGCTCTTACAAAGAGACTGTTTTACAACAGCCAACTCGATGCAAGGGTAAAGGTAGTCTGCTACATGGCCCTCATACGGCCAATGCTCACCTATGGTTGTCCCGTGTGGTTAAACGTGAGTGAAGCTTGATGGAAAAGATTCGGTTATTGAGAGGGCTTGTCTTAGGGCTTGCCTTCTACTCCAATAAGGTCTCATACAACAGGGCCAACCTGATACGAGTGGACAATTTCCTGGTGAAATTGATTCGAGGTCGCACTGCGAGAGCGATGAACTCGGACAATAACCTGATCGCCGGGGCTTACTTCCCCAACCCACATTACCACGAAAGGGTACGGACTCGTCCCCCCAGAAGCTGTTCTCCATTTAGACAAGTGCAGTCTGATACAAGGGATACAAGTGATTGTGGTGGCCCGTGGCGTTGTGGGTATGTGCGTCGACCCCAACCTCGACGTCGTAGGTTCCATTCCAGCTCTGAGCGACAAAAATAATTTTCACGACCCCACCTCTTTCGACTCACTGACAATGCTCAAAGAGTATTTCCTGTCTAGGAAAAGCTTCTCAAACTTGGCCGTTCGGAGTCGGCATAAAACAGTAGGTCCCTTCCACTCGCGAGAGAACAATAGCACGCACAACACGAGCGGTTGCTGAAAAGCTAGGCCCTGGCCCTTTATGGGCTGTAGCGCCATAATTTATATTATTACTAGTCTGATACAAGACATAAATGCGATACCGCTCATCTACCACGTCGCCAGGTCAACTGTGGATGGGCGACTCAACCACGACCGCTCCGTCGCAGAACGAGCTGAGAAGGGTCTCTTCCGGTTTAGTACAGCAGTATCGAGGCGGGATATAAAGGATGTTGCTAAGCAGCACCAAGAGTTCTGGTGGCTGGGGAGCGAAAGAACTCCATCGTCGAACCCTCTAGACCCTGGGTAGAAAGGGTAGTGGGTACCCCCTTATGGGGCGCAGTCGGTCTCAGTCTTGCTGTGAATTAGATGCAAATCGAGAAACCTCACTTATCGTAGGGTAGTTTTAAGGTAGTCAGTAAGCTGTATATATGTAAATAATAATAAAAAAATATATTACAAAAAAATCAAAAAAAAAAAAAAAATAGAGTATATACACATGTACATTTGTGTGTACTGATGTATATAATATTGTACATTTCACTGCATGTGTATATAAAAGTGTATAAAGATATATACACATGTGTATACATATGTATGTTACCTTAAGGTAGTTTAAGTTATTTTAAGGTAATATGTGAGTTAGTATGTAAGTTTTAACCAAAAAGCCGTTCTGTAATTAAGTTTTTTTTAACTTATTTTTCTTAATCCTTAGTTGTACAGATAGTATTGATTTTTAATCAAAGAAAATATCAGTTTAAGTCGAAAGACATAGTTTAAGTTTAGCTTAAAGTGCCCGCCTAGGGCCACTAAGTTAATATAGTAACACTGTTCGTTTGACTAGTTTTAAGCATTTTTGTCTTGAATTGAAAATGAATTGAAATGATGAGCAAAGAGTAATGATTTTGCGACAAAATAAGAAACTGTGATGAAATATTGAGAAGTCCACCTTGAGCATTCTGATAGCCAACAATCGTGCAGTCTAGCGTGTAGAATGATAAGTTATTCGCTTCCCAATGGATACCTTGGCAATAATAGTAAAATCGGTCACACATTTCCAACAGATGTTTATTCTGCCTCTTTCAGCTAACACATGTGATTTTGGAACTCAACAATGGAGTTTGTCCAGTTGGCAATGTCAACTTATGAAGTGTACAGGTTTGCTAAATGACCACAACCGCACGCAGTGGAGAGGGGGGCATTGCAGGGCACTTCCAGCTATATTTTATGTTCATTTTTTACCATACCATGGAATGTCAAAAAATGAATCTGCAATCAATGGTGTTACAAGTAGCAAGGTACATCTCACAGTTTAGGCACATCATCATATATTGTATTTAACAAAAATTATTGGTCAAGCAATCTACAATAGAGTCCATTATTACTCTTGTTTTAAATTCCACATATCTGGTTTGTGGCTGAGTATTCACCGATACATGATCCAAATGGACTTACATCACCAAATGGTAAGTCCATTTTCATTTAAAGAAAATTGTGAGGATGCTACATATATGGAAGACAATGAAGAAATGTGAACGTGAATCAGGAATTGAAAATTAGTCGCCCAAAAATTGGTTAAAAGATGTCAAACCTATTGGTGTTACTTCTACCTTGGTATACATTTGTCTTTTCCCGAAAACTATATTATTTTTCTTGATACCTTTATTCACTTATAATGTGTCTTAAACAGCGCTTTGCCGACGAAGAAGATGCTTATTGCTATTTATGCTTATTCCAATCAACTCCAAGAAATATGGAGAGCGTCGATGAGTCGATTTCCAAGAAGGCTGTAGACAAAATTAATCAAGAATCCGGCTGCTTTCTGGACAATTTTCCGGCTGAGTCGACTCTGTGGTACAATCATAATAAAATGCATTCTGATGAGTCTACAATTATCTGCGATTTTTGGAAGCAAGTGCTTTCGATCAGTATCATCTGCTCCTTGTATGGCTATCAGCACTTTACGGAATTTAAAAACTTGGTTTCGATCAGCAATAATTCATTAAACAACCAGTTGAATTTTACAATGAGTAGTAGAAATTCAAGGCGGATGCGAGATCGGAATGAAAGAAAAAAAAGGTAAAAAGAATAGCATCTTTTTGTAATTATTATTTTATAGGGGATGTAAGTAAATCTTCCAATGTCAGCATGAAGCAATATTCGATACTATTCCGCGAACCACACAATTCGCTCAACAGTTTCTTTTGAAAACTGCCTGCCCTTGAGTTCCCCGGTTCGAATCCCACTGAAAACAAAAGTTAGTACGCTTCTATCCAAGAACCAAGAATAGTCACTAATTGCTTTGGGGTTCAAATTAACGGCACTGGGTATACCCAACAATGGTCTAAGTGTGCTGGAAATTTCGCTGGTAGTCCAATACCTAAACTAACCTACTTTTAATTTGGGCCGGAGAGGGTGCGGCGATTGCATAGAAGGTACTTCTTCTCTCAACTGCAACTTCCGCAGAAGTGGACTTAAAGCAGAGTTAATCTATAGGCTTGAGTTTCAACAACGCAGTGCTTAGTGATGACGGCAATAAGTGAACGTGTTCGACAGTCAAACCATTTACATTTTTTTTGAAATTCTAAACCAGCGCTTTAAACGTTAACCAGCAACCGACCAGTCACTAGTGACTTCACTACCTGAACTAGTTCACCAGCTTCAAAGTAAGTAAATATGTTTGATGGCCGATTACTGATTTACTTACCCTATAAATATTTTAATAGAATCCCTGTTCTCACTTACTGGAGGCTCTGAATTCTGAATTTTTTTAAAGCTTGCTTAGGTTAGCATTTCAGCGAAACATCTTACCAGCAGAGAAACTAACCCGCCATATCATTAGCTTTGCATGCTTTCTTACGAACTGAACACGGTCTTGTTTGTGGCTACATCAATTTTTAACTGAAGATGACTTTATTGGCGACAATAATGAACCAGGAAAGCCTTCGAAACTTGCTCCTCATCTCCTTCCATTTGATCAAAACTAGATGATTGTGTGGGATTTGCATCTGTCCACGATTTAATTGTTTTAACTCGCATAACGTCCCACAACAAATCTTAATTGAAAACCTAATCCAAAGAAGTGCACACAATTCGCAGCACGAACCGCATAATCCTCAAAATCTGCGAAGAGAAACAGGAACCAAGCAGCGATTCAGCAAGCAGACAACCCTCAGCTTGCCCGGCGACTAACCCACAGAAGCTTTCCCTAATTTTCCTTCTCGCCGTTGTTTTGTATTCATCTTACTCCTCCATTTTCAATCGCTCAGTTTTGTAAAATAAAATAACAAAAAAAAAAAAATGAAACGAAATAACGTTGCGAAACGAATGAAAGAAGAAAAACATCCCTCACCCTCAGCACTCATGCATACATTTAAGTGACAGCACATGATTAATGGCTGTCAAAGGAAATTGCTCCCGAAACACAAGAAAACAGGACGCCACCATCCTGTGCAAGACGACGAACTGTACTCGTACTGGAACAAAAAACAAAAAAAAGAAGTGGAAACGCCAAAAAAAAATCAATGTCGCACAAGGGATAACTACCCCCCACCGGAGAGGGCACGAGCAGCTTGATACATTTCCTATCGGCGGTACGGCGCGCCGCTCCTTGCCGAGATATCCGAGCGCGTATGAGCGCACTCCGAAGGATACGCTTATGCAGTGTTAATGGTAACGCAAACTGGAATTCAATTTATTCAAGAGGATAAGGAGCGGTAGCAGTGAACAGTGTTAATACGATTCCGCGGAACGAAAACAACAAAAAAAATTACGAAACGCCTGAATGCGGGGGGAGAACCCGTGGTGAATTTAATTAATTGAAAAGGATACCGGGTGCAGTAAGTAGCGGGCAATTACTTGTTTGACTTGCCATCAAAGTATGAATTTTTTTCCCCAGATGGGATGCGGAATTGGACGCACATTCACATGGTGGAGGCTTGCTTCGGAGATGGACTACTGGGGTGGGTGTCAGTGCACACGGTTCGAAAAGGAACCCCAAGTCTGGCTTGAAATGAACGGGTACACCGCTCAGAAGTGTTCGAATTTATCTCCTTACTTCAACGAAACCAGAGTGGAGTGGACGAGTGGACAACTCAAGTTAAGGCGGACCATGGTCAAATGAGCAATACACGTTGCACTCTCAGTTCGTCGCCCTGCACAGAAAATGAGCGCCAGTCTAAAGACCCAAGTGAGCATCATCTCATGAAAGTAAGAAACTATCCATGCACCTCCTCTCGTTTTTCCAAACCAGTTAAGATGCCTCTTTCTGCCTGCATCTCATCGCATGACACGCAAATCCCTTGCACGCCGTCACCAGTCGCACAGAAATGTATGCTTTTCCACACCCCCTCCAGCAGTTGTCTTGAGATGATGGTGAAACCGCATTTACTTCGCACTCATAATCCCCCTGCACGTATGCACATAAATCTCTATCACACCCACCGATGCAATAATTTGCATGCACCAATGTAATTCGTCTTTTTTTTATTTACTCCTGCTCCAACGGAAATCGATTTGCCAGGACGGAATCCAAGAAAATCCCTAAAATGCACATTTGTCAAACTCCAATCCTCGGCAACATTAAACCATTTGACAATCCTACATGACACTTAACCCGCCAGAGACCTGCTCAGACATCACCACCTCCTCCTTCATTGTGCACTCGGTGTCCGCACAAGTTGTACACCGAAACCTGCCTTCCTACCTACACGTTGGTTGCTCCGACCAATAAATCTATCGATAATCACTTCCAAACGGAGCCCGCACTCGGAACAGGCATCATCGACTCAAATGAAGTCAATTCCTCCTCGCCTTCTCCCTCCAGCCACGGCTCCTGCTCCTGCTCCTTCGTCTCAACCTCGACCAGAATCGATGATGATGACGACGGAGAAGAACAAGACAAGTTATCTACAAATGTAGATCCACCCACAGAACAAGGACATTTCCTTTTGATGTCCTCCCCACGCCCCCAACTCCACCAACCAGCCGTCGAATCTTACAAACCCAACCCAGGTCGGCTGTCATCATCATCAGCAGCACAGATACCAGATATGAATGAGACCCCATGTCTATGGCTACATCTCCAGCAACAGCACACACAGGCAATCGACAATCGACAATCGGCCTTCGTCTTTAGGCTAAATGACTTTTCATGTCACGTGTCAAAGGAGGTGTAACCTCATGTGTATTGTGTGTCCGAAAATTCACCCAAATCCCGCCCAGCCATCATGCACCTTCAGTTGGGCCGGCTCTCAAACCTCCGCTGATCTCCTAGGCAAACCTAGAGGAGATGTACATGCGAGTGTGTTCGTAAATTCGAAGCCCGGCCAGAGTCGGTCCGGCTATGATGGCGCAGCATGGGCCAGCGGGTGGATGGTAATGTTGACGATGACACAACAGAGCGATGACGATGACGATGCCGATGACTTTCAACTGTGCGACGATTGCACCACTCCCAGCCTTTCCCAGGAACACCCAGGGTCGGCTATGTGCGTCCGCCGACGATATAAATTCGCTGTCATTAATTTGTTGTTAAATTGGATAGGTAAGCATTTGTTTTGTGCAAATTGCCGGTTGCATGACTCTTGCTGGCAATGGGCGGGTTTTTTCCGTTTTTTTTTTTCTCGCTTTCCTTTCATTCTGCTGACAGTGAGAGTGGGCCCGGCGGTGTGGACGCTTTCTGGGGGCGGTCTAGTAGCCGGATGGATAATGAGTCTGATTTCCAGATCAATTTGTTATACGTGCCGTACTGAGATTCCTTCCATTGGCACGACACCGATGGTGATCGCTGTGTGCGTGTTCGTGTGTAGTTCGGTTTTGGCCTCGGGCCGATGAAGACGCCAGAGTGTGTCTGAGCGACGATTGATGCACAAGTGGGCGGGAGGAGGAGGCGGACTGCTTAAAAAGTTGGCAAATATTTGAAAGTTAAAAACGGTGGTGGGTAAGTGAAGCAGCTACGAGTTGGAGTGGAACACGTTTTCATTGCACATCAGGGGTCCGGATTTGACTAGGGACTTAGTTAATGGTGGGCAAGTGACAGGCTGGATAGCTGACTTGTTCGTTTTTTTTCATGATCGTTGCCTCATTGGTCTTGATTATGTTTTCAAGCGGCGCCGTGAGAAATCGCCGTGTTTTAAAATTTCAGGATTTGTCGGGAGACGGGTAAAATTCTCCGAGAACACGATCTGTTGATAAATGTCGTCGAGGCACCTGATTCTGCGTTTCGTTGGATCAACTTAAATTAATTGAGAGTTATCTGTGCTATTTCAGAACACTACGACAGTACAAAAATGTCTACATACGTACGGATAAAGTTCAAATTTAACAACATGACCAAAGGCTTAACTATTCCATAAATGTTGGTGAAGAATTAGCGGAGGCCTTAAATATCAAGAAGGTACATAGGCAAGAAGATCGTTATTGTGATTTCTTCAACGTCGTTCTGGAGAAGATAGTGCGGAACTTACACACCAATACTAAAGATCTATCTTCCAAAGTCCGATTCAAGGGTATTATTATATAAAAAATGTACCTTTACAATTTGCGATAACAGTGATACTTCCCGTAGAACCATCAAGGCTTTCTGTTATTTAGAGGTAGGCATTCAAGAAGGCAACGTAGATAATTTATGGAAATTGACAAACAAAATTTATTCTCCTTTTTTGTGACCGATGTTGCAAGCTTTTATTATCAAAAAATGCACTCTCAATTCGATTAGTAAAATGAACAGCCTAACACTGAAATATAGTCAGAAAAAGTTCCAAAACGCATACCGGTCTATTGTGAACCAAACACAAAGAATCCATTGCGTATGTTGCCTTTTGTCACAAAAATCGTTGTTGCCAGATAGGAAATATGTGCCCACTGAATATGTACGCACGAGTTACGTCAGTACCGAACATTGCCCCATTAATCGAAATGCTAACGCTCATATTTCCAATGTACAAAACCCAAGTGCAATGATCGAACATTGCAACATTGACATAATTAAGGCAATACACGACAAACAAAAACAGGAAATGCTAAGGTAAGCATTTGTCGTCAATAGTAAAATCCTCGAAAATTGAAGCGAAGAAGAGAAAATACTGGCTGGGTAGATGTTCAGTGGACGGAACACTCTTACGTTACACTTGTATGTTTTCAATTGAATCAGAGATAAGGATACGCTCCGAAGTCAGTCGGAGTCGTCATTTTTTATTTCCAATTTCGATTGATCCTAAAATCAATCAATATAAGTCACGCTGCCAAAACGGCCAGATATCCGCGGCAAAGGAACTGTCACCTTATGACAAATTCAAAATTTGTCTATTTCTATATGCATTTCTCATATCTGGCTCTTTCATGTGAGCTTATGTGCTAGCAATGTTAATTTTTTCTTCGTATGTCCGTTATTATTAACGCTTGACTACTTACAAGGCGTTAAGGTACACATCCGTGTAGAGCCAATCCGAGTTGAAATACAGGAATATCATTGTCCTCATGTCGCGACCATGACGAATCGTCCGTAAAAGAGGTGTCCCTTATAAGGAGATGTCCGTTAGGAGAAGTTTCACTGTAACTGAACTCAAGACTAAGGGTTATGTTGTTGATTGAACACTAGAGTCCCAACTGATGACAAAGTTCGTGGTGGTTCATGGCGTTGTGGGTATGTGCGTCGACTCAAACCTCAACGTCGTAGGTTCGATTCCTGCTCTATGCACCAAAAACAAAACTGTAGGCGCCTTAGTCTCTTGAAAGAGCATTGGCACGCACAACACGAGTGTTGCGAGTGTTGCTGAGAAGCTAGGCCCTAGCCCCCTATGAGCTGTAGCGCCACCCATAACATATATAACAAAGTTCTGAGTTGTTCTTATGGTCATTCTGACACATTGAAATGAATCGAGACCCCGAGCCATCAATGAGGGGTTCACTGGCATTGAGACAGAAAAAAGTAAGCTTGATTGTTTGATGGATGACTATATGGTTTAGTTCCTCTTATAAAACACTACTCTTTCGAATGGTCAAGCTGAATATATATAAGACACTGATCGTCACAATCCTGCTGTATGGCGTAGGAGTTAACACAATCTCTAAAGCGGTTGGAGAAATGTTACGTGTTCGATTTTTGGTCCTGTACGAGTTGATAGGTAGCTAATTAGCGGCTCTTGCGACCTTGGGGCCGCGGCTCACTTAGACCAACTAGTTGTTTCGTTTTGCCCGTGATTTTGTGTGTACAACTAAAATGTGTACTACTGGAAACATTCTACTGCGCTTGAAAACTTTAGGAGGCTTTTCACCTCTAAGCCGCACAAGTCCTCCAGCCATGCAAAGTATTGTTTGCCCAAATACTGCTTTCTTCTCTCTGCTGTCTGGGCATTCGCAAAGAAGATGTTTGATAGAGTCATCTCTACAGCTGCAAAAGTCGTTGTGTTGTATGCTCAGTTGTGACATATGCGTTCCTATGGCACAGTGTCTGGTGAGGACCCCAGTAAGTGTTCGCACCTCATTACGACTAAATCTGATCAGTCACTTTTTTTTCATTAGTGTTGTGGTTGGTGTCGTTGGTTACATCTGCAGGACTTTGTTTTTTCACCTTGTTCACATTATTATTAGAATATAATTATAATTAATAATAATATGGGTGGCGCTACAGCCCATAGAGGGCCAGGGCATAGCTTCTCAGCAACCACTCGTGTTGTGCGTGCTATTGTTCTCTCACGAGTGGAAGGGACCTACAGTTTAATGCCGAATCCGAATGGCCAAGTTTGAGAAGCTTATTTTAGACAGGAAATACCCTTTGAGCATTGTCAGCGACTCGAAAGAGGTGGGGTCGTGAAAATTGTTTTCGTCGCACAGAGCAGGAATCGAACCTACGACGTCGAGGTTGGGGTCGACGTATAAGCCCACAACCCACAACCACAACAATATTAACTATACAAAATAATACCAACTGTATGCGATGTTAAATGATTCGCGTCACATCGATGATGTGATGGTTGTGTTTCGACTGGCTGTTGAGAGTAAATCCTCCCATTTTAAATTTCCCTCCATTAGGTCTTTTATAAAGCTGGCGAAAGGTCGTGCTGGCTTGAGAAGCATGTTGATTGAGGCCCAGGTCCACCCCGGACTGTAGCGCCAACCAAAGAAGAAGAAGAAGGTCTTTTATAAATCCGAATTTTGACAATAAAAATCTCTTTTAAAGTTGTCCTAGAGCCTACTTCATATGAACTCAATTGAAGGTCAAGTTGAGGGCCTTGAAAGCGTTGCCAACAGTTAGGTGGCAGAATCGGTAGCGATGGCTGCCTCTGGTTTCACAAAATCGCTTTGCCGCCACAGCATCAAGGTGGAATATCTAAACTATGTAGCCCGTAAGGTGCTTCCGTTAACCATGACTGTCGGTATTCCTCATTCCACCGTTTTGCCTACAGGACCACAATTTTTAGCAGAACAACGAGAAGCGTCTTTCTTCACTCAAACCTTGAGAATATAGCTTACCCTGCGAAGCTATTTATATCCTTGTTCGAGGTTTGATCAGATAAAGAAACGAAACTCTCATTCCTTTGTATGTGGTGTTTAGATCGGTGCCTCCCAGGTTCAAGGGAGGTTCTGTCGCATTTGAGCTATTATCAGCAGAGACATACATTCTCACTTGATGAGCGTGGAGATTTAACATCATATCGACCAGAAATCAAGAGTTATCCTTTTCCATTTAAAGACCAAGCATTGCCTGCTCACTGCTTTTGTGTCAACCTAATGCCACACATGAGTCAATAAAAACTTAACGACTTCTCGTCCATATAAACGGCACCACCATCTCACCACATTGGAGCTCGGCATGTGTTGTTCTTCTCACTTATTTACGAGCTCCGACAGCTGGAGCAGCATCAATAATTCATGCATGCTTCCATCCAGACGTCGGAGACAACGGTGGCACTGGCAGTAACTTCATCTTCATTTCGACGGAGGAACAACAAACAAAACATCCAATTGAACACCTACAAATGAGGACTTCATTTGTTGCCATGAATAAATAATCCTATGAGCAGAACAAATGAATTCCCACCTCGCTTCGCCGAAGGATCGGAGTCGCACCCCCACCCTCAGGCTTAGGCCGCATTCACATGCACAAGGGATGACACTTTTCCGACACGTCTATGAATGCCGTCTGCATTTATGCATGACTCCACAGTTTATATCCTGGTGGCAACGCTCAAGGAGCTCCAGATGCCTGCGGTATCCTTGTGCAATATTTATAGAGCGCACCAAACTTTACATCCACCTCGCATGGAAATTGACATCCCACTGAGCTTTAATAAGCAATGTGGCTGGTGCGCCCGACTTCTCCGAAATGAGCTAGACTAGCTGGTGCGATGTGCATGAAAAGATGCCGTCCTCCGCACAGGATGCAGCCGAATAAAATCCCCTTTTCGCTCCACCGTCTGACTTGTGCCGGGAACGTGGAAGAAGGAGTTCGTACTTGTGTGACAAAATATTGATGTGCTTGAATTTCAATAAGTCAGCAGATAGCGGGCAGGAACTGGGATCTCCTCTCAAGTGTCCTGCTCAAGGATGTGTTTACCGTCTGAGAGTGTCAGTTATTTCCGTGTTTGCGGAAAAAATACGCCACAGACGAGTGTCGAGTGGCACTTTAAACGAGAAGATTATCTTACATTTGCCACGAGTGTGGCTCGATGGAAGAAAGGACATCAAGAGGATTAACACGCCCCTTTCTGTGTGGATTAATTCAGTCGTCCGTACTCTGTGTAGCCCCTGCTCGACTCGATGAGTGATGCTCTCCTGCAAATGGCCTCCTGAATCGCATGTTAAGTGCGGTTTTTATTTCAATCAATTGTAGCGAGGTCCTTCCTCCTTCTGCATGTACATATTTCCCTGCAGACGATGTGACAAGTCAAGGATGGATAATGACTGATAGAAGGTGGTTGCTATTCTGTTTCGAGTGCCAAGGATGAACACTTGAGCTGTTGCAAAGTTGAGACACCCCAGCAGGACGGGGCGACTGTGTCTGATGATGTGACGGATTCTTGAAGTGGCCACATTCGGGGGTAGAAGTGTTAAGACTCTGTTGTCGGATTTGCTGAATGTTTGGCCTGTAAACAAGGGATTTGGTATTGCATCTGAAGGGATTGAGTTTCGGAATGCAAAAGGCAATCGAAGCAAGGGCTTGTTTGCATTTCTTGAGTTAATCCGGAGCTTAGGTCCAAGTCGATTTGTTGATGCCTTGAAAAGGGGTTCCTTGGGTTAGGAACATATACATAAAAAAACTACAGACCACATTGTCTGGTGATTGTCTGAGACGATGCCACAGAAGTGTAAGACTTTAAGGAAATTCATAAATGATTTTTATGTCCTAAATCGACTTTGTTTGACAACCATTTCGAATTGGATGGTAATTTGGAAGATCAACTTTTTATCCGTTCTTTCAGTGAAACTAATGTGTTTTGCAGGGCTCAGGCTATTCATTTTTTGTTTGACTAACATGTTAACGGTAACCGTACGACAGATCACGCGTAACTACCTTCTCGTGTTGTTACTCTCAGTCTTAGCATTATTATACAAATCATCGTCGAAAAACTTCCACCTCACCAGCGTCTCAGTTCTTTCCTTCTCATGCTACAGTTCGGATTACACGTGGGTCTCAGCCATCAGGCCTCTCAAGGTGGAATGATCTTTAGCCAGCTGCTTCCAATTACCCACCACTTCTGAGGGAAGTCCCTTCGGACTGAAGCCCTAGCGATTTACACGGTCTAGCCACCTTAAAAGTTGAATCCGTAGACGCCTCGCTAGACTCACATCATACAGACCTTCTTGAATACTTTTCTTTAAGACCAACGAAAAAATTGATTAGCTTAACTAAATTTACATCAGAATATATGTGGTTGCTATTATTTAGAATAAAATAGTTATGTGCAGGCTCAGAGACTGCATTTTTCGCTGGACTGATAAGTAAGTGTGTACCATCAGCAAAAGCAAATTTTCCAGCAAATAATCAACTGACTTATGTAAATTCAAAAAAAATATAGGACCTAGAACGGATCCTTGCGGAATGCCTTTGCTTATGTTATAAATAAAGCTTGAGAAACATTATCCCCCGTTAAAAAATGCTTATGTAGGAAGTATGTTTGGAATGTAGTCGGGTCAACGCAACAAAATCATCTGAGATGAACAAAAATTGGGACTTACCCATGCCACCGTATGCAGAGGCTGTGGGGACGAAGAAGGGATTGAGGATATTACCCACCAACATTGTCACTGCGAGACTTCTTCTTCCAGAATATCTTGGACATGGCAGATACTCCTCTAAATTCTATTTTCAGATTTATCAAGACCACCGGATAGCTGGGACAGCACAACATCTGTAAAATCGGAGGCTCTCACAACAATAACGAGTATTACGACAGAAGGTTACATAGTACACGTGGTACACGGCGTTTACCCACAAATTAAACCTAATCTAGAGATGTATGGTCCTTCGTGTCTTCAGCCTTGACTCATCATTGACCTTCCTGCAGTCTCATTTGTACTCTTCATGTCATATTGTCATCTGTAGTTATCTGTTTTGACTGTCTTATAACCAGTTGTGGTTTTGAGGTATCTTTGGATGTTGTTGCTATTTGTGTTCGTCAAGTCTGCAATGTCGTTATAGAATAACTACCTAGGATCTTTTTTCTTTTCTCTGTAAAAGCGAGGCAGGGTGAATTAACGCCTATTGGAAAAACGTCGAAGTTGAAAATGTTCCACGTTCTTTCCGTTAATATATTATAATATGGAGGGCGCTACAGCCCGTAGAGAGCCAGGGCCTAATTTCTCAGCTACCACTCATGTTGTGCATGCTATTGTTCACTCACGAGTGGAAGGAACCTACTTTTGTATGCCGAATTCGATAGGCCAAGTTTGAGAAGCTTTTCTAGACAGGAAATACTCTTTGAGCATTGTCAGTCATTCGAAAGAGGTGAGGCCGTGAAAATTGGTCTTGTCGCACAGACCAGGAATCGAACCTACGACGTGGAGTTATCGACGCACAAACCAAAACGCCACGGGTCACCACTTTGCTTTATTTATGTGCTCATTCAATTATTTATGTTACTAGTTTTTGAAAAATTCGCAAGCAAACTGGAAATGTTGATAAATAACAGGGTACTTCGTATCTCCAATCGCGGTACGTGCTTTTTGTCGGGCAGGCACCAATATCATTAATACTCTTCATCTATTGCAGATGATCTCAAAATAACAAAGTCGGTGAGTTTGGCTTTATTTCACTAGCATTTCATTCATTCATTCAGTCTTTAGCAAAGAGAAATAAGATCAAACTTGGGAACTCGGCATTATATCGCATAAATAGAACTACCGCCGAATTTTGGCATTCAGCACTCTTGCTTGGTTATTAGTCAATGATCTCATTTCTAGGTGCGTAGGCAAGCCTCTGCAAGAATCTACATGCTCCTACAACCGGAGACGTCAAGAGTGAAAATCAACGTCTTGTAATTGTTAAACGAACGAAATACCAATCACATCAAATACAAATTGCTGCCAAAGAACGTCAACATCCATATATTCCGATATTTTAAAGATATGGTCGAATGCTGTCACGAGGTCAGACATGCATTTGTGAAAGCTCGTAGATGGAATTTTTGATACTTTTATATTTAATTTCAAAGGGCACCTTGATTGATTGATGTTGGTCGAGATGTGGTTTGCTAATGAAATTGGCGTGTGATTGTCGCACTCCATGTTCATTTCATGTATGACACACTCGCCAACTCGATGTTAAAAATTCCAACGGACTGAGAAGAACGGACGAAGTCGCTTGGATCGCACCCCAACGACTATTAACACGTCAACTGTTTTAAAGAAACAAACAATTCATCTTGTCCAATTTGAAACAATTGAATTGCCCGTAATATTTCCCAACTTCCTCACAGGTTTCCCTCTCAGGACTCAGGTGGTGTCCGCCCACCACATCAACAGCACTGACCCCACACTTTAAACACAAAGTTCACATCTGAATATTAGCTCGCAATGGTTAATTGTTTCGAAACGACTTCTAACGGCCGCACTCAATGTCAGCGAATATCTTCGTTCAAATTCAACTGTGAAAAGGCTTCTCGCGCCTGCAACCAAAGCAATATCAATTCTAAAGCAAATCTCTTGATGGCGTCGTTACGCATTCAGATAGTCGATCTCAATGGCCAATAAAGCCATCAGAGAGCCATTTAAAGATATACCCCAACATCCCATTCATTGCGAGGCGGAAAAACACAACAACACCACGGCGCGCGTAAGGAAACAGCATGTCTATATCCTGACGAGAGTAGATCCTCCTCTGAATGGGCTTCGCTCAAACAAGGACCAACTCCACGGTAGTCGCGTCATCAAAGTCAGTGTCATGCAGACAGAGTCGTAGAATTAGCCCTCTCATCACCGGAAATGTGGTGCTTTTACCACCCGCCAGACCACCCCATCATCCATTCAACGAAACAGTGGGATGGTTATTAGACGGGCTTATCCGCTCGTCTATCTGCCACACTCCGCGAGCGAGCGAATACGGGCCGACAAACATCGGTAACGTCGTAAAAAAGTGCCGCTTTTTGTTTTCGCCGCACCGCCACAGACTCCTTTTTGTTTGGACTCGTTGCTTTTTTCTGTTTCACTTTTTGTCTTCCGAATTCGCATAACAAAAAGAAGTCAAACAACAAGCGAATAACCGTTATTCTCGTAGTGATTCTTCCGGTGTGCTGCCAGATCATCAGATGAGGGTGCCGCGCGGCATGCGGTGGTGGTGGCGGTGCGGCTAGAGAGACCGAGGTGAACGCTGCGATGTTTTCGCAAGCAATTTCCTTTTTATGTTATTTTAATTTTATGTTACTGTTATGACAACAATGAAATTGAATGTGACGCGGCGGCGGCGTCGGCATTGACGATGGGCCAACGAAACACAGGAACTGCCTTGTATCCTAATGGGGTACAGCGCGATGGGCGGCGAACTGTGAGAGTGGAGGGATTCTTTTTATTGTGTGTGCCAGCACATTTAAGGATCAAAGATAGTATCAAGGTTATTTTCCACCTTGGGAATCATTTATATTCGTTCGCGAATTAATTCCTGTGTTCCTGCAACCTGTTCAGTGAACGGGATGTGCCATGAACTCGAGTCGGCCTAGTGCTGCCGCTGCGTGTGTGCGTTGTGTGGATGTTGTCCACCCACATCACGTATGAGTGGATGGCTTTTTTTTGTGTTGATGGTACAAATGGCTCTGGGGATGCCTCTGATGGCACTTCGTGTGTCTTATCTTTCGGTCTGGTGAGTAAGTGAATTGCGAGACGGTAATGTGATTTTGAAGTCATCACCTCACGTAATGAATGATTTTGGGGATACATTGCGGTGGGAGGATGGGTTTTTCAAATTTGTAGCAAGTTTGCTTGAAGAAGAAGAAACCTTTTCAATTATGTTAAGACCTTTCAGACTTTGCTGCAATGTTTGTCAAAAGTTACAGAGAAAATACAAGCTAGGCAGTCAGTAAATTGATGATAATTTGAATTTAAAAATGGTAATGAATAAAGTAGTAGTCGGCATTCCACGCTCCTGATAGTTGGTACAGATCTTTAAAAGCCTTTATAAAGTGGAGGGCGACAATGTATGCCAGCACCCACAAGATTAAGTACCTTAGGAGCCAATGCGCTGGAGTATATCAAGGTTCTATCTTGAGACCAATTCTTTATCAGTTCTTACCCAGAAGAGAGATACTTCCAAGCACGGGAAATCTGCTTATCTGGAAAGGGTCTGCAAACGGTAAGGTTCATTTGACCTCATCCAATAAAAACGTAGATTTTGTATTTAGTTTAAGGGAAGTAGTTTAAAACTAATGTAATGTGAGTTTGGCGTAAGCGGTTCTCCCTCTATTTTTGAGCTTTGGTAAACGCAGAGCGGAGCCAACTTCAAAAGGAAGGATCGTCGGCCATCATGAAAAAAGGAGATAAATGGCGAACGATAGTTTTTTTTGAGACGGCAACCAAGATTGATGGAAAATGAAAAATAAGGAAGAAATCTTGATATTCCGGTCTTCCATCTGTTTCTTAATTGAAAATAAAATTGGAGGTATTTCACTAGTAAATCATTTAAAAGTGCTAATCAAAACTAATGGGATCATATTAATGTTTTTTAATAAGGAGAAGTTATTTTTTCTTACTTTAATTATTTCATTTCACACATAATAGATTTTTTTCAAATATCGCACAAATAACTAGATTTGTCAACTCACTTGAACTACGACGTCGTAGGTTCGATCTCTGGGCGACAAAAACAATTTTCACTGCCCCACCTCTTTCGAGCCACTGACAATGCTCAAAGAGTACTTCTTTCTAGAAAAAGCTTCTCAAACTTGGCCGTTCGAATTCGACATTAAACTGTAGGTCCCTTCCACATGTTATGCATGTTTATTCATTTCCTTATGAAGATATAATAATGGAACAATATGTGAATGAACACTTTAACTACATATTTTTAAAAAGTCTCAAGAGAAAATTCCATGGAAATTATTAGTTTTCTCATAAAATTGCGGAAATTCGAAATAAGTGAAATGAGTCCCGTCTGTTTCCAAGTGTTAAAGTATGCTCGATTCAGTCACAGCATAAACTTTTCATATCACTCATAGTCTTTTTCTTGAACATACACTAAACAAGAATTATTTGAACCCGAAAACTTTTAAATTACGCTCATGTCAGCACGGTTTAGAACTGCATTCTTACACAAGTAGGCAGGTAGTTAGTGGCATACATGCACAAAAGTGGGTAAACAAGTAAACCAATTCTCAATTGAGAATCTGGCACAAGAGATTCTGCAGACAACATTAGACTGCACACCTTGTTAAGTAAATTTGAGTCGATTTTTCAAGCGATCCTAATGGCCACTATGTTGTGAAGAACAGGTGAAAGTGTCAAAGTATTTGTGCCTGCAGCGACAATCAAGCTGTGATAAAGGTCGTGCTCAACAGTCCCACCACTTTCTGGGTAGTTCAGTAAGACAGTCTAAATTCGCTAAGACTAGTCTATGTGCCGCACCACCACGGGATCATGAGAAATTATATCGCCGATGGACTTGTTGGTCAAGGATTAGACGAGGTTCTACAACTGTGTCCTTGGTTAGTGCTGGTAGCAGCATGAACCAGTTTGTAGGCAATCCATGGTATTCTTGTTATTTCTTTACAGAAAAGACTGCAGTCGACTTACCGTCTCCTCAATGATACAAAATCTGCTGTCCTAAGCCATGACACCATATGCGTGATAACACCGCAGAGAACTTCCACACTCGTCCCGCAGTTGGTTCAAGTGGCAGTTATTCGGTGATGGTCCTCCTTATAACAGATGCGTCTGCTGGTATTACTCCGAAAGACCAAGAATTCTAGTGAATGTACATTATGGTATGTACATGTAGGTTGCTGCCTGGTAATATAATGTAAATTCTAAGCAGATTAATTTGCGAGCAGTCCCACTTCTGTGCGCCAACCTCTACGAAGGCTTCTTCATCCGCTTTCAATAATGTCCGCATTGATGTCAATAGAGCAAATCAAACATTAAAGCGCGAGTGTGGGTCAATAAATAATCGTGATGGTGTCTTAACTTCAGCAATGCCGCATGTCCTCGATCACTGTTTCGATAAACAAATTACGTCATTACCGCATAACTTGTGTTGACTAGATTCGACTATCGTTTCATTCACGAATCTGAGTTTCGAACAAACCAATTTTTTTCCAAAATGTTCGATTCAAGGTTTAACACCTGCGCCGAATTTCGGCAAGTAGTGCGGATTTCTGCAATGAATCTAGAAGAATGTTCGACTAGCAGATTACCAAGTAGAATAAAAACTAACGATCTACATCTGGAGTCAAGAGGCAGTAAAGCAGCTTGTTTGTATTGGGAGAACGTAAATTCCGAAACTAGCTTTTTGGTACGAAAATATACTTCTGCTTATCGAAGAACCAACACCGCATAAAAAAGTGTTGCTCAGCGCATTTTGTTTTAAGACCGCACACTGGACCGAGATGACTATCGTCTACCTTCCTTGCCCCACTGCTCCTATAAGCAATTTAGTAACAACAATCAACAGCCAAGGCTTAGATAATGTGTTCTTTACTTAGTAACTGCTTTCCTGACAGATTTCATTAGTTTCTAGATGGAGAGCTGCCTTGAGGTTTCCCTCTGACTTAACGTATCAACAATCTGCTCGAAATCACACGATTTCTTTTCATTCAAAAAGGGAGCATATGGCATAGCAATCATCTAACTTGTCTGAATGCAAAAATTTTACTCAAAAGCTGCCAGTCCCAGCCTCACCCTAATCACGTCCACTGTTGATTAAATATTCTGATAAAGCTTTTATATAGAGCGTGGTCATCAAATTAACCTCCTCTGTAATTGCTGCAACAACATCCCAACGCATCCGACTGGTGGCACCCATAAAGTGAACAATTCTAGGTCTAATCTGATAAGATCTCAGTTCTTCCTCAAAAGGACAATTAACAGCTTAGATCATTCGTATGGAAATGGAAATTAATAAAATTTGAGGAATCATCACAGCACCAAACCACGACGATAGAACAACGAAGGGGCAACAACAACAACCGCAACTTTTCCCTCAGCCTCAGCCTCAGCCTCAGTCAACTAATGGGATTATGTGATCAACGCATTGACATGTAACGCATTTCATTGAATTATAGCCCTCTGCCTCATTTCCCAATTTCCATTCAAACAAAAGGCCGAAACCGAACACAGGAGCACCAACAAAACTTCACGTCATACGTATCTCGGTTGCATCACAATGTTGATGTAGCACTTTGCCCATCACCTCCCCCATCCGCACCAGATTAACACACACGCAACAACAATGAGACAATGGGTGCGCAATTTTGCGACAGTAAACCAATCCGCACCCCATCCGCGCGGTGCGGTGCGACGCCGTTGGTTACGTTGACGATGACGACAACGACAACAGCAACCAGAAACTAAGGGCTTCACGTCGACTTTCTGGGGGTGGAACAGCAGAGCCTTTTGCCAGTCAGCCAGCCTTTCGTTGTTCTTAATCACAGTCCCGCATGTACCTGATTAAGTCGTAATTAGATTGGAGAATATTATTATTTTTCCACCCCCCGTCTGGCTGTGAACAACCCTGTTCGGTTGCATTTTGTTGCGTACACGGGCGGTGCGACGGCCGTATGTGTGCAACCACCCTCTGTTCCAAGTCGTGTCTTACCGACAAGGGATGCGAATATCGAAGAGCAGCAGCAGCGACGAACAAAAAAAATTAAATTTAATCAAAGTAATGCGAGCGTAGTGTCAGTCCGCCGCTCGTCGTCGGGCTCGGTGTGGCGTCCCAATGAGCAGAGGCTTAAGCCCGCTCCACCCAGGAAGTACATGGAAAAACTATTCCTCGCAAGGATTTATTAGAGTCATTAATCTTCACTTAGCAGTTAACAGAGGATTCAGGGACTTAATACTTTCGTCGCTCTTATTAATTTTTCTTATATTAATTTATTAAGATTTATTAAGGAACGCATAGGCGCTGGGATTTCGGCTTTTGCTTTCGCAGTTTTTGGCTTTGGATTCCGGTTTTCGGCGACGGGCTTTCCGCTTTGCGTCTTTTGTTTATTCCTGAGGGGGCACGAGTTGTGTACGAACACTTGGCCCCTGACTGCGCGCTGGGCGGTAATCTTGCTTTGTTTTGACAGCCTCCGTGCAATAACAAACTTCGGATTAGGGGGATGGTTGAGACGACATGCTGCTGGTGCGCCTTTGGACCTTATGGGAAATCGACGTGTTTTAGATTAAGAACTGAATTTGCAAACTGGTCTGGGTAGGGACTAGAGTGTGGTGAGATAGGATTGGAGTTTTTTTTTGTATAGAGATCGTAGATTCGCCCTAAAGGACTTTGGATGTCTCGGCTATGGGTATCATAGAGCAAGCATGTTATGTGACAAAGGGTGGTAGGGATGAGCCATTTTTCTGTGCATAAAGTTGCACTAAGCCCACTCGACGTAATTGACTACTGCTATGATGACCGTTTCAATACGAGATTCTCTTCGGAAGATGCAGTGGCACCACTGTAAAAAAGTAGGAACAGAAGAAGAGGGAAACAAGAAGCGTACTGAAAACTGTTAACGAAGATTCAAGCACTTGACCTCGTTCACAACAGATTGGTCTCTTTCCGTCAAATACAAGATCCACATTATGGAAGAACTGAAGCTGAATCTTTTGTATCGGAATTTCTATTAATGTGGTCCATTTACGAAAATTTGATAGTCTATGTCTATGGCCATCAATAAGCAAGAAACTTGTGTCACAGCGGAATGAAAGATTAGAATAAGCACATTTGTTTATCATTTTTCTTAAAGTAAAATCCACAAGTCCTTGAGATAAAAGCTGATATTGGACATGCACAATTCCTCAGCGCATCATCTCATAATGAGCCAGTTAATTATTCGCCGAGAACTGTTTTCTGCGTGATTAGGCTTCAAATGCAGCACGCATTGACATGGATCCTATTAGGAAAGCAATGCGCCCTGGATTCCAAAGTATGGTTTTGTAAAAGAAATTTGTTGCTTTTTAAGGCTCTGCTTTCGGTATATCCCATATGTGAGAAGAAAGTGAGTGAGATGACGTACTTGCTCTTAATTCATTGTAGTTAGTGGGAAAAAAACTGGGGCTGGGAAGTGCATTCTATATTTGCGTAGTGCGGCTGAAAAACGTTTTTTTAAATTTCGACCGATGGTAGGCAGTGATGAACTTGTACTGACTAGCTTACTTGCTAAAACAGCTATAGGGCATGGGCAAAAACATACAGGTGGTCAAGTAAGTTATTCTATCCAGTCTGGCACCAGGCTGGGAATGAATGTTGTTCTTAAGCCATTTTCTGCATCAATTCAGTAAACCTAGATTTCGCAGCTTTTATGGTGATCTCGACTGTGTGATTGTTCGAACAATTTGCATTTGTGTTGATACCCATACCAGGCATGGAAAGGTTTCGTCAACAGAAGGAGTCTTATTTAATAGGTTAAATGACAGCAGTATCACTGAGTTGTAAAAACATTGGATACCACTCTATTGTTCTTACCCAGCTAATTATGCTCTTAAGATCAGAAATTAATTAAGAATTATGTTAGGTAGTTCCGTGTGTGATGTTTGTTCGATTATGAGAGATGTCCGCTCATGAGGGGTGTCTGTAAGGAGAGGGAGTAAACTATATTGAAGTGAACATTTCGATTGTTTCGCAGTTTATAAAACAATGTCCTAATATAAGGGTGGACAGAGTCATTTCACCAAGCTTTAAGCTTTAGACATCTTCAGCTACCAAGATAATAATAATAATATAATATAATAATATGGGTGGCGCTACAGCCCATAGAGGGTCAGGGCCTAGCTTCTCAGCAACCACTCGTGTTGTGCATGCCATTGTTCTCTCACGAGTGGAAGGGACCTACAGTTTTATGCCGACTCCGAACGGCCAAGTTTTGAGAAGCTTTTTCTAGATAGTATATATATAGTATAATACTCTTTGAGCATTGTCAGTGACTCGAAAGAGGTGGGGCCGTGAAAATTATTTTTGTCGCTCAGAGCTGGAATCGAACCTACGACGTCGAAGTTGGGGTCGACGCACATACCCAAAACTCCACGGGCCACCAAGATGGATATCACATACCAATAGAACATACCAGATTAGGTCAGGTCATTGCAAACTTGCTTGAGGGAGATCGTATTTTTCTTGACTCGATGTCGAGTTAAACAGACCTTACTCTTCCAAATCAAGACACATCAAATTCGGACTGGCAGTGACTGGAAAAATGAAAAATTATTTTTCACTTATCTTCCTGAACTGTCTGTCAGCTGTAGAATCTTGTCAAGATGAGGAAGATTACGAAACAGGGTAAAATTGTTATGGGCTTCAGTGGACGAAAGGCGGAAGGCAGTTACTGTAAGAACCTGCGACGATGGCTGATAAATAGTTTAAAAATGTTTTGAAGGCCGCCATTATTCAAGGAAAGTAACGAAGAAGATGGGCTAAGTTGAAGAAGAAATCAAAATTAAGTTAGGTTTGCACTTTTCCAGCACCTTTAAACCCTTTTGATACTCATAGTCACACAACTGAATTCAGTGATAATCGATAATCTGATCCCAACAGCAAAATGTTGACCGGATAAAGCGTATTACCTCTACTTTCACTGCGATTTGAGCTGAGGATCCCACTAATCAACTGTTACACTGTTCGTTTAAGAACAATTCAGATATCAAGCGTTTCTCAAAAGTCCTCAACTGCCATCACTTAATGCCAACTCGTTACACCGTTCGCTATATCTGCTTCTATAAACTGTCCACAAAGAAAGCTTCAAGGGACTCGAAAGACCCAGTCAAGAGGAAACCACGTTACTTCCACACTCAAGTTGAGTTTAAATCCACCTACAAGGTGGAGAAAAAAATGGTACCTTCAAGAGTTGCGGTTCTAAATTGTTGCAGTGCGTTGAAAACAAGCGACTTTCCTTTTCAACTGTGTGAAGTATTATATCCAAATGATAGAGGATAGTAGTGAGCAAACGCCCATAAGACCCAATTGGAAATACAATCCCCTTCTCTTTGCCTTGAGTGAGCTTGTGTTACAGCTTACAAATGATACCGAACCCACCTATGTACGTAACTACGTATAGACCCTGTTAATTATAATTTAATGAAGAAGGCTGATCATGTTTAGACCTTCAAAGGAGCTTGAAAGTTTCTTTTGATGTCTAAGCTCACTTCGGCCATTTCAGTTGATAAATAGATTATCTGTTTACTTTTAGGTCCATTAATATCTTTCGGGGATCCGTGTGCATTCAATTCAATAATGAATTTGTTCTTCTTTCAATGTTTAGAGCATGGAAGCATGTAATGCCAGTATTCACTTCCACTTTCTTAATAAATTCGTATGCTTCCAGCCACTCTGCCAAAGAAAACCTAGGATGGAGGTGACATGTACGATTCCTCAGGATCCCAATAAATTGATTAAACATATTATACCTTTTGGTCTTGATTTCATAGTGCTTCTGTCCAGTAATATATTTTTCTAACTGAAACCTTAAAGTTAAAAGGTTACATTTTGAAACCAACCAACTGACGCAATGCGTAACAAACCCAGCACTTCAGCTACTTTAGTTCCATGAAACGAAGGACATTTCACGGAAAAATCTCCGAACATGCACACGCAGACCTTATGAGTATTTATCTGGTCGTTATGGCAATGTTCGTTTGAATAAAATCCCTGATCCTCATTGCCCGCACAGTGAATCCAGTTAAATGACGTGTAACAATGAGTCGAGTCCAAATCAGAGCAGAGAATGTTTCCACTAAAAAAGGAAGAAATATTTCTCACAATTCCACCAGAAGTCCTGTTGGCCTCCCTAATAGTGCCTAAGTTATGAGTCCAATCAACGAAGGCCTCTGGCACACGAGGGACATCAATTGCACGCATCATTTGCAATTATCCATCCATCCATTCGTACATGTAAAACTAATTTCGCTCCATCATATTATCGTACACGCGTCGGAATGCCAACGAGAGTCCCAGTCCTGGCCGTGGCCCTAGTCCCCAGAACAGAAACTTGTAACATATCCAACCGAAGAGGCAAGGAGCAGCAGCAGCATCAGCCTAGACTAATATGGATTTCCACCTTCATAAAGTATAAAAGCAATCGTTCCAGAAAAGCACGCAATTTAAATGCATAACACACAGGACCGGGCCTAATGCCAATAATAGAATAGGAAATCCCCGATAGATCCTTTCTTCCTTTCCTCTCATCCAGCTTAGGGATGGTTTCGGTGTGCACACACGAGTGTGTACATATACGCGCTGTGCCTTTGCCAGTGGAACATGTTGAGCTTAGATGAAGTTATCTCCATCCCACGGGATGAGATACGCACGTAAATCGTAAAGCATGGTGGGTAGCTGTGATAAGGGGAGTATAGAAAAATATGTGTACATGTCCTTAATCTGTATCCTCACATGAGAAGAAGCGTAAGCTTTACTCTAACATTCCTGCTTTATCCTTGCGAATTAGCCAACGAAGGGCGAGAGAGAGTGGGACACGCCAGAGGAAAATATTAATAAATTCCTCTCCTCCTAGCTCAGGATGTCACGTGAAAAAATATGAAGGAATGAACGTGTAACTACGTATGTACCACGACGACATATCCTCGGATGGATCAGAATTGTGTGTGGCTGTCTTTTTTTTCTCTCCTCTTCTCTCGCCGCTTGACAATAATACCCGTACCATTCGGTCGAGTTAATGGGCTGCGATGAAATCTGTGAAAAAAAAAATGAATCTGAGCGAATGTCCTGGACGCTGCAGAAGCAGCGGAGGAACTAATTACAATCGTGCACAGTCGCACACGGACTCCTGTGGCATCCTTGGCATGGATATGGTGAAATTATGTAAATTCAATCCAATTCGGCGACGAGTCCTGCGATGAGTGCGATGAGCGTGCCCAGTGCATGGGTGAGTGGTGGTCGCAACTAAGACTGTCCCCGTGGGTTGATTTTTCGACGGTAACCCTTCTTTCCGTCGGTATATCTCCCCCATCGCAGATAGACTGCGTACAGTCAAGACTCTGGGGCAATTAATCATTTTGCTTAGTCATTTGGCGATACAAGGACCAACCGACATCCATCGCCGCCGCCGCCGCCAGTTAGACTCAGCATCCTCGGATGTCGGTGTTGTTTCGGGTTTTTCTGCTACTGCTTGTTGTTGATCCATTGTTTGATTATGTTGTCCTTGTTGTTGCAAGGATTTGTTTTCAGTATTTTTGCTGTTGTTGCTGTTTGTTTGTGTACAATGGACAGAGACCCCAGTCTTTTCGCCCAGTGGGACGCGATGTGTGGGGTAGGGGGGTGATACCTACCCCGTATTGTGATTCCATTACATTAGTCATTTGGGGTAATAGAAGAAGAATGGCATGAGCGCACATAAGTGGAGCGACTGCATATGGTGCCTTGGGTTTGATTAGTCCCACGGGAAGGGCTAATAAGCTTGCTCTTACGGGATTATTGCGATGTTTCTGTGCTCATTGTTTGGCAGTTTCTTTGCGAAGTCCACATGTGTGTTGTTGATACGGGAGTGTGTGGCGAACGATGGTCTGGCTTCACTGGGCTGGGGTGCTGGGGCTGGTCGCCGGGAAACGGGAAATAGATTGTGCGCGTGATGAACTTTCTTTGCCTTCGTTAAGTTTCGATTTGTTTTTCATTTTGGAAGGGATTTACTTGAAAGTGCAATCACATTAGGATTGAGCTCTTGCAGAAGTCATTCACAGCAAGAAGAAATTAACTCTTCCAGACTTTTTATGGGTATACGCAAGGTTTTGCAAGTCTTCACCGTAGCCTCTGCTCTGTAGCTTCAAGCTTCAGAGCAAAAGCAGTTATGTGCTCCACCAGTAGTATGGGTGCATCTTGTTGCAGCGTGTTTCAAGGAAATGCAATAAAAGGAAAGGAAAACGTTTCCCAATCTATTTGTCAGATTATCGATTTCACGGTTGATTACTGTATTCAACAAGGTAATGGAGAGAATATGTGAAGTGGTTCTCTTGCTCCTGGCACTGTGCTGTTTCTGACGCTGTTAATTATTTTCAGTACAAGGAAATAGGGAAACAGCTCATAGCAATCAGTGATCAGGTATGGAGTCACTGCATGGTTTTTGAATCTCAGTTAACAAGTCTTCAGTTTTGATCGTCATCAATTTTAAGGCCGAAGTTGTGTTTCTCGTTCAACTCTTCGCATGTTCAAGCCATCATGGTTCTGAAGATCCTTGCGCTTAATCATTTGCTGTGTGATTGCTATCAGAACCACGAACCGGTTCTGTAAAAATTTCACATTGCGCGAAGCTTTAACTATTCAAAATATTTTTGTAATGATCCCTGATGTATCAGCACATTCATGTCAGCTGTACAGTGTACTGGCACGGTTGGTTAGGTTGGTTGTGTTGTTGTGTACAGGAGATGTATCTTTAACCCATTTCTCATTCTAATGCTTCCTACTTTGATTATTCAGTTTCCAACCAGGCCCATCTCTTAATAAACCTGTACAGAGATTTTAAGGACACATTGTACACATCGTATAAGATTCGAAAGAAGTACTAACTCGACGTTCTTTTTTGCAGTTGGCAAAGGCTAGGACAATAATAAAGATAGTGTTGATAGTGAAGATGTCTTCTCTAATTTCTTCGTTGCCACACAATAACACAGGTGGTTAGAGATTTCCACCGTTCATTCGCTATTTTCCGTGATCCTATCGTTCACTTCCTTCTTGACATCTTCCAAAGAAGGATGAATGTATGGGCTTAAACGGATTTGACCCCTTTCCTGGCAAGTTTATCTGCAGCTGAATAATCAAGTGCGGCGGGCTAAGCCTTGAACTCTTCTCGGCAGCATGCGATCAACCTGGTTTTGATCTCCATTGCAGATGTTTATTGCTTTAATGACCACATGACTGTCAATAAGAGGGGTGATATCAACGCTCTGCATCTTCAACCTAGAACCATTTTGTCAGCTTCTTTGACTGCCAGAACTTACGCTTGAAAAACACTGTCGTAGTCGGAAACTCCGATAGAGCTGTGCGTGTTAGACAGACCAAAGTGTTTGCCCGCTCCTGTACCTTTGCACAGTTTCGATCCGTCCGGATCTTGAATGTGACATCTGGATTTAACTCTGTTTTCCGGCAGATGACCCATAAAAGATCCGAGCCTGAGAAAATGCTACCTTCCATCGGTGACGGTCCTGGACACACTGCTTCCAGTCATCATGGCCAAGCTGTCTTAAGTCCGCCATGATTTGGTCTCTATACAAGAGTTTCGGTCTTCCTCTCTTTGCTAGAGCGTTGTTGTCCATTCGCTCGATATGGCCGAGCCAGTGTAGCCGACGGATTTTTGCCTTACGGACTACATCCACTTCCATGTACAGATTTTGGTTTTTCGAGTCAGGAGTTTCGACCCCAGTTGCTTTGCAAACCAAAGTAGCATCGGTTGCCAAAGGCGATTCTACGTCGGATTTCCACTACGATGTCATTCGCCGAGTTTACGTTTGCCCCGAGGTAGACAAACTCCCTTACTACTGAAATTGTAGGTGTCGACTGTAACGTTTGGCCTAGGTGGTGTGCGGCGGATCGTTTTTTGTAATTATCCGTGATTCAAATATTTAATATCTGAGAGTCCCTTAGCATAAGCCCGTGGTGACGATGGCTTTGTGAATCTCGTCGCCTTCTACGCACTTGAACCTCTTCGGCTTTCCAGTACGGAAAAAATTATTTTTACGACCCCGCCTCTTTAGAGTCAGTGACAATGACAATGACAATGACAATGAGTATAAATGGCTGGATGAGATTTTCAAACTTGGCCCTTCGGAGTCCGCACAAAACTATAGCTTTCGGCCCTTCGCTGTACAACCATAGCATGCACAATACGAATGATTGTTAAGAACTAGAACCTGACCCACTACAGGCTGTCTCGCCAAGCAAATTATTATTAGCACAAGAACTGTCTCTAAAACGGGCCATAATTGGCAGTCTAAAGCAAAGAGGTCGGGACTTCCAGATGGTATTCTTCCGTGGAAATAAATAATGTACGCCAGAATATGGTGTAGTTTATTAACCGGATGAAAATCTCGTTGGAGGTGTTAAGTGGCTTGACAACGTTCTCTAAAACATTTCTCTGATAAACATTGGATATTGTCATAAGCGAGATGATCAAAGAGGGTTCGTGATGTCCACCTTTAACTCTTGGAATGATTTAGACGCATGTCGTCATGGTGTTGAAACACTTAATTGGTGAATATTTCCTTATCAGTAAAAGCCATTTAACTTTGACTATTTTTCGCGTCTTGGAAAAGCTTGCCTCATTCCATTGTTTCATACAAATATGGCTTAGGCAAACATTTCAAACAACAGTCGAGGTCAATGAAGTGCGTTCAATGCTATTTGAGTGTCTATAGAACAGGAATCTTCATATATAAATAATAGAGACAACAGCATGTTGATTTGAAGCTTAGCCCAAGTATTAGAATTAACTATTTACTTCGGTTGGAGCTACAATATGGATATAGAACTTCTAGCTCCAGTGTAGCAGTAGCACATATCCAAAATGCATCCTCTGCCACATGAAAAGATTAAATTAGACGAGTCTCTTAGTCTTTTAACATCGCATAGCTTCTGAACCGTTTTAGCGAAAGGTCTTTGGTAGCTTTCCATTGTAATGTACATGCTTCTTGCCCCAATTCCTATCTTCTGTTTATTCTTCTTCGATTGGCGCTACAGTCCGGGGTGGACCCGGCCCTTAACCAACATGCCTCGCCAGCCAGCACGATCTTTCGCCAGCTGCCTCCAGCTGCAAACACCAAGTTGGGTGAGGTCCTTTTCCACTTGTGTGCGCCATTTCATGCTAGGACGTCCTCTGTTGCGCTGTCCCAATGGCTCGGAATTGAAGACTCTTCGAGCCGAAGCTGTGGTGTCCATCCGCTCTACATGACCAAGCCATCTTAAGCGTTGGATCCGAAGACGCTTAACTAGGTGCATGCCGCTGTACAGCCCGTATAGTTCGTGGTTGAACCCCTTTCCTCCAAACGCCATCAACGCAAACAGGACCAAAGATCGCACGCAGAACTTTTCTCTCAAAACAACCAAGAGCTTCTTTACCCGCTTTCTTTAGCTTTAACTTTCTTAGCATCCATGTCTCTGCGCCATAGAGCAGGACTGGTATGAATTCCTATCTAGACCCATTTTATTGGCAGTATACTCTGCCCTTGGAGGGGTCTTGTATGTCCTGTGACTTTTACATTAATACCTCGATTTTAGCATTTTTATCAAAGTTCAATGTTATTTTTCAATGCAAATCAAAAATCGTTCACTGTGAGAACAATCGTTATTGTCGTGTATACACTCCAGAACATAGATTCAGGAAGACTTTGATCGGAGGCACAGCCCCTTAAACCAGATAGTGAACGACAGGAGCCATGAGATAGATGATTATTCTGGACCCCCAACTCCATCTCCTATCTCGAGAAAATAATACAAACTATTCCTTATGCAGTGGCGGAATTATGTTGAGGACCCCATATCCGTCCCTGGCTATTAATTCAAAATGTGATACCTAAGCGCCTAACACATAAACAAACATAATGTTAATATTTATGTATTTGTGCGAATAAGTTCGTATTTTTCTTCCTTTGATAAAATTTCGGATCCATAAAATTTCCGAATTATTAAATTAATTTCCGTCCCTGGCTATTAATTCAAAATGTGATACCTAAGCGCCTAACACATAAACAAACATAATGTTAATATTTATGTATTTGTGCGAATAAGTTCGTATTTTTCTTCCTTTGATAAAATTTCGGATCCATAAAATTTGCAAACGATTTGAAAACATGGAAACAAATTTCAAAACGGTACCATATTACATATTTCAATCATAAGCAAAAGTGCCCATCCGCATACTTGATATGACACCGCCCACACGTCCTTCCGATGTGACCCGAACCGAGCGTCTCCAGTTCCAGATGATCTTCGAGTGCGAGGAAGACCTCTCATCCGAAGGCAGCGAGGGGAAAATAAATAATAAATAAATACGAGGAATAAAGGCAAACTGAGCAAGAGCGGCAACAGCAGCGGCAGCATATCCTGCGACGGCGAGATGGCTTCCATTTTCACTCGGTCGGCAGTCATTCTGTCTGCGAGGAACTAGCCATGGCAGTCAGAGCCATCACAAGGCACCCAACGAATTTTACTTTTTAATATTCATCCCAAACGCTTTTGCTCCTGCTGCTGCTGCTGGTGCTGGTCCTGCTGCTCGTGCTCGAGCTCGTGCTACTGCTGCTGGTACAGGCGGACTGTGGTATCTGCTCAGGCGGTTGGTGGTGGCTGGTGCCGCTGCTGGGTTCGCAGATAAGAGAATTGCCCTGTCATCCGGGATGATATATTCGAGGGAATTTAAATTGGGCCAACAGAACTTCAGAGTGTTGGCGAAACGAAAGCGAAAAAGTGAGGGACACTTTCTATTCGCCGCCGCCGGTTGGCGAAGGAGGTGTGCGAAGAAAAGTCTTCAGTTTTTTTTTGTGTTATTTTTTTGCTTTCTCGCCCCCAGTTGTCCTTGCACAGCACACCAATCCAATCTCGAGGCCATAATTCATCTCATCTTCAGCTCGTCTTATCCTGGTGCTCATATATGAGTGAGTGTGTGCATGCAGCATGGGACAGATGAAGACATCCTGCGATTGCACGACAATTGCTCAGCCACTCCAGTCAGCAGTGTGTGCCGCTGTTGCTGCTCTCTGTGCCCTTCCACCCGGTGAGTAATTGTTTCACTATCAATCAAAACAAACACCATTCTCACTTGGGGGTAGCTGGAGCGGCTTTCTGGGTGCAGGCAGGCAGTTATCCCAAGCTGTCGATGTCATTATAACTCAATTGCTCATATGGTGTCCTGGCAGGATTCGCTGCGCCCCATTTTCTTGTTGCCACCAACTTTATCGTCGGAATTATGGAATCTAAACCCTTCTTGCCCGGGGTGGGTAGGTGTGAGTTCCAAATTGCTTTATGATTTTTTTTTCTTTGTTGTTTCCATTCCATTCGCCTCCTCATCCTCATCCGCAGCACCCTTGTGCATTAGATTCATGGAATCACTTTGACCCCTGATGCCTTGAATGGTAGCAATTGCTCTTTGGAATTCTGTGACCTGGAGAGCTATTAGCAGTTGGCGTCATATTGTACGACGACGCACGGAATCGGTGGCACATCGGTTGGAAATGGTTGCGGGCGAAGGGTGATGTGCTTGAGACATCATAAAGGGATTTGAATGTCATGAGCATGTGATAGAGCTCTTAAGGTTTTTAATTAGGTAGCTTGACACCATGTCGCATATGGAGAGGTGAGAGAGGCTGCGAATTAAGCTGACTGAATAAGCGGATTGAGGACCGTGGCCGTGTGTGCGTTGACTGACAGTAGATATGCGGAAGTACTGATTGGGGGAGGGCATGACAACTTAAGTGGGGGAGGCTGCTGATCATATGGATTGGATAATTTGGATGTACCAGAATTTAGTTTACTGTAAAGTTGAGAGACTAATTGGCATTCTGGTTGCAAAGAGTGTTAAGTGGTTTGAGTAGTGTTGTTCCACGCAACTCTTGAGTGCCACATTACTTCTGAATTTTACTTATTTGCCATTTCAGCTCAGAAATTCGATGACTAGGAAGAACTTATTTTATATCGATCAATCATGTGTAGGATAATAAAAAACAATAGCATGGGTGCCACTGCAAACCGTTGAGGAATAGTGGCGAGCTTCTACAGAAACCAAATGAAGAAAAAACTACCTAATAATTCTAATTCTTAAAATATGCAGTTTGATTTGATTTGTGAGCTTAAGCAGGGGACATCTCAAAACGTTAAAAGATTACATTTTTCAAAATTAAGTTTATTCTGTAACCTAGTATTAATTGAGCTCAATTCGGAAAATGTACGTTCAGCTGCAGCGACATTATATAGAAAACAAAACTTATTATAATTTTGAAACAACATTGACCTTGTTTGAAAATCTTAACAATATTCAATCTATTAAAACATTTTTAGGATAGCCTTTAATGAAATTATTAATACATTAACATTTATAAAGGGCGAAATGGACACTTCTGATACCGATAGCAAACAATTCGAGGTACCAGAAAGTCTCCAGCTTTGCTACCAACCGCGAACTCTACGAGCTTTACAAGGATGAGGATGTAGTCTGGAAGAGAAAAATCCGTTGAATACACAGGCTCGGCTACATCGAGCACATGGACAACAACGCTCCAGCTAAGAGGGTCTTCGAATCTAAGCCTCCAGTATAGAGATCAAGTCATCGCGGAAAATAGCTTGGTCTTAATGGCTGGAAGCAGCTCGCCTAAGATGGTTACGGATGTAAGCAGCAATTGCTCAGGCTCGTACTCTTGGTTGAGTCGTCGGCCCGATAAGTAAGTAAGTTGGTACCAATAAAGATATTTTAAAATGGGAAATAATGGGTTTGGTCGGATAAGTAAAATTCTGTCCAGGAGTTTATGTTTTCAAGTAATTACTATCATAGACCAAATAAATACAAATATGTCCCATTTCGTACAACAAAAATAACCAGATTGATGTGATAGCTCGATTCAGCGATGGCGCAACGCATACACATATTCTTCTGCGAACACAAATTTAAATTGTTTATCGTCTATATGATAATCATTTGTTTCGTCATTTCAAATAGACTTAATTCCAAGAATTATTTGCCGCTCGACCACTCCATATTTTCGTCGGTCCGAACTCCAGATGAAGCTTTTTTTTATAAGATAGTTTCACTCATGGACGATTATCAGTGACTCAAAGATGTGCCGTCGTGAATATTATGTGCTGCACTTGCAATAGAACCTAATTCGTAGGTTCAAATGAGTATAAGTCAACCACATGCCCACAACGCTACGACCGCGAAGAACCCGTGGATGTCGCGACAGTGTTTTTGTGGTGAACTCTATGAATACAATCTTCACCACTTCTGAAACCATAGGGTATCTACAGTCTTGTTTTACTGAGATTAGCATGTCAGCGCTAAGTGTCATAATTCAGGCAGCTTATCATCAAAACTGCTTAGCTGTTTATACTCATGGGTCCGTTTCTATTTCTCAGTTGGAAACTCAGTTTCGTCTACTCTTGTTCCATAAGAAAGGTGACTCCTTTGACTTTGACTGAGATAAGTCTCCCTAACATAGTATCCAAGATAATCTATGTTTGTGTGGTTTAACACCCTGATATGACATAATCAACTTTTCTTCTGGTCGGCGAAGTCCACAGTCGACTAGATCTTCACACTATAGCAGATTCACAAGAAGTGCATATCAACATCCACCACTTACAACGCATCTATATCTATACTGCATTCGGCCGTCAATGAATCGCTTGCTATCATTGAGACTTGAACGGTAAAAATTGCCAGAACGAGGTATATGATGTCCCCAATTTCCATCAGAAAATCCAAATCCAATTTTCAAATAAGTAATGAAGTAATAGAGCCATTTGTCAAAGAATCAAGTCGATTCTATTAGACACTAATCATCCCAGGCCCAGTCATGGACAATCTCAAAACAAATAAAGAAGTCTTTAGTCTTTTCGACGGAAAGGTTGTTCGTGCGATCTTTAGACCTGGCTGCGTTGATGGGATCTGGAGTAGAATAATCAACCACAGATGGTGCGTGTTATACCGCGTCAAGCTTCTAAGAATCAACGAATAAGGTGGCTGGGCCATAGAGCGGCTTTCGCCGGAAGTGGCCGATACATCAGAGAATGCCCGCTTTTAAAGTGGCGCATACAAGTAGAGAAGGATTCAACTAAACTGGCGTACGAAAAAGACGCAGCCAGACAGAATATCGCTTTAGTTGGAAAGGGTTGTTGGCACGGATGAGAATGTAGAGTGAAGAATGTGAAGCAGAAATAAAAAGTTATTTGTAATCACTTCGCTTAGTACTGTACTCACGTGCTCTCTAAATGATCAAAAATACTCGGTTGATATTGCATTAATTAATTTTATTGTTAAGTCCCAGACCTTCGCCGGACTGTAGCACCATAGAGAGAAGAAGATGTTTCTGTTTAAGTTTTTAGTCTTAAGGAAACTTCTGATAATCCAAACAAAACTGAGCAATTATCATGAAACTTCTCTTCGCGGACACCCTTTATTAGCGCCCATGCCTTCTTCATATCCAAATGTCTATCCAAATTCTTGTAAATTCCACTTAACTCACAAATCTCTATATGGACCAAAGTATTCCCGCAAATTTGCATTACTTTTACTGCAACGGAAATAAAGGCTGAGTACCGACTGTACTTGTCAAAATTTACGCAAAAAGTAATGCCTTCTCAACAACCTCAGTAATGGAGTAGAATTGAACAGTACATCGAAAAGAATATATTTTTCTTTTCTCCGTCACTTCACATCAACTTGGACCATCGCCCGCCTGATGCTGATAATAGACGGAATTAAATACAAACCAACGGCTTTAGAACAATCTGGACACCAACATGAATCCATCATAGAAATATTTGTACGAAAACATTTGATTGACCCGATCGCACAAATCTGCTGCTTCATAAATCCATTGAGTGCGCCTTGCTCTTCCCAATTCCGCCCTATCGTGATTCGGGTTACACAAACATGCCCAGGCATCCGGCTGCGATGTATTCAATTACATCCAATAATTAAACGTAACTTTGAGTGACAGAAACATCATAACGAATCCTCACCTCCAACCAACCACCACCATGCCGCCCCAGTTTGGTGAAGCTTGGAAAAAAAAGAATTACTGAAATCAACTTATCACGGGCACAGGCAATAACAATTTGGAAACATGCCAGAACGTAATGCGAGCACAAATTTTCCTCAGTTCGCCTTGATTTACAGTGAAAATTACACCTGGAACTCTTGACGTGTGCACACGCACCAGTCACGAATCGCAACAGCACACCGGCCACCGTGCCTCCATCACCGCGCCACGTCGCGTCGGCCGTCAGACGCAGTCCAACAATCATCAGAAAGCAATTTCAAACTAATTACGGAAATTGCAAGAGCAAGAGAGCCTTGATCAATGTGTCCATAACCATATTTCCAAGTGTAGTCCCACTCGCAATTCGCATAACACCCAAAGAAGATAGCGCCTCCATTCGACTGGCCACCGCGACCCGGTGCTCTCTGACATTCCATTTCATTTCGCCAACAACGACTGTGGGTGCATTGATAAGCGCACGCGACACTAATTGGCTGAAAAGTCGACTCGGTAAGGACGGTTCGCAATTCGCCGTTGGGTAAGTAAACTGCAATCACCTGGCAGGCTTCACATGCCAATCAAGCTGGGGATGCATGGCGCTAATTCATTGTTTTCCATGAGTGCCACCTGCAGCTCCAGGAAGGAGGACGAATTTACTTGCGCCGCAGGCGACGTCAACGTTGACGTCTGGTGTGTGCTGTATGCCCTATGGTGTGTGGAAAAACTCGCGCGACTCCGGGAATCATAATGCACCAATTTGGTGCCGCTACAACAATCCCAAAAGGGCACAAGGTGATGTAAGCCAAGGAGGCCACTTAACCTTTTCTAATGGGCGCAGTGCTCACATGCCGGACGGTGTGGACGGGGAAGTGGGGCCTCTGGAATTCAGCGAGTTCGTGTGCGGATTGTGAAATTATTGTTGTCATTGTTCCTATCGAATGTGGACTTGTAAAAACTGTTAGCGTTTCGCTAATCGCATGGGAATGACGGCAGAAGTTAATCAAACGCAACCGTATCGCGGGCAGAGTGAGAGTTGCCTTGAATAATTGATTTGCTGTGGGAGTGGGAGCTGCATTGATTTTGTGGGCAATGATGACTTACTGCGGTCGAGTTGGAGCATGTGGAGGGTTTTCGGGAAGAAAGCGTAACGTGACGAGGATGGAGTGGGAGCTTGGAACGATTTTTTTTTTGTTTTCAAAAATACAGTTTGGACACAATGCAACGGCGAAGTGGCCTTTTGAGATTGAGGGAGAACGACGCCGTCGGAGGTTGACAGTCGGTGAGTCGATAGCGTGCATCCAGTTGTGCAAGGTGAGCTAGTGACAGATGGCGGTAGAGGTGGGTGCTGCTCCCACAACATGTATTCAATCAAAGAAAATGTTATCATTGTTTAAGCTCTAAGCGAACAAGGGACGGTGCTCGGAAGCATGGAACGGAAAGGTTTCAGAAGCAACGCACTGGACGAGGAGCTACCGATTAAAGCTAAATTCAGCTGACTAGTGAGAACTGTCGGATCAACAGTTTTACCCTGGAATCTGCGGAGGAGTCTTTTAAGGTCTGTGTCGTAACCTTTCAAAGCTAGAAAATGATCACAACAGCGTCTTGTTATCATTTTGTACTGGCTATAACAGATGCAGAATGCCAGATAGCTTGTTGGCCACTAAAGTTACAAAGTACTCCATAATGTCCGCCGGCTCGTTTATCTTGGTGGCGACGATGTGAAATTTTGAAAGGCGGAATGGCCAGCGGCGGTGGCTATAATTCATGAGTCAGCATGATCTTGAGTCTATGTAAGCCACGATCATTACAGCCATAGTGTGCTCTGAGCACGTAATATGTACACTAATATGTTCGCACCGGATTTTGGCTACATGAGTGTAAAAAACGCGTAAATAATTGTAAACAACGTAAAAAGCAAAAAGAAGTGGTAAATAAAGTAAATTACTGAGAAAAAAAAAACAGAAAATGAGGAGGCTTTGCAATGTCTCTCAAAATCAGAATAAATAATGAAAATATTGCAATCGAAACACTTCGATAGTGTGTGGCATTACGGTCTACTATACAAAATGATTAACCTAAAATTTCCATCTTACCTGTGTAATATTGTCTTAAGTTTTTTGTCAAATCGATGTTTTCAAGTGCATGTTAACACTGGTGTTTCTAACATAGTTTTTTACAATACCGGAGTACCGCAAGGTTCTGTTTTGGCCCCCATATTGTATATCCTGTATACATCTGATTTTCCAAAGATACCTCAATGTGAAACAGCGATTTATGCTGATGACACAGCTATTTTTTCGTCGCACGAGCTTGGTCTTGTTATTGAGACCAATCTTAAGATTGCGATAGAAATTGTACTTAGCTACTGCAATAAATGGAAAATTAAAGTAAACGAAGACAAATTGCAAGCAATCTTTTTCAGCCGAAAAAGAAAAGCTTGTTTTCTCCCTTCCAGCAGCTTGCAGGTAAATGGAAATGATATACAATGGCCAAACTCCGTAAAGTACTTAGGTGTATATCTAGACTCCAAATTAACTTTTCGTGAGCACATCACACAAACCGTAAATAAGGTAAAAATTGCAACGACAGTTCTATATCCATTTATCAATAGAAGATCGTTATTATCTACATCAAACAAAAGCATAATATTTAAGGTCATATTTCAAGCTATACTTTTGTATGGATGCCCGGTATGGGGAAAATCCGCACAGTGCCACATTAGGAAATTACATGTGGCTCAAAACAAAGTCCTTAAAATGATGTTAAATCTACCTTATGATTTCCCTACTTCAAGACTGCATGAAAGGGCGGGTGTTGACCCTATCACTACACGAATATTAAATTAACAAATAAATTTATAAACTCATGCGCTTTGACCGATAATCCCTTAATTAATGACTTGTGTTTCAATAATTAAAACATACATATATATTTTGTTTCATTTTTTTTATGTATATTGTTTTCATTGTACATTTTTGTTTTAGTTATTTATTTATTTGCATATATATTTATTTATTTATTTATTTATTTATTTATTTATTCGTTTATTTATTTATATATTTATATACTAATTTTTTGTTTTTATTTACGTATATAAAAATATATTTTTATATATATATATATATATTTTTTTTTTTTGCTCTCTTATTGAAGGTTTTTCTCGTATTTTCCTTCAATTTTCGACATTTTCCATCAAAAATATAAAACTTAAAATATAAATATAAACGTTTTTCAGAAGAAAGATACATAATTCATCACATCTCTGTAATATATATTGTGCGATAAACTAAATCAAATGTAAACTTTTTATACGGAAATAAATTATCTATCTATCTATCTATCATTGCAATCGTTAGTTCGATGTCGTGTGTTGAGTTAAAGTATTCTATTTATAAAGTGCCGTCATACGCGTGCAGAAGGCACAAGAAACTACGTATGAACCAGAATTCTTAATAAAAATTAACCACGCAGCGAGCATTCATTACCGTCCACTATCAGCCTTAAGGCTTTATCGCAACGGCGGGTTCGGAGTCGGACGCTCCTGCTTTTGACTATTTAAGTAGAGTACATGTTAATCATTTCTATCAGTCGAAAAGAGGTCGTTGCGCTCTGTAACTGTATACTGGCCGTGTATCGTATGCCAAAGCACAAAGTTCGAGGTAGTGTCTACTACTCTCCATTCAGTCTGGCGTTTTGATGTGTATGAATTAATTTCTTTAAATTTATTTCTGAGTTTGAAATTTTGGCAAACTGAGGCGACGATTTTGTTAAAATTGATTCCATATTTTTCTCTGTCGGAACATTAGACTTTTCAAACGCGCACAAAAAGTATACAACGCTTAGCAACGCCTGCCAGAGACCGACCTCTCTAACGCACCGTAGCGATAGAGCCTATAGCTTTGAAGCTTCTGAAAATACTATTATCGTCCGCGCAGACTGAAACGGTTTTCTCAAACTGATCTGAAATACAGTGTGCTTTACGAAATCTACTGACTTAAATAAATGTTGACTACATAGACGTTGAAGCAGAGGAATAATATTAATATTTTTTTATTTGGTCAGAACTTATTATTATGTTTCGGGAAAATCCATTACTAGGGGTCCGCATATGCCTAAAGGAAAAAAATACAAAATACAAACAAAAATGCACTAAACACACAGCCAAAGCCTACCTGAGATAGCAATTGCTTGCTCCAACTCACCGCAATACGGCCCAGACCGTTTACGCTAGACGTTGCCTTTTCCTGGCCAGAAATTCGGTCCATGATCGGGCCCATGAACACAACGTTGCAGTATCCAACCAGAAGCTTTTTTCACATTCACAGTTTTTGTCTTCGAGATCGTATCGTTCTAATGAAATTTAATTTGGTCCAGTTGGATGCAGACAAAGAAAATGGAGAGATATAGTGTACTAAAGACATATTAATATATAGGGGCTGGAGGGAAGTCCTTGCTTCTCAGAAACCACTCGTGTTTTGCGTGTTCTCTCAAGAGTGGAAGGAACCTACAGTTTTATGCCGAATCCGAATGGCCAAGTTTGAGAAGCTTTTTCTAGAAAGGAAATACTCTTTGAGCATTGTCAGTGACTCAAAGGAGGTAGGGCTGTGAAAATTATTTTTGTCGCACAGAGCAGGAATTGAACCTACGTCATCGAGGTTTAAGTGCGTTGGGATCGACGCACACAACTTCACGGGCCACCACTTACTTAAGATATCTGTTTGTAAAATATATATCGATACCTTCTTAGTACATCCATTACTAAAAAGGTGGTGAATCTTGTCCGATTATGGATGACTTTCTGAGGTGTCAGGTTCAATAAGTACACGATGAGTAGTTTCCGTTAACAATATTGATTGGAAGATACCCCCCCCCCCACCCATCCTATGGTATTTGGTCGCACCAACCTATCCTTACACCCTTTCACGAGACCAGGCCTAATCTTGGCTATCCCATAAGTCTGGTATGTTTCATAGCCGGATTAAAGATTGGCTGTGCAGTTGAGGCTGACCGAACACAATAGTTTCTGTGGGTAACAAATCAGCAGCCATGCTCAAGACCATGCTTTACAAAAGTTCAAGGTTCTTGCAAGAACGATGCAGAAGCGGAGAAGACGATCGAGCACATATTATGTGAATGTCTTACACAACACTGATTAAGAAAACGATTTCTCTATAAGGAGATACTCACTTCAATTGAACAAAAGATATCCACTTCAAGAGACAGACTATTTTTCATAAGAGATGCCTGCGAGATTAACTCAAACCTTCGATACAATGGACCGTCTCAGGTCGCGGTTTTTTGGCTTTACGGTATGGGACGAAACGAAAATAAAAAAACAGCATCTTGAAACGAGATTAACTGAAAATGGAGATTTGAGGTAACTTGGCGATTGAGACCGCCAATGACTTAGGGCTCTTGCCAAATTTTTCGGAAATAGTGCGTAGGAAATGGAATGAGCTACCGTATAGCTTTTGTGCATTACCATCGAGCTGACCACAACATGACAGGACTGCTTTTCGCCGACCTCACCGGAGTGATGCAAAAAAACAGATGTACAACTCAGCAGAGGGTGATACTGCCATCGAGCTCAAGTCCGCCATCACACTTTCCCCCTAAATTGACTTTATCTGGCCTGAATACGATTTCAAAAATGTCATTTACCAATATCCCCTACCACCCATTCGCTTTTCCAAAATTCCAACGTCATTCTATCAAATCCCAGTGCGCGACAGTCGCAAGGTCTTATCCCTTGATTTTTTTCACAAAGCCAGTCCAAAAACAACGAAAAAAACTCAAATCCACAAGTACGTACGATCCACGTTCATCCATCCTCAGCGATCACATATCACGGACTCGTCTTAGTTGGTTTGCCCCGCTCCACACAATGTATTAAGATGGGAGGCACATTTTTTATGCGTTTATGCGATTATTATACGCTCCCGAGGCACTTTTTGCACCCACCTCGTCATCGGTCGTCCTTTGACGAATCCACCGACAAACGAATTATAAACGTGCGGGACTCACAAAACATCATGTTTCCAAGTCGGATTTGAGAAATAGTTATACGCCAAGCATCGGTATTATTTCACATTGTGCCACCATCTACTCTCCATCCATCCATCGAGTGGCTCCATCCCATCCACTGCCACTGATATGACGCGGCGGCGGCGAACGACCTAATGACGACGACCACGCTGATGATGATGATGGCTGACTTCGAGAACGGTCACCAACAGGACTGGAGCAAGCTGTTACCTCCCTGGACTGGCGGACTCCAACTCAAAACTTGCCACTAAAATACATTAGACAATGACACCGGCTTCGGAAATCACGACATCTTCGGATGGCCGCAGTAGTCTGCGGATGACAATAACCGCCGCGATCACCGCTTGCCACACCGACCGCACTGACAACGACTGGCAATGATATAAAAATTTACGACAAAAATCTCCACCAAAGCAAACACATGCTCCACATACTTGCCGGACATTTATTGGAGATAACTTCTTAGAGTGCCATAAATAAAACATAATCCTCGCGCTGCTCCGGCCCTGACTTCTTTACCAGCACCAACAAACGCCGAGGAACACGAGCAAAAAAGGCGAAAAACAACAAAGCCAACGGACGACGGACGACACACCGTTGCACCGGCAGCAGGGAAACGAAGATGGACAAAAAATTCAAGAAAACTGGTCCACCGATGGTTCCTTGCGCGAACCACCGATTGATGTTGCAGTTTGGGACCGTTTTCTGTGGCTCGCTGGCATAATTTTCCACTACGGCTACGCGGCGCGGCGGTTTTAGTGGGATGACTTGAACCGCGCCGATCTTCTTCAAACCGCCACGCCGCCGCGGCTGCGCTGCTCTGCGCCGCACCGATCATCAATTGCCGATCACTCGGGATTTTCTTGTAACAACAAATCGTCCCCAGCTCCAAGTTCAGGATGCATCGCAGCCAAGATCCATGCGCTGCAGATACTTCATAATAATTTCTAATCAGCAAAAAACCCAACGGTCCAACGGGCCAACCGACCAGCGAACAAACGGACCCACGGCCACGGTCCGGGGACCCATCATAATCGTCCGGCAATCGTAAATCCTTTCGGCCGTATGGCGAACTTGGGGTGAGACGACGGTGGGTTTTTGCCCTCGAATCCTGGATATTATATTCAATTACCGATGACAATGCCATCGGCCGGGAGTGCGGAAATAGGAGAACACAAAGACAAACAATCCGAATTATAGTGGAACTCTAATTAAGAGCACTGTAAGCCTTTTTTAAGTACACTTGCCGACAACGACGATAATGATGAGCACGACGACGATGATGATGATGATGATGATGATGATGATGATGATGAGCAGGACAACAGAACAACAGGACAGCGTCGGCCGGCGCGGCGGTATTAGCTGTGGCGGGGCTGTCAACCCCTTTGGTTTTTGGTTTATGACGTTGATGACACTGGGCGGATGTTCTTAATTGACGGACTCCTCGTCCAACATATGTACACATGTGCGTTAGGATATTGAGTTACAGCCACTCACAGTGGCACAGTCGCACAGTACGTGCGTGTGTGTGAGTGCGTATTTAAGCGCCACATTCGGACGCCGATGATGTATTTTCGGGGGGCGGATTACAAGGGCTTCGGTAAATGTTCTGGCTTAAGTGCTTCCTAAACTGTTGGCTCATTATTAATGGAGTCGAGTGAAACTTTAATGTGAGGCCTGAGCTTTTGGGAGGCGAACGGCGATAAAAGTAATTAACTGAACGGGGGAAAAGAAAACCTTGCACGGTTACATCAAATCGGTGTCTTTATGTGCGCATGAAATTAAACTGTGGGGACTTGTACGAAGATTCTAGGTGTGTTGCACTTGGAAGTTGTGCCATTGACAAGCTAGGGTAGGAATGAGTGTGGCACAGTGTCCGGTTACGAGAGATCTGTGCTCAAATAGAGTAAAACTAAAAATACTGTGTCCACGTTCGTCCACGTCCACGTACAAAACCAAAATAAGGGACAGGTTCGGTTCGTCGTTGGTTAGCAAGTTCTAGTTCTTGTACAACAGCTGGAACGCAATTGAAGGCCTCTTGCTTATATATACTCAGATCATTGAATTCTAAGATTCACATCCGTTAGCCAAACTCATTGCAATACAAACGCAGTCATAGGTGGACGCATTCTATTCTTCTTCTGCAAGATGAGTTTATAGTGCTGTAGGATATAAGCCTTGAACATCGGCTTGGCTTTCAATTATTGAGTGCAACCGCACCTCTAACGCCTGGCACCTGGTTTTATTATAAGACTGTGCCCCTTTATCTGCCTCGTGTTAGACGAATACTAAAACAGACAAATTTCATTGTCCAGTCCCATTCAACGTTCCAATTCGTGGTTTAAAGTTCGTTTCCATGCTTTGTTATCACAAGCGCGACCAATAATCAAGGGGAAATGTTTGCGTCAATAGCGACAACCTGGCTGTGCTAAAGGCCTTCCCGAGTTCGGGAATGTCTTCTGTGAATTTGAACGGCAGTTTAACATCGCTGACACTCAGACCAACATGGGTTCTCACGTAAATGGCCAGTGGTTGGACCTCTCAACAGCACGAATTGCCTTTGCTCGATTAAGGTGTCAGTTATTCGTAGCTGATGAGGGGAAAGCTGATGATGTAAGGTTCTGATTACAGAAGCTTCTGGCTTCCAATATTCCAATAAAATGTTGCCTAATAGAAAAGTGGAACAGTTTTTTTAGCCTCACTGTTCCACAAAAACAAACAGAAGGTATTCTTTCTCACGTCAAATTGTTAATGAGCTACACCATCTTCTATGGACAAGACTGTTTTTTCTAGTGGCTATTTCTGGTTTCATATTGTAACATAGGTCTATTGTACACGATTGGGCTTGCTGCAGATTTGCAAGCAGTTGGACGACTTCATTAACAGAGATTTTGGACAATTATCAACCAATCCATGCAAATATCAAATTGAGCGTGTTGTTGTTTGACAATTGTTATATGCCTTAGAGAGGTGGGTACAACCTCAACATATTGGATTATCAAATTCGTATCCTGTTCGTATCAGCTTCTGACAGGAACTTTCAATTCTGATGAAGTTTTCAAAGGCTCGATTTGAATCATCGCGAGATATCTGTGTATACATTTCAGGCGTATTGAACGGCAATCAAATGAAAAGTGAACACAGTAAAATTCGAATTACATTTTATTACATTTTGGAAAATCTACAATTGGCAAAATAAGAAAATAAAAATACATAATAGCTCTTCTGTCCAAAAAGGTTGGTTTTCATTTAAAAAATACTATCTAGTGATTCCGCGTTACTTTTAACCGGAATAGACAGCCAACAGTTCTATTGCTCTTCTTCTTTTAAGCTCCGTTATCAGATTTAGTTATGAATTTACTTTCCCATCCACCCTAATCACGAATTCCATCGTAATCGAAAATGTGTTGCGAACTCTATCACAGAATTCATTCGTACTAGAGTCATAAGACTGAATACTGAACTGAAACCACGATAAGTCATTTACAGCGATTCCGTTCGGATTGTGTAATAGCATTTTTTCGTAGTTCGTATCGTAACTTCGATTTGTACGAATGGACTCCGTAATAGGGCTGATTACCTCACTGATTGGAGAGAATTCTGTCCAAGAACACTTTCCAATTTGACAACGCAGCTTGTTATGAAAGCTTAGACATAAGGTGAATTATTGATGATGAATAAAAAAAACTCACGACGAAACAATGTTTAAAAATTGCAGAAAATTTCTTTGTTTGGTGTGATTTGCGGGATGTTGCAACCATGTTTTCAAAAAACAATAATGGCCAAGACGTTTGCTGCACATATGGTAGACTTATAGACACTAGACTTGGATGAAGAGTGTGTGCCATGTTAGTTTCAATCGCTGCGGTCATATGCCCGATGTTACACAATTTACACACGAATAGAAATCAATTTAGTCGCAAGAACCGAAGTTGCTGCAATTGTTGGGTCTTTCTTTGGCTGGTGCTAGAGTCCAGGGTGGATCTGGACCTCAACTTGCTGGGTCAATTGTGCAATTTTTAAATAAAAAATTACAGCCAAAATATCTGTTTGTATTAATAAACACATATTTGAAATGAAATCGAGTTGCTATCGTTAACATTTTTACTATGTTCTATGTTCGAATCCCAGTGAAAGCAAAATTTAATATGCTTTCGTCGGGTTTTTAAATCACGTCTAGTCACCATTTGCCGCTAACGGCACTGGGTATTACAGTGGACTAACAATGGTCTAAGTGTCAGCACACTTTTCGCTGGCAGCCCAATAACCTTTTCTAACCTTGCGAACCAGACGGAGCACAGGCACAAAAAAACAGATTAATAGACACAAGAAATTACACTAATCGAGGTAGCTTTTTGGAACAGTTGCTCTTATAGAGTCCAGACGTATGGCGACTTTAGTGTTGCGAAAATGGAGGAGTTGCGCCAATCGACGTTTTCGTAAATCGAGCTTGTACTGTACATTCAAACATACTATGATCTTTCCAATAAAACCAATTTCGTGGATATCAATATCATTTTTTTTTGTGTTTTATGCCAATTATAGATGCAAAAGCAAGCCAGACATTTGCAGAGTTGGACAAACAAAGCTGCGTCAGACGCAATACGACCTCGAAATTGGTGTGAGTTAGCTGTAATGTATGCCGGGAGGGATGTGCTGAACTCTGCTGTGGGACTTTAAAGACTACCCCCATCATCCCTTCGTATGGTGTACAAACCTTAACAACTACAGGTTTATGTTCAGAGTAAGTACGCACGAGCCTTCTTCGTCCCGGCTGCAACCAAACATACGTCGATAGAAGCGCTACCAATAAACGAAGGACCTTCGTATGTGAGGGAAACTCTTCTGTGAATAGAGAAAAGATTCCTAGGTTCGATCAAATGAAGTACAATTCCGCCAACAGGACCCATACGAGCGAAGGACTTCAAAAATAGTTCTTACTCAAGTGCCCCCAGAAGCCTGTCTTCACTGCTGATTCTAGTCTACACTGTTAAACTCACTCAATTACACATCCCGACAAGCAGAGCATATTTTCCTTAAACTCCTCATCACGCAGCCGAACAGACTGACCGCGTTATATTGCTCCGAATTCCAGCAATTCCACGTGTCCACCTAGGTCGACGGGAATCGGTCAAGAGGCGATCACTCGAAGAGCAATTCCCATCGCCGACATTTCTGACTGAAATGACTCCCAGAATCCTGTCGCAGTTCCTTACTTTCAGAGACAATCATTCCTGGGTGTAGGCACCAACCAAATGCCAATCCATTCATGGATAAGCACCGAGAGGAGGAGATAAAACAGCGCCGATGCTGGCCGCCGCAAAAACCATGCGACCCTCTTAAGCCTCAACTGGATTTCCTCTATCAGATCTTCCGCGCCCCAAAGGAAAAACCCTCAAAGTTCCGCACAGCCGCGGCGACCAGCGACCAGCGAACAGCTCACGGTGCACAGACACAATCAATCCAGAGTCAATCCATCCGCTATGAGTATCGCTATAAAATTCGATGTATCCAAGTGTTTCGTTCCCTCGATCTCCGCCAGAGTCGGCTATAATTGAATTACTTGGCTGGAAACGACAAATACTCGTTGTTTATATGTCCGGCGATGATGTTGCTCCGCATAGTCCCATCCATTCCGGACCACTCTCATGTTGCAGACTCGTCGTCGTGGCCTTTATTTATACATCGACCAAGTCGTCGGACAACTAGAAAACATTCTGCGAGACATTTAGCTGTCGCGTTATTTATGCATTGCGAGGGATTGTTTCATAAATCGCGTACAGCAGCACAGCGCAGCGCAGCCCAACGCAACGGAGCCGAGTGCTCGATCCGGATTCAGGATGTGACGGTCCTTCTGTCTGGCACTGGCACTGTGCGACTGGGGTAAGATGAGACACCGCACCGTGTACTTGGGCGGATATGAGGAGACGATGATGAGATGCGCAGCGTCCTGTTCCGATGCGAAAGTGTGAATATATTTGTTTTCGATTTTTCGGGCGAACAAGCGACGGCGCGGCGTACGAGGCGGGACACTTGATTGCTTTATTATTCCGTCGAATACGTCGCGTCTGTCGCAGCTCGTATCTGGAATATCTGAATATACTGGAAGTGTGGCCTAGAAAGGTGCTCGTGTGGAATATGCCTGCCTTGTATGTCAGTGCCAAGTGTTTGTCGTTGTTCCTGTTGTCGTCGTGATGTGATGTGCGGCGCGGGGATGAGATGTGTGCTTGCCTAGCTGACAGGAGTCAACGCAAAGGAACGAGACCATTGTTTGACAGTGAGTTGGCAAATTGGTGTGCCAATATTTTTGATTGCCGTCGATTAGGACGCTAACGATTGTTGGACTCTAATTAAACCAGATCCCTGTTAATTGACACGACAGTTGATCGTCGCTGAGCTGTGGGAATGAATGTGGGAAATGGAAATGAGTGAGTGATTTGGTGAAGACGTGTTGGTTGTGTGGAGCTCACGTGTGGGAAGGGTTGTTCGTTGAATAGACTCGGGTGAGAGCGTGACATGACTTAAGAAATAAATGAAATGATTCTTACAAGGTGTTGCTTCCATATTTAAGCATTCATTTAGGACGATAAGGTCTGGCGGGGGATATTCCGTTTATTCTGCTAGTCAGTCAGGTAGTTTGTTGTTCGGATGATAAGCAACAGAGCGATAAACTCCTAGCTTGGTGACACAACGATCTCGAAACCAGTCAATAGAGACATCCTACGGGGTGGAGTGCTGTCTCCCGTCTTGTAGAACGTAGCAGAAAACAAACTTCTTCAGACCTTAGACAAATTAGGGTGCAAGGGGATTACCTACTCTGACGAGGTTGCCATTGCGACCTATAGGATATTTAGAAAGCACTTCTCGAACTAGAGAAATGGACCAGATAATGCGGCCTAGGGGTGAATTCGCAGAACCTCTTAACCAGGAAAAAAAGATTCCTATCCTCAATCCCCTAAGAATTAAAGAACCCTTTGATACTAAGCAACAGTGCTGCAATCCAAGGCCTCATTCTGGACGCGAAGCTAAGCTGGATACCCAACGTTCAGGCGTCATATTGTTGTAAAAAATTTATAGGAAGGTGTTTACTGCAGCGTTTGGTTTAGTGGCTATTTGTATAAGTAGTCAGGCCAAACCATACTAATATACGGCGTCGCGATCTGGTGGAAGGCGCTAGATGAAGCTATCACCTGTATACACTTCGAAATGCTGCAGCGGATGAGATGTACAGTATTGATCAATAGAAATGCAAATACTTACATCAACAGAAATAATCTCTTTTTTTTGTATCGGTATCCAATATGGTTGTCATTTTGAATTGTTTCTATCTTTTGTGTAAATGCTTGAATTTGAGTATCAGTTTGTAATTGGTGTCATGCAAATGGTGGCCCGTGGCATTGTGGGTATGTGCGTCGACCCCAATCTCAACGTGGTAGGTTCGATTCCTGCTCTGTGCGACACCAATGATTTTTACGGCACCACCTCTTTCGAGTCACTGAAAATGCTCAGGGTGTACTTCTGTCGAGAAAAAGACAACACGAGTGGTTGCTGACAAGCTAGGCCCTGGCCCTCTACGGGCTGTAGCGCCACCCATCTTGTTATAATTATTAAATCTTAAAAAAATGTTAGTAAGTGGTTTAAGACGAAAATTTAGACGAGCGAAAAAATATGCAAAAAGAGAATATGTCCACTAAGATAGGTCAATAAAATATGTTACTCTTATAATTATCACTTATCCTACTGCCTACTGAATGCGAAGAAGCAATAATTGAAGCTTTTAACAATGGGAGGCTCATGAAGATTAATTCTCCCGAGTTTGTTGTTGCAAGTTCAACCATCTTACGCATAGTATCCCGATGTTGGCAATGGACGTTCTAGTAGACAACGCTCCGACAAGATAATGAAATAGTCGACCAAGTCAAAATGCTATGTAGGCGCACACATTGTTAGGCGACGACTAAGGAAGTCAAAACTGTTTGTGAGACATCCAGCAGAGGAATCAGTGCAATTAATAAAAAGAAACGGTTGAATTTTCCGAAATGACAAATGCATTGGACGAGCGAGCAATGGGCTAAAGTTTTATGGAGTGACGAGAGCTAGTTTAACATTTTCTAATCAGACTGTATTTGCTATGTCCGAAGACCTCCGGAGCGAAGACATCGTCGCAGATACCAACCATCAAACATTGAGGGGCATCATTTATGGTGTGAAATAAGCAACCTAAAGGTTCTTCAAGTAAGATTTTTCGTCAAGGAGCTGGTCAGTTGGCTGAAGCAAGCGGTCGAATGTGTACTGAAATGAATCGGGAAATAATATATTACTTCCACATTTGAGGTCAAATATGACTAAGGACTGCTGAGGTAGAATTCAAGACACACCGGTTGACAGCCGGTTCGTCCGAGGGTTTTTGGACAACGTTAATGTTTATATTCTGGCATGGCCGCTTCAATCTCCTGATCTCAATCCCATAGAAAATCTATGGGACCTTTTAAATCGGGAGTTAAGGAGGGGATATAACTAGAAACAATAAAACTGAGCTATGGGAAGAAATGGGGCCTGAATATGAACAATTTTACCGGACCTACTGACTTTCCTCGTAGACTCAATGCCCTTATTTGAAAATGCAATGAAATATTAAGCGTTTAATATTATTTTATTTTTTAATATAGTTGTACCGGTATGAAATGACATTTTTTTTTGAATATAAGACACTAATTATTAATGGGAAAGTAAAAACGGTCAGAAATTGTTTGTTGTGCAACATTTAACATTGCTGCCATTTGCTTTTGACTCAAAGTGTCATCTCCATCCAATATCATTTGCAATTCGGCGTCTTCAAACTTTTTTGGTGGTCTTCCACGTTCTTCATTTCTCACATCAAAATCATTATTTCTGAACCGTTGAAACCATCTTTTGCATGCTGCTTCTGATAAAGCATGATCACCATATGCCTCGACAAGCATTCGATGCGACTCTGCAGCACTTTTCTTCAAATGAAAACAAAAAATTAATGCTTTCCGCAAATCATCACTTTCTGGTACAAAATTTGAAATTTTTATTCGACATTTAAAAAATATGATTGTGACTTGACTTGATGTATACTAAATATTTTTCACAGATGTCACGCTCTTGACTTCATACTGGTACACCTGGTATGAACGTATACCTAAAATTTGAGGCTGGATGTGCGCACTATACTTTGGCAGAGACTGCTTAAGCGTCTTGCGCGGGTTATTTTAAATACAACCGATACCCACATCATCGTTCGCGGGCCTGAGGTTGTGCAGTCTTGAGTTCGATCGAAGTTAAGTGATGACAGTCAGCAGTCACAACACAACTGGCAGCGCTTAAGCGCGCCTCTCAACGGCGTCACACTATAAACTTTTTCTATCGCCTCCAACAGAACTTCTCCAACAGCCAGCCCCAGGGGAATCATGCAGTCAACCCTACTCCCACCCACCCACTTGCCTGTGCATCCATGCATTGTTGTATCCGCCTCCTCCTACTGGCATTTCGCGCGAAACAAAAACCGTGCCAACTCATAGATCAAAAACTGCTTCCAGCCACTTGGACTTCATATATCATTGGAACTAAGCCTTCTCCTCCTCCACACGATACGATATGGCTGACGTGCGGCCGCCACTGGGGGCGGCTCGGCGGCAACAGTTGCACCTGGATGTGTGTTAATTTGTCATTAAGCATTAATTACCGTAAGTGAAAATGTTACAGCCAAACAGATAGCCGCCGGTTCTGTCAACGGTTTCTGAGGCATAGAGACTCCTCCAGTTTCAGTGCACAGTAGCACCAGTCACCAGCCAGGCCAAAGTGAAAGGACAACAAAGACATCACCCAGCCAGCCAACCAACCAACCAACCAACAACCGAACAGCCAAACCCGGCACACACACACCCATGCAATCGAGCGACCAGTACACATTCGACTTCGACTAATTAATTATGCGCTTTAGTAATTTATTAATATCAAAAGTTGACAAGGTGGAAATTTATGGATTCTCCTCTAGGGAGAGTGGCCGGGAGGAGGCGTGAAGCGGCCGCGGCGGCAGTGGCTGTGGCAGCCATTTGCGTTTCTTGTCTGCTCATTCATCTGTTTTGCTCGGTACTGCCACCAAATTGTAAGAGGAAAGGTCGAAAAATCTTCGGACGCGCACCACCACCGGGCGGCGGAATGCACTAAGTGAGTGCAGACATTTTAATTACACGCGCAGCCAGTAGCGGCATCAGCAGCAACAGCACTACCACGCTCTGGCAGCAGTACTCGTGGCAGTCAAGGTGATAAAACGCTCGATAATTGCAGGAGCTCTCCGTGTACAAGTGTGTAAGTGTGTTCGGCAAGCAGCACTCTTGGATTCGTTTAATAATTTAATTGACAAGATTTATTGTGATTGCAATTAGGGATGTGGCAGAGTTGCACACCATAAATGTCAGCGGCGACATTGAAGGCTGGCGGGAAACACACGTAACCGATGAGTCGGACGAAGACAAGTTGAATTCCGCGGTCCGGTGGTGTGTTTAAAGGATGGACGCGATGAAGGAAGGATTGAGGAATGTTCTTGTGGGTCTGTCGGTTGATGACTTACAGGATTAAGGGATTATATTTCACTGAGCTGAAGATTGGTCGTAAAACAGTGAAAAAAGAGATGTGGTTGTTGGGGTTGTTGGGGCATGCTGCTACTGTAAGACGGCACCTACTGTTGGTGGAGAAGGCTTCCTTTTGTCACGGGGTTCAGAGATGAGGAAGCGATTGTCCGTTGCGAATGGGAGATGATTCGCCTATACACCATGACCTACTCACCATTAATCATCGCTTCTGTTCGCGTGGGTCATTTTTGCACATCGATCGTCGACCTAAGCCATTCTGCTGGTGGCAGTAGTCGCGCTCAGTCAAGAGTAGGCCCATTGTGTTACGACACGGACCTGAAATGCTATGCTGCAAGCCTGCCGGTGTTTTTGGATTTGGCAGAGGAGTTGACTGATACTTATGCCACTTAGTTCCGACAAGTTATTAAGTTAGTAGGCATCTAGGGGACGTTTTCTACAATTGGAGAAAACACTATTGTTTCATAGAAAGTGTGCAATAGTTTCCTTCTTTCCTTTCTGGATTAGCAGAAGTGGTAGCCATGGATGGTATATATCCGAAGGGAGAACGGCTGACGAGCTCGTCAGCTTCACAATTCCCTGGAATTTGCACACGGTGCCTCGGCACCCCCATGAGTAAGACACTTAAATACTTAGCCATCTCGTCGAGAGATAGCCGGAAAATTTTCGGGGATGTCTTCGTGTTGAATGCAACTGAGCTTAGAGCTTTGATTGCTGCCTGGCTGTCTGAACAGATGATGTGAGATGTGAGGGCTGTACAGCGGCATGCACCTAGTTAAGCGTCTTCGGATCCAACGCTTAAGATGGCTAGGTCATGTAGAGCGGATGGACACCACAGATCCGGCCCGAAGAGTCTTCGACACCGAGCCATTGGGACAGCGCAACAGAGGACGTCCTCGCACTAGATGGCGCACACAAGTGGAAAAGGACCTCAACCAACTTGGTGTGCGCAACTGGAGGCAGCTGGCGAAAGATCGTGCTGGCTGGATAGGCATGTTGGTTGAGGCCCAGGTCCACCCCGGACTGTAACGACAAATAAAGAAGAAGAAGCAAGCCTCTATTTTGAGGGTCCTGAGAAGAAGGATCCCTATTGTGAAGAAAAGCGCCAATAAAGGAAGAAGAAGAAATATTGCATCGTCTTTAACCAGGATAAAACTTGTCTGCCTCAAATGTTCTCCTCCTTTTCGCGCTCTAGTCCTGGTTGGACCGATGCCTCAGCCTACATCCCTCTCCATCCAGCCCGGTCTTGCGCTACTTGCTTCTAACCACACACCTTCAACTTATTGAGGTCCCCTTCTAGCTCTGTGCGCCATTGGAGGAGTGATATTTCTTAACCGCAGATTCGAACGCGTTTGACCAGATCGATGTCGCTGTATAGCCCGTACCAGTTCAGTTTCCACCTCCACCTCCACACACACCATAATTCGAAGGTGTGAACAAGAACATCCTTGTCCGCCTTAGCTAGCGTCCAGGCCTCTACGCCATCTTGATATTTCGATAGAGGGCTGTATTCCTCAGTAACCTTCCATGTCCAAAAATAAATCGATTTTCCAGCGTCATTCTCCGTTTTATCTTCGCAGTGGTGTCATTGCGTGAGTCAAGTTCGGAGCATAGGAAGAGAAAGTCTTCGAAGTGGTAGGTGCCTATAGTGACGTTTTGTCCAAGACGTTGGTAGACCATTGTCGTAGACAGCATATACCATATAATTGTTTTATAGATAACAAGGCTCGTAAGCTCATATCCTTACTTTGCTTCACTGCAGTAGCAGTTGCAAAAAATAGTAAAATTATAAGCAACAGAGTACCCTGTTGGTAGTGCTATCATAAACGAAAATTATTAAACCAGCAGAATGTTTTCGTTATAAGACACGACAAGCTGCCAACGCTTGTGAGCTTTCGTTTCTTTTCTAAAAATCATCAACAGCATCTTCTGACCAGCATGCTCTCCTAATTGGGGTCACGGGACTAAAGCGCGCTCTAGAGATCTCCAAGTCTCTCCACTCTAACTCATCAGGCCACCAAGCTAGTTTTTGGACTTCGTTCAACCACCTCGTTCTGGATCTGCCAAGAGGTCGCCTTTCTGATTGAGTCGCATTTAAGGCACAAGCAGACAGTCTCACTGTAAAGTGTTACAAGACGGGTGGTATCAGCGGTCAGGTCGAAAAAATCGTTGGCGTTAGACGAAACTTACTTACGCATTTCTTGTGCGGCTTACTAGAATAGTGTCAGGCGGAAACTGCAGTCCAATAAATATAATAATAATAAGAATCATAGATGTGTTTTTTTGCAGTCCTTTATAGGCATTAATTCCATTTTGCATGTAAAACACACTAACAACAATTTCTATATCGGACTAAGTTACTTATCACATTTATTACGGTCTCTGAAGTTGACCCAAATAAAAACAAAGCTTCCAGCCGTCATCTTCTGTATGTATTTCATCTTCTCTCATAATTTTGACCTATATAGAACATGCAAAAGAACACACCTTATATGAGTGGCGCTACAGTAAGAGATTGTAGAGGGCCAGGGTATAGCTTTTCAGCAACCACTCCTGTTGCACATGCTTTTGTTCTGTCATGAGTGGAGGGACCTACAGCTTTATGCCGACTCCGAACGGCCAAGATTGATAAACCTTTTCTAGACAAGAATACTTTTTGAGCATTGCCAGTGACCCTCTTTCGGGTCGTGAAAATTGTCTTCGTTCTACAGACCAGGGATGGCACCTAGACGTTAAAATTGTCGACGCACATACCCGCAACGCCACAAATCAAGGATGTGTCCATAAAAATTTAAGATTGCACAGAGACAAAGGGAAGGCACGCCTTTGAGGGTAGGATACAAAAAATACAATGTTCCACAAAACACATTTTCTGTAAAAGAAAAACCGTATCAAACAAATACTTCCCGGCAATTCAGACCTCGCCTTGAAGTTCTGAAGTAGTTTTGGAACAAAATGTATTCACGTTGATTCTCCGTAACGACGACTAACCATATTTTTGCATTCATCTCAATTCTCCATACAAAAACCACTCTCTAAGTCGAACTTTGTCCAACTCGAAGACATTTCGAAAACACTTCAACTTCATTATCTTAATTATGTATACAAAATATACTCAGTCAAACTTTGATAACAGGAACCATCGTTTGTTACGAAAATTGAACGACTTGAACGACTAGGTTCAAATGCAATTAAGCAACAAATAATTTCCACTAGAGTTGTAGTGTAGTGGAATAGTGGATGTGTTTTTAGCAACACTTCCAACAGCTGCTTAGAGGGCCTGACCAGTAGAGAGTGATAGGGAACCAGGAAATCCCAACTCCAGACGGCGAAGTAGTCCTCCCACCTAGCTTTGAAGAAGTCGGTACAGCCATTAAAAGGCTGAAGTACAACAAAGCCGCAGGCTCAGATGGCTTAACATCAATGTAATGGTAGGGAGCATGCACCAGATCATTTGCCGAATTTGGGAAGATGAAAGCACGCTCGACGACTGGAATATCAGCTCCATATGCCCCATCCACAGAAAAGGCTATCCTACCTAATGCAAGAACTATAGAGGTATATCCCTGCTCAATGTCGCCTACAAGATCCTATCCAGCATACTGTTTGAACGTCTAAAGCCGTTTTGGACCGCACTAATCGGCACGTACCAGTGCGGCTTCCCGCCCGGCAAATCGACTGTAGACCAAATCTTCACACTAAGGCAGATCCTGGAGAAGACCAGCGAGTTTCAAATCGATACTCACCATCTTTTCCTCGATTTTAAAGCCGCATACGACAGCATTCATCGCAAGGAGCTATTCGAAGCGATGGCCGAATTTGGGATCCCGGGAAAACTGATCCGGTTGTGTCGCACCACGCTAACACATACGCGATGCACCGTGCAGTTCGGTTCAAAAACCTCTGAACCGTTCGAAACCTGCACCGGATTTCGGCAAGGAGATGCGCTGTCGTGTGATTTCTTCAATTTGGTACTGGAGAAGATAGTGCGGCGGGCAAAAGTCAACACGGAAGGCACTATCGTCTACAAGTCGGTCCAGTTTTTGGGATACCCTGATGACATCGACATTATTAAGCGATCCCAACTCGCCGTAGTGGAAGCTTTCACGACAATTGAGGAACAGGCGAGCTGGTCTAAAGGTCAACGAGGACAAAACAAAATATATGCTGTCGAGCAAAAAACGATTCGCCGCACACTACCTAGGCCAAAACATCACAATAGACAGCTACAATTTCGAGGTAGTAAAGGAGTTTGTCTACCTAGGGGCAAATGTAAACTAAACGAATGACATCGTAGTGCAGATCCGACGTAGAATCGCCCTTGGCAACCGATGCTACTTCGGTCTGTCAGTAAGAGTTGAACTCGACATAAGACATTTCGTCACATATATATCATGTGGCGCCAGCATGTCCGAATTGCTTTTACATACTCCGGACACAACGGTTGACATTTTTCATATCAAGAGCATAGCATAAAGCATTTGTTGACTAGTTAAAAGCTTCACAAAATATGGGACGCGGTACAATGCGAGTGGTTCGTGAGAAACTAAGGCTTGGCCCTCTCTACAATTGGAGCGTCTGCTTAACAGGTTGAGCAGCCGTGTTCTAACTCATAGTAGAAGCCACTTTTGATATAGGCAATAATATAACGCTCCTCTACGCTGCACACATTTCCACTCTTCAGCAATCACAATCACAAGACATCCACTACTGATTCCCCCTCCTCTCACCCACAACCCATCCCACTTCGGCCTACCATTTGCACAGTTTAGCGTACCCTACTTCGGCATTCCTTGCACGTGTATCCAACCATTTTCCAGCCTACAACTCTGCAAAGACTATTTACCAAATTAAAACCATCACCACCGCCATAGGTCCCCCGTCTCGAGTCCAGGACATGCATCCGCCATTTGGAAATTAAAAATTAATTCTACTCTCTCGCGATAATAGAAAAAGTTTACCACCCTCCCTCAACCGCCCGAAAATGCCCAAAACGCCATCAAAGGGCTTCGGTTGCCTTCGCCCGGCGATATCTAGTCGAACCCGACCGGCGAGAGTACGGTGCGTAACTGAAATATTAAATATTCACGAGACGATAGTCCCATAAAACCATCAACTCTTGCTCCAACTCCTTCGCACTGGTACTGGCACATCGGAGGCGCCCCGATAGCGGCCGACAGCTTAGCCCCCGGTCGTGTTGTGCTGTGGGAAGGATTCCATTGAATTTTCACGGAACGAATGCCACCGAAAATTCTCGTGGCAAACTGTTGCGTGAACTTCTTTTGCTGAACAAATGTTAATTTAGTAGACTCGAAGTTGGGCCTGGCGTCGCTGTAGTCATCGTTGTCGTCATGGTCTTGTGGATTGCGAGTGGCTACTTGGCGCTTCGGTGATGGTGGTGGTGGTGGTCGTGGTCGTGGTGGTTGTTGTGTCCTCATTCGATTCATGCTGCTGCTGCTGCTGCTGTTACTGGTACTCAACTGATAAGAAGCACCCGATGACTGGTTATTAATGAGATTAGAGTCGCCTCTGGACAGCGACTCCCGATAGTCGAACACGCACAATGGCCGCACGTTGCGATAGTGAGGATGAGAACCAGTTTCCTTCTCTTTTTGGCATGACCGAGGCCATGACGTTTCGTGCCAGAGAGAGAATAACGCGAGGGGAGTTCGCTTGGCGTTTGCGTGCGAATGCATGCCAAGTGAACGCTGGACGGGGGATATTAATTTCAAGACATTTTCCCCGAGTGTACTTTCACATATAATTAAGTTGTAGCGATAGCATCAACATGCCTAATGAGGTGGGCTTAGCCAAGTTGCCGCTTGGCCTGCCCCCCCTTCACCCATTTTTAATGAATGCTTTTTTGTTCGGTTTTCCCCTGCGGAGCACTTCCATATCAGGAATTTTGAAATGTCATTGCTTTGTTCAGTGGCACTCTGAAATGGACAGGACCCCCCACAGGTGGAGTGAAGTGATAAGTGGACTGACGGGGAACTTAAGTGTTTTTTGCCTTCTTGTTGATTAACGTCGCCTCTTGGTCGAGCTGTTGAACTGTCACAACTCGTTTGCGAAAGGTCGCTTGATAATCTGTCGCTCTGCACGCGTCAAGGTAAGAGATCCAAATTTGGGACAAGCTCCACTTCAAGGCAGGAGTGGGCTCTCGCTGCACAGACGGCTGGCGGTAATCGCTTAGATAAAAACCCTTGTTACGGCTTATCCCTCAGAGCACTCCACCCGCCCAACAAGTACAGGAAAATCCCCGTCTATGATCCCATCCTCGGAAAAATCGGAATTCTTGATCATTCTGTCATGTCAGACGCACCATGTTAGACATCAAATAACAAAATTTCCTTTTCGGATAGCAAAAATTCCCCTCCTCCGTTGGTCGGGTTACGTGTGCATCAAAATAAGGCCAGAAGAGGAATCCCCGACAGCGAGGATGAAATCTAAGCTCCTGCCCACACTCCCATCACCTGAAAATTGAAAATATATGTTCCCACGAAGATTTCCCCCCACATCCAGACTCCGGCCAGGCAGTATCCGCTTTCAGAATACCGAGCGTGTGTCCTCGTGCGCTTGTGGGTGTGTAGCTTACTTACAATTTTGTGGCAAGCCATGAGCGAGACCAAGGAAAAAAATGGGAAAACACTTTCGGCGGTTTTCAGTTTTCTGCAAATCCACACACAAAGCTTCAAATCCAACGGTATTTGAAAAAGTGGGGAGCGGGTCTGTGAATTCGGAACGGCACGGCACGGTACAGCATGGCGATGGCCAAGTTAATTTATGTGGGAGAGCCGAAGGAACCGGGGTAGTCGGGCCCACCACCCTAAGGACGTGACATGAACTACCAAGTAACGAACGTTGAGTGCAGCACGTCAGAGCGAAAAATTTGTAATTCACAGCGACTCCAAGAGCTGCTCATATTTTTCAATCCACCCACCCAGAGGGTGTTCCGCCCCAAGTGGAAAATGTGGAGCAGTACAATTTTCCACGTAATCTATTTAGAAGCACACACCCGTCTACCGCTCTTCGGCACCCACTCACAAGACTGGCAGCATGGTTGGATTTCTTCTTCTTCTTCTTCACTCGTCTGTTGTGCATTCGAATGCACCGCCGTTCGATGTGGAAAATTATCCTTTTACGCCTATTTGCTCAGTGGCTCCGTAAACAGCTTCCAAAACCAGTGCCAACCAGTGCCAACCAATGCCAGGCAAGCCGACGAAATCGAGGCAAAACCGAGCAAAACGAACGAGCAAACGGCTCCGAAACGAGAAAACTCTTTCGTGCGTGTGATCAGAATTTCGAAGGAGCACCGCCGCGCCGCTTCGGCAGCAGCACAAGAAATTACTTCTGCCAGGATGTGTAGCAAATGAGGCGAGCGCAAGTGGCAAGTGGCAAGTGGGCGGGGTGAACATCGGGAAATGAGAATGAGGCAACATCAACCCCTGCACACGTTCAACGCTTAGATTGCTTTCACTGGGTGGCGCTGGCTGGTGGGTGGGGTGGGCTCCAAAAAGAAATTGGTTCGATGTGCTTTATGGCAGCACTGTGCTGCGCCGCATGTTGAATGTGGTTCTGTGATCCTGCGATTTCGCTCTCGAATGTGGTTGAGAAACCATTTTGCCTCCTTCGAGTGCTGTTCGCCTGAGACTGATGGAAGGGCGTCGCGTCGTCGTTTCTATCGTCGCGTCGGCGACAGTGCGGGGTAACATGAAAATTTGCGAACGGGAAAATGATACTCAGGAGGTGGTTGAGCCCACCAGACTCAGTCCTTTCAGCCGCCTCACCCTCCACTCCTCCGTCCCGCCCGGCCGAACTCCAAATTCAGCCATTCTAGGTGGTATAACTTTTCGTTATGATGAAGCACTGGAGTTAATGGGAAACGTAAACGCAATTTTTGCCCAGAATGGCGCATTAGGCAGCGCGTTTCAGGATGGCTTCACCTCAGAGGGCGACTCGTGTTTGCGGTTTGCGACAGTGTGGTGCCCGGAGTGCGGGGAGTGCCACGACACAGACGACAGGCGGGGGGCCCTACTCTGAAGTCTTGATGAGTTTCGCCGGCACATCACAATGGATGCTTCGCGCTGCGTGTAATTACTTTAATTATGCAGTATCCCTGCGGTTGGTTGGGGGGGTTGCGCTGTGCGATATGTTAATTAAAAAATGAGAGATGAGGTGTTTCATAGGTTATGGGCAATAGATGCTACAATGCAAGAGGTGATTGTCGTCGTTCGCCGTGACGCCATTGTGCGGGACAATGACAGTGAAGTCTGAGAGCGGAGAAAGTTAACGAACCGCGCTGCTTGTGAATAAAGCTGGGAAGTCAATTTTTGAATGAGATCTGGCGGGAGTACATGGGAGGTAACCAAACGGCTTCACGTACTATGTGGTAATCTGCAATTTTTGGGACGTACCTTAAAGCAACAGTATGTAAGTATGAAGTGCTTAAATTAGTGATTGACTGAATCTTGCAGGCTTATTCACAGAAGTTAATGACCGGGGGACTGTGACTAAAAATGTGTCTTCTCGACGGAAAGTCCATTTGGCTGGCATTTGTATGAATAGTTCACGAAAAGGATGCGCAACTAGGTTATGTTTTCACGGCTGATTTGATGGTCATCATTTGTGTCAACACCAACATTCCCGGATATTTTTTTCATTTTCAAATTGATATATTTTGAAAATTGCTTTTTATCAAACAAATTAAAATGTCCATTTTGGGTCAATATTTATAAGCAATTTTTGTGTTGACATAAGGGTTATCTGTACTTTGGCAATTTTTTTTTTCTGCGTAAGCTAAAGTCAGTAAAACTGCTCTCTTTTCAGTTGACGACTGGATTAGGAGCAAAAACCAAAAAGGTAACTGTGTACACAATAGCTGACCTGACGCCAAGTCTGGGGTTACTAGAATTCTTAAACAAATTAGTTTGCTTTCTTGATCACAGAGTCGTTCAACCCGACTAAAGCAGAACTGTTGCTCTTTACTTGGAAGAGAAAGATTCTTGAGTTCATCTATTTAACTATAAATGGAGCTCTACTCAAAGACAGCAGGATACCTAAGAGTCGTACTTGATTCTAAATCCATGTGAAAGGAAAACACTGAGAATCTTATAAGTGAGATGTAGTTGGCAACCTGCACGTACAAACGTGGCTTCGGTAGAACATGGAATTTCAAACCACGGGTGGTGAACTGGCTACAGATTGATAGAAGAAATTAAAGAAGGAATATATTTTCATACTGCAAACCGATGCGCAAAGAAAGGCCTGCCTAGGTAGGGTAGATGCACCAGCACTCGGCCAGTCACTAGTCGCCGGCCACTTTCTACTAAACGTTTCATGGTGCATACAATTACATTTCCGTTTAATGTAAGGTTTGACGAATCTTCTCATCGAAGCTCTTTGTCAAAAAAATATATATTCTGTGAAGTTCAGGCAAACGCAAAAAGTGAGTTTTTTTTGTGAATATATAAAGATGGTTTTTGTATGAAAATTTGTCAATAACATCTTCTTATTTCTGTGGCGCTGCAGTCCGGGGTGGATCTGGGCCTCAAGCAACAAGCCTCTCCAACTAGCGCGATCTCTGGATAGCTGTCTCCAGTTTTGCACACCAAGTTGGATGAGGTCCTTCTCCACTTGGGTGCGCCACCTTAAGCGCGGGCGTCCTCTGTTGCGTTCGGATTCGAAGATTCTTCTGCCGGAGCTGTGGTGCCTATCCGCTCTACATGACCATACCACCGTAGCCATTGGATCCGCAGACTCATGTCGCTGTTCAGCCTGTACAGTTCGTGGTAGAATCTTCTCCTCTAGAACCAGGAATGTCAAAACTAGATATGACGTTGTGTAGCTCGTCTCTATGCACGCTGTCATATGCGGCCTTGAAATCGACGAACAGATGGTGAGTGTCGATTTGCATTTCTTGGGTCTTTTCCAGGATCTGTTGTAGTGTGAAGATCTGGCCTTGCCTGGCCTGAAGCCACACTGATATGGACCTACCTGACACAAGGCGGCAGAGAAGAACTTATACGCGATGTTAAGAAGACTGAATCCTTGATAGTTGGTTTTACGGAATTGTCAATAACATAGTAATTTATTTTCGGTACAACCTACAGAAGTTGCATAAACTAGTAGCCACAGCGCAACCGAACAGGATCGGTTCCTTCTATTGCGGTTGTTAATCAAAGCTTCACTTCCAAGTACAATTCCTATAATCTTTCAGGCGTCTATTGTCTTTCCAATGATTTATGCTGCAACTATTAGAAATGCATGTCAAATGTTTACACTTGACCCAATAAATGCGTTTGATTTCATCTGCTAGGCTTGAGATTTGCCAAAGACAAAGTGAAGTGGCCAAAGTGGCCCGATATTGAATTTTAGTGGCCGTGTAGTGGCGAAAATTCACTTTTGTAGAAAGGAAATTGATATTAAAAAGTGTGGGATAAATATTTGAAACTGGTAGATTTTATTGAATACTAAAGGTAACCCATAAGAGAACAAGACATATTACATTGGCGCACATAATTCGTTGAATTAGATACACAGCGTCAAACTTGTTTTTTTTTATGCAAAATGTGATTTGACGTACTGATGATTTCAAAACGTACTTATTACTTTAAAAAATGTTAAGACATCATTTCAACAGGTTTCCCATATGTGTGCATTTAAACATTGCTTTAAAGTTTAAGTACACACCTTTAAATGCTTTTTCCAGGTTCGCAAAAATGTTCCATGTCATTTAACATCTTGTTTAATCCACATTATTTGAAAGACAAGTTATGTACTCTTTTCAATATTCAACAAAATTCATAAAACAACAAATTCGGTGCTTCAGCTATTGTTGGTTTAAATAATTTTCTCAATCCAGGAGGTTGGTTGATTAATGTACTTACATTTCATGATAATATTTTACAATTCTTGTTACCTTCATAAGTTTGTGTTACTTTTTTATTTTGTATACATTTTGGTGGTGGACCGCGGGGTTGTGGGTATTTTAGCCGATCCCAACGCCATCGATGTCTAGGTTCGATACTTGGTATGTACGACAAACAAAAAAAGATTTAATTTTAACGGCCCCACCAGTACTTCTGTCTAGAAAAAGCTCATCAAACTTGTCCGTTCGGAGTCCACATAAATCTGTAGGTCCCTAGGTTCTACAAATGACAGAACAATAGCAAGCACAACTTGAGTGGGCTGCAGCGCCACCCAAAGGAGCTTGTCTACCTCGGGGCAAACGTAAGCTTCGCGAATGACATATTAGAGGAAATCCGGCGCAGAATAGCACTTGGCAAAATATGTTACTTCGGTTTGTCAAAGCAACTGGGCTTCAAAACTCCTGGGTCGAAGGACCAAAAGCACGCTCTACAAAACTCTTACTCTGCCAATTCTCTTCTGTGGAGCCGAAAGCTGGACATTAAGTAAGGCTGCAGAGCTGATTCTTGGTGCCTTCGTAAGAAAAATTCTACGTCAGATATATGGCCGCGTCTGCCATGAAGTTCATTGTTCATTGATGAACAACGGAATAAGAATTTACCCTTACGGAAATACGACTTTTATTGGAGACGACTTACTACCAGTCATAATTTTAAGAAAGCCTCCTGACGAATAGATTTCTTAGTCGAGGAGATAACTACCGTCGCATCCACAGAAGGTTGACTGTGGGGCTTGGTGAAGGTTATAAGGATACCAATAGCGGATATAATTTTCCAAATTCTATTCGATTCGTTCTTAATCCCTCTTTAAATACACGATATTCCAAATGTCGTACTTTAAGCCCACCTCATCACAGCCGCGCTGTAAACACACCTCAGAGGACAAGACGCCCTGCCATGGTGTTGGGCACCTCGATGACCCCATCTGCAGAGGATAACGAAAGAACCCCCTTCCCACCACCAGCGTCTGGTTGAGCTGCTGCTTCTCCCCGTTCGTTTACAGGCCCTAATGCGAATAGCACGCACATTTGTTTCTATCGTTTCGCCATTTTAATTTATTTCTTTTTGTCCTTCGAAGCGGCAGTTGTTATTGTTTTTGTTGTTGGTAGTCGGTCGGGTTTTTTTTTTCATTCTTTTTTGTGTGCTTTCCTTGTTTTTCATTTTTAATTTTCACCGTTGGAACAACGCCCGAGGACGTGTGCTGTGCGCTGCGTACTTCGCGTTCGCCCATTCATTCATTTCGCAATCATCCAACCAAGCAGGCAAGGCAACCGACCGCCAACCAACCAAACCAGAGTGTAACTCACCCCTAAACATCGCGTTAAAGTCGCAAATCGCAATCATCTGCGAAATGGTTTTGTTTCTCTCTCGACGACAATGATGGTGGCGACACGGGAACGCTTCAAATTAATAGCGAGCGAGATAAAGGGAGAGAGGGATGAATAGATAAAGACTTGTTTGGGGTGGTGGCGGTACCTCAGCGAAGCGGTCGGGTTCTTGGGGGCGGGAATGAAGAAGCCGGAGAAAGGGGGAATGTTAGAATCGCCTTGCACTTTAATTTCCCATTCCCCCCACGGGCAAAGTCATTTATCATCCTGCGACTCGGTGTTATCTGAAATAAGATCGCATCGCAGCAGCGGCAACAGCAGCGCGGTGGCATTGGTTTCCTTTTGCTTTTCTTTAGGTTGGATAACGGCCGTGCCTCTATTATCCTTCTGGTTGCACGTTGCGTTGCGCGCGTTCCTCCTTTCCTTCCTCACCTTGTGTGCCATCCACTCGGTCCCTTTGTCTCTCCAAGACTAGGCGAGGCGAGGTCCTTGTGCTTTGTGAGCTCACGGGTGTTCATTATAATTCGTTTGTGCGAAGGATAAGAGGAGACATACGATTTCTCCTAGTCGCGCGCTGAAGCTCGAGTTTAGATTGAAAGGAAGCAATCGTCCTTCCAACAACCTGGGCGTGTGTTGATTTCTTTTTTTCCGCTCCCTGTGTCGGCATGTCTCCAAGAGCCTGATATCTCCTTTCTTGGTTCCCGCTCTCGTGTGGCGTTATCTGCATGAGAGATGGCTTTACTCCTTTTGTCTGCCATTGTCACTGGGCGCCTCACTCCGTGGCCCCGCGTGTCCTTGCTTCAGGATTTGTCACTTAATAACGCGTAACAAAGAGGAGCGCGCAGCGCACACACAGCTCTGAGTCGGGTTGAAGGCGACACTTGCGTTATTTAAAATGTTAAAGCGGTGGGTGGCGCCACGTTGCCCCACACATTGACCTTCTGCGATGCTCTGTACACAGACCAGGGACGACGGATAGTGCTGAAAGGCAATTAAAATGTCCTTTTAATGGTCATCGACCGGCGGTCTAATTCGCGCTGTTTTCTTGGGGATAATGTGCGCGCTTTCAAATACCCACTGCCATTAGGGTAATTGCTTTGAAGGAAGATTAAATTGCTCTCGATATTCATATGGGCTCAAGGCGGCAGATGTGAAGGCGGCCCTATGAGTCATGCGTCGCAAGTGGTGTTGGGATGGATTTTAATTAGTTAAAAGTGTTACAGAGCGGCTAAGTCGTATTTCATTTACTAAGTTGTCACACAAATAAGAAGAGTAGGGACCGTCTTATATGAGAAATGATAGTTGAGCATTGAGCCAGAAGAGGAAGTTAGTTTAGTTTGTTAGATTATATTTAACAAGGTGAAACATAGCGCTCGAGAGCCTTTAGGCCCATCTAGTGTAAGAGAGCCCAGCCTTCTGTGTGAAATTAGTACAAGGTGAGGAATTTTTTGGTAGATTGCAATTTCAAATTGGAGACAACTAAGTGTGTCCGATGGAATTCCGGAAGTGTGTATATTGTCATCTATCCTTTTATGTACGAATTTGGCTGATTGTAGGAATTTCAGTTCATGGAAGAGAGAGAGAGTACATTATAGAATATACCTATTCCAACGCAAGACGTCTAGTTTTGATAACTGGTCTGTACAACAAAAAAAACTGTTCACGGCGCCAGCTCTTTCGAGTCACTGACAATGCTCAAAGAATAAAATGAAAATGTCTGTATGGAAAAGATTTTCAAATTTGGTAGTTCAGATTCGGAATAAGACTGGAGGTCCTGCACATCACGAGGGGTTTCTGAGAAGCTAGGCGTTAGCTTTCTACGGGCTGTAGAGCCACCGATGTTATTATTATTATCTCTATAAATAAAATTCTCTGTCTCTGTTTGGACTCTTAAATGGTAAGAGAAAGATCACATATATATTTAACTTTGTACAGAATTGTCTGGAAATGGTTTTGGCAGCAATTTGGAATTTTTTCGGTTGGTTTTTTCAAGTGCTTTTTAACGCGCACTGGTAACAATTTTTGTGCGTACTAACAACGGCCGGTTTTATTTTTGTTTTTCAACATGGTGCTTGGAGAACACACTCGCCAACATAAATGCACAATCTTCTAAAAGACCGTAAAATTGTTTGCTTACGCTGACGATATTGACGTGATTGGACGAACACAGCGAGTCGTCAATGTCGCGTTTGCTATCATAAAAAAAAAGTAAGACAACATCGACGACTCGGTCAAAACGTCACTACAGGCAGCAACAACTTCGAGGTGGCCAAGGACTTCACACAACTCCGCTCCCAAGTTACTTCTCTTGCCAACTGCATTTTCTTTGAACTCAAGAGGAAATTGAGTATTAGAGCCCTCTTTCGAAGGAACAAACTAACATTATGAAGGGTAGTTAAATTTTAAGGGCCGATGTTGAATGTGAACCATACTTAAACGTTAAGTTTTTCCTGCATCTCAACATTTCTCAATTTCAGACTAACTCAATTTGGAAAGATACACAATCGAGCAACGCGTATAAGTTATTCGGGCTTATTATGTAAATGGGCTTTCAAATCAAAATGCACTTTGTTATTTTTTCGGTCAATTTAATTGTCCAAATGTGCGTACAATCGGAAAAATCGTGCAAAAAATTGAGCATATCGGGTCTGTAGGAGATGTGAAAACACCAGTGCATGTTCGTACAGCTCGTACCGCAGAAAATATTGCTGCTGTTCGCGATAGTTTGGTTGAAGATCCTTCCAGCTCAACTTAAAGACTTGCATTTACACGCTTACAAGGTGCAACTGACTCAAGAATTAAAGCCTCTAAAGCAAGCAAGAAATGGCAACAGTGCATGATCAATTTTCGAATCAAATCATCTTCAGTGATTTTAACCTCAGTGGATTCGTCAATAAGCAGCATTGCCGAATGATATTCCAAGAGTGATTGTCGAAGGTGTACGTCGATAAGGCAGCAACAATTCAAGAGATAATTGCACACTAACGGCATAGAACCTCAAGTGTGCTTCAGCGTCATCCAAAATTTGGAAAATCGGTTGAAAGTGTGCCGCCGAAGTCGCGGCGGCCATTTGACCGATATTTTATTCCATACATAATTGAACCATTCCAATATTATCATAATAAAAATAAATGACAATTATTTGCTAAATAATTTGTGTTTTATTCAAAATCAACATCGGCTCTTAAAATTTAACCACCCTTTATATGGGTGGCGCAACAGTCCGAAGCAACCACTCGTGTTGTTGCGTCCTATTGTTCTCTCACATTAATTGCACCATGAAAGCTTTGTCTTATTTAATTCAAAACTCGAATTATATAAGCTATCTATCATATATATTATACAAATAAACACTAATAATGAAATATACAAATATTGTGCGGGTCGGTCCATTAAGGTGATCTCAATTTCACCACAACTAACCTCCAAGAGCTGTGAACACATATATGCGCAAAGGATTCATGGCTCTCTATTGTTGGCAAGCTGTAGCTTGTACCACCATCGGACCTTACCTGTAGTCCACTGTGCGATCGGTTTTTTCTGAAAGTTCAACAAAACCCCTTCAAAAATAATAAAGCCTCAATTTCCATTTCTCACTTATGCGCATTTTAACGACTCACGAACGAAGAAATCGCCCTTTCCGACATCGCCACGACACCAGCAATTCACTAAATGTGACTAAACCATTAGTGACCAACAGAGGTGGTAGTTGGCCAATCCCTTAAGCGATTTACTTAATTAAATTCCCATAAAATTCTCATTTATAATTAGTTCGCGTTAAGCCAATCGACGGCGGACAGGTGTACCTCGGTTTATGCTGCGAGGGAAGAAAAGCGCACACCCTGTCGAAGTTAAACGGGCGACTTTATTGATATAAAGCCACCGTATCCCGCTGCGAACGACTTCAATTATCAGTGGGATCCCGAAATTCAGACCCAGCAAAACGACTTTGGAATATTCACTTTGCGACAGCGATCCTGATTTATGGGTTCCCAAGGATATGCATCTTTCTTAAGACTCCACTAAGAAACGCAATTTTAAATTAAACTGATTCCCATCTATGATTGCGTTGACTCATCCCTGCAGGATTAGAGATTCGTTTCGTTTTCGTTTTCTCCTCCTTTTTTTCCGTATTTTTTTGCCCCGCTTGCTCGGATTGTGAACTCGTTGTTATTGCTGTTGTTGTTGGTGCTTATTTCAAAATAATGACAAAGAAATCGCACAACCAGGGGGAGATAAGCGAATAAATCATTAATTATTCCTCGAATAAACTGATAAACATTTTTGCTTTATTTTTCTGTTTCCTTGGGTCCTGACGCGGAAGCACTGGGTTGGCGATACGATACGAGACTTGGATGTGGAAGTGGAATCCTAGAAATCGGAAAAAAATGTGAAAGACGGAAATGTAAAAGTTTTCTGACTTAGGAAAACGAAAAAAAAAAAACACAGAAGAAAGAAACCGACACAGCGCGAGATGGAGAGAAGGTCCTTGTATCCTTTTGTTGTGTCGCTACACATCGCTTTGTTTGCTTAGCAGGTTTTGGGTTTATCTGAGTTTAATTCGAAATGAGGGTTCGGCAAGGAAATGAAATTCATTTCCGTTCTAATTTTATTTATTCCCTTTTCTTCTCTCACCCGCTTCCTTAGTCCTTTCATTAATTTTTAAAATTGAAATAGATTCACAAGTCTATTTTGAGGATCACGGTTTTGGCGTTTTTTTTCTGCTTGACGATTATCGCGATTGTAGAGGACGTCTTAATTACTAAATTGTGGAAAGAGAATAAAAACCCATATCGTCGTCCAATCCAGATGTCGACAACATGAGGCGCAAGGGTCCTGATCGAAGATATATCTGCAATTGCCTGTCGTTTATTGTGTGAAGCGGAAGGTACTTTAAATTCAGAGTAATACTAGACTTAACGCGCGCCATGTGGACATAAAGGCAGGGATTAAAACTGAGCGATTTCATTGCAATCTCCCTTTTAAATTTGTGTAAAACACATACATTTATCAACTGGACCATGATGAGGTGAAAATATTACTACGGATAGATAAAACACAGTCTGAAACTTATTTTTTTATATACAACTTGTTTTGGAAATGATGTCCAGGACTACGCCGAACAAAGTTAGGTCAGAAAGTTGAATCTTGGATCACTGGTTCCAGCGTTGCGACATGTGAATCTGTGTAAATTCGTGTTCAATGAGGAACTTTGGCTACCGAATCCTGGCTTTTCGGGCTGGAGATGATCTATTCCGTGGCGTATCCGCCCAATAACGTAGACGCACTTCGTGCTTGAGAATTCGCGCATGACAACGGAAATAACGGACTCGAAAATAAATAATGCACTTATTTACTTATCAGGCCGGCAACCCATGGAGGGTCCGAGCCGGGGCAATTGCTGCATTCCTTGGCACGCTGTTTCCATTAGTCAAGACCAAGCTGTCTTGCATCCGTGATGATCTGTTCTACATACCAGAGGTTCGGTCTTCCACTTCATCTCGAACCAGGAGGCTCGGATCCGAAGGTCTTCCTTGCTTCGTTGTTCATGCTCTCGATATACCCGAGCCAGTGTATTCAACGAATATTTGCTTTCTGGACAGCTCGTAGAGATCACGGTTGTGTCTTCTCCTCCATTCTCTTTAATCGCAGACGGGACCATATATCCGACGTAGAATTTTTCTTTCAAAGGCACCACGAATTAGCTCTGTAGTTTTTTTGGACTCTAAGTCCAGCTTTCGGTTCCATAAAGCAGGACTGTCAGTGTGAGAGTTTTGTAGAACATGATTTTGGTCCTTAGAGTCAGGATTTTCGAGCCCAGTTGTTTTCACACACCGAAGTAGCATCGGTTGCCAAGGGCGGTTCTACGTCGGATATGCACTACGTTATCATTTCTTTGCCCGAGGTAGACACACTAATTTTCTACCTCGAAATTGTAGCTCCCCATTGTTATGTTTCGGCCTAGGTGGTGTTCGGTGGATAATTTCTTGATCGACAGCATACGTTTTGTCTTGTCCTCGTTGACATTTAGACCAGCTCCTTTTGCCTGTTCCTCAATTGCCGTGAGAGCTTTCACTAGGGCGCGTTGGGACCGAGCGATGTTTTAAAATAATCCTTAAAAATATTGAAGGTGTAGCGGAGTAATAAAAATTAAGCGCTACAATAGCCTGCTCTCGGTTCTATGCAGGACGCACTTCATGCGGACAGCTGTCAGAACCACCAATGCCATCGCCTGTCATCAACGTACGGCTTGGCTGAAAGCTTTCTTTTCGTGCGGAGACGTCGACAATATTGGCAGCAACGATCCAGCTCTCTAAACCTTATCATCATTTAATGAAGTGAATTCTTAATATTAATATTTATCGTAGAAAATAAAGAAAAACATTTTATAAAAATTAAAGAATCAACACACATTTTTTACGAAGGAAATAATTTGAACAACAAAAAGAAAGAAAGAGAAAACAAACTTGCTTTTTTTCAACTAAGAAATTGTTCATATATTTTCTTGGTGAAATGGGGAAAACGCAACGCAAATAAGGCACAATGCAGCTGAATGAAAGGACATCTACGATCACTAGAAGCCGACTATGCAGGATGGAACCAAATATGATTAGTGTATTATTTTTCGGTTTGCTTATTCACTTGTATTCTGTATATATTAATGTTGTTATATAATTTATTTAGATTAATTTTAATATATTTTGAGGACACTTAGAAATATTACAGATTGGCTGAGCTCACAATTATTATTGCTATTTGTTTAATCTTTGGTTCCGTGTACTGCTAGTCGATCATTCACCAGCTGTCACATCCATTCTCCCATCAAAGCCGACGGTTTTTGCATTCCACATCGCTATGTGATTCCTAATCTCGTACTCAATGTGCACTAACTCACAACATAGTTTCAACTTTTGCTCGCTGAAAAAATAGCTTAAAATGAGCAAATTCTAGAAAACGTTCTAAAATAAGTGTAAAATATAATTAACGACAGGAAGTCAAAGATTGTTTAGTGCCTGGTCTAGCTTAGTGAGGTCCCCGGTTCGAATCGCAGTAAAATTAAGGCACAAATGCTTCAATCTGGTCCAGTCTACCTATCTACTATCACAACAAAAAAAATGAAAAAGTTTGTTGCTAATTTTATTGTGCTACCTTTTTCATTTCATAACTTTTTCATTAGCCGTCACCATTACCGTAGGTATCACACCTACACAAAAGTTACAAATTTATTTCAATTTGCTGAGACAGTAGATATCTGTGCCCAACGGCAATGTTGTGTGTGATTAATAAATGTTTGACGTACAGGTAGGTAATTAAGTCCTTATTACCATGCCTCACTTAGACCAACGAGCTTGGTGCATTGTTGCGGAATGGCTTACTACAGTGAGACCTACTTTAGTCCTTAAACGAACCAAACATGAATGTTTTTGTTTTTATTTCAACACTGCTTACTTCTCTTGGGAAATCGCAGAGCAGAATTTTTATAGATACTGTTTCTTCTGAAGCATCTGAACAATTTGCGGTATATTTAGACACATGCGTGTACCTTTGGCCCAGTGCACTAACCGTTCCTTGCGACTCATTGTAGCACTTACTGCTGCAACTTGATTTAAGCCCGTTTTACTCATCTTGGGGCCTTGCTTGTTGGTTTGCATTTGTTTACTTGATGCATTGCTATTTGGTCTAGTCCAATAGGGAGTTCCTTTTCTTCTCCCTTGATTCCAACATCCTTTTGCTTATTCGCGCTAGGCGAAATTCTCTCTCCAGCTTTTGTAATACCGGGAGTAGGTAGACCTCATACCTCCTCCGAGCACGTAGTCGTAAAGGCTTTTTTTTACTTTGGACTTGTTCGTTGTCTGTCGCATCTTTAGGCTTTAAGTCACAATGATGTGTGTTTATTTAATTGTTTGTATTCATTAGTTTGCTATTTAACATTTTTTCCGAAAATAGTGGTACGTCCGTGTCGAGCCGACATACGCGGGTAACGTTATATTCAAAAGATCCACGTGACCTCCTCTAATAAATGTGATTATATTGTTACTTGCCTCACCTAACGTAGATGACCCCTTCAAGCATGACTACTTCTCATAGCTAAGTTAATAAGCAAATATATTCACTGCTTTTTTTGGCATCCCTACCAAACTCGACCGTTTGTGTAGGATGACGATGGAGAATGCACGCTCCATCAAGGTCGGTAAAGACCTAACCGACACCTTTGATGTCCAAAAAGGATTCAGACAAGGCGACGCACTGTCATGCGACTTTTTCAGAGGAACAATCTTTCAGAAGTCCGTCCAACTACTCGTATATGCCGACGATATTGACATCATCGGAAGAACGCAGGGTGATGTCATGGCGCTTTTGTGGGTATTGCAACTGAGGCCGAGAAGATGGTTTTAGCAGTAAATGATGGTAAGACCAAGCATATGCTGTCAACGAGAAAGGACACCCAACACCGACGTTTCTGTCAAAACGTCACAGCAGACAGATATAACTTTGAAGTAGTCAAAAACTTTGTCTACCTAGGAACCTCCATCAATTCAGATAATGACACCAGTGTTGAAATCAAACGAAGAATAACTCTTGCCAATCGGTGCTTCTTTGGGCCAAGAAAGCAATTGGTAAGCAAAGCCCTCTCTCGAACAAACAGGGTAACGCTTTACAAGCCCTTAATCGTCCCAGTCCTGCTATATGGCGCGGAGGCATGGACTCTGTCAAAAGCGGATGAAGCAGCTCTTGGTTGCTTCGAGAGGAAAATTCTTCGTGTGATTTTCGTTCCCGTCTGCATAGATGGTGAGTGCAGGAGGAGATATAATGACGAACTATACGGGCTGTTGAGCGACATCGACTTAGCCAGAAGAGTGAAGAACCAGCGATTGAGATGGCTAGGTCACGTAGAGCGGATGGAAACCAATGCTCCGGCCTGAAAAGTCTTCGAATCCACCCTTGAGGGACGGCGCAGTAGAGGAAGAACGCGATTCAGGTGGCGCACGCAAGTGGAAAGGGACCTCAACCAACTATGCGTACGAAACTGGAGACAGCTAGCTAAAGATCGAGCTGGCTGGAGACCCTTGTTGGTTGAGGCCCAGGTCCACCTCGGACTGTAGCGCCACTTTATGTAAGTAATTCACTGCTTGTGTCATTAAATGCAGATATTAGACTGTAAAGTAAACAAATTTTTTTGCGCTTGCTATCCACCCAGGTTGCTATTTTTTATTTCCTTCTGCAACAAATAGCGATTGATCGATCTCCCAGCTTCGCCGTACACAGACCATACTGCAGTAGTTCTCCTGCAAAAGCCCGAACCTCATTTATGATATAAAAGATTTTGCGAATGCCAGCATTTATAAAGACACCACATGCAACTGCACAGGCGCATACCTCTTGCGTCTAAGCGTGCTGCACACACTTGCTTGAACATCCAGATCAGTCCGGATGAGCTGAAATGAAGTTGCTTCGTTTACTTGGCGAAATTTGGCTAATTAATGAAATTAAGATTACGATTAATGGGCTATCAGGTTGCCATCCAAATCGACCTCTTTTTTCGCTCCAACCGATGTCGCCAAACGAAACACTACTTCAGGCCCATTTGTGCCTTATTCCCGTACAAGCCATACCATACCGGGGTGCAGTGAACCAAATGCGCTCCGCGGAATGACACTCAAATTGATATGCTGATCACGTTTGCCAGATCAATAATTGTTGTCATTCCATATGTCGCCGATCGGTCTTAACGTAACCCAAATCCACGAGATCGCGATCTCAAAAAAGCCACCGTCGGCCGTCGTCTCTTTCCATTCGACTTTGTCTTGTCATATCAGAGAGATAATTAAGGACCGAGTATTCCCGGCGAATCGGCCGGCAGCAGCGGCAGCCGCAACAGTGGCAGCTTCAGCAGAGACTGCCTTAGCCACTGCGGATTATTAAGGAAATGAAATGTCATTTGCGATGGCAGAGGCCGCGCGCTCTGCTATGCCGGAGCGGCTCCCTCCCCGCCGATGCAGCACAGCCCGCATCTTGTCGCAGATACACATGTCCAACAATTGCAATCATCATTGGTCAACGCACTCTCCTTGCGGAGAGTATCGCCGATCGGCAAGTGAAACACGCATTATCCCTAAGGATATTTTGTCAATGGTCCTCCATAGTGGAACTGTGATCCGATGGGTGCTGCTGCCGTCGCTCGGATCGCTGCCAACGTGCAATGTCTTCTTCGGCGGCACCAAATCGAGGTAAATACCAGAAGATCATTAATGTCAGGCAAATATATTAATGTCAGCCATAATCCAATATGGAATCTAATTATGTGTTGGCTCTGCCCGGAAGGGCATGATGGCGAGGATTTGGTTGGCCTTCCACTCTCCGGGATCGGTTTTGTGAGTTTTTCGGATGCGTCCTCATTCGCGTCGCTGTCGTTGTCTTCGTCGTCGTCGTCGTCGTCGTATCCGTCGTCATCATCGTCGACATTGCCGTCGTCGCCATCGTCCACCTTTGTCGTCTCCAGTTAGTGTATCCCCGATTCAAGTTAATTTATCTTTTTTGAGGGCAAATCGAAACACAGGATGATGACACTGAGACTGTGCTCCAAACGGATATGGTCATTTCTGACAGGTTACCGTCTCGGTGCGGCTCTGGCATTATGGCTGGCGCACGGGATGGAATGGTACCAGACGGACGGAGAACTTTATTGAGTCTGGTTTGAGACTGGTTTGTTGTGTTCGCTCTCGGCGAAGGTCCTTGGGTCTGCTTTTCACTTGTTTCATTTGAATGATAGCCGGTCGTCGATGAAAAACTATTTCGAAGTGTCAACTCCAGCGGTGTTTAGCTTTGGCCAACTAATCATCGCCTACCATATTCGGGCTGACATATTGCGCTGGGAAAAAGGATAATGAGTCCAGAGAGTGGTGCTGGCACCGTGGCACAGATCGGGAATAGTAATGAGACTAGATGAGGACGCACTTGGGGTGGCTCCACATGTTGAGGTTCTCATGCCTTTCTTTGGTGCAAGCTGAGCCAAAAGTGGGCGACTGAAAGGCTTCCGACTAAAGACGAACGAGACACTGTCTAGACGGGAGCAAGAAAAACGTACTTTAATCTGACGCCAAGGAAAGTTTTCCGGGGGAGCACGGGTATGCATCCGACATTCCGAAAATATTTATTTCAAGACCAAGAGGAACCTCACCTACGAGTCATTTTTTCTATTTAAAATAGGAGCCGTGGATATTGACTTGAAGAATGTACTCACGTGATTTGAGTATGAATTGCATTGCTCCACGATATATATTTTCACTTGTTTCACGGACAGTATCCAACCACCTGAAGCATTGTAATCAAATAGCGACGAAAATTGACGGTGAAATGAATTTTGGAGAAACACCACATCTTTATGGAATTTCTCATCTTGCAGTGGTGCTACGTGAACTAGAGATCACTAGTTCACCTGAACCCGGTTAATTGCTGTCAACTGCTATCAGGCGTGTGTGATTTAACATAAGGATGTCAAGTGATGCTGGTATCTATTTTTTTGGTAAGTAGCTTGCACTAGACCATCAGCAGAATTTTTGTTATAGGTACAAGCGCGGTTGTCGGCACGGCAAATCGATTGTAGAATTTTCACACTGAGCCCTATCTAGCGACATTCATCCGAAGGAACTATTCGAAGCGATGGCCGGAAGGGTAGTTTCCCGTGAATTTCGGTTCGAGCAGCCCGGAGCCCTTCGAGTCCTCTGTCGGATTGCGTTAAGGAGATACGATGCCATATGATTTCTTCAATCTTGTACAGGAGAAAATACTGCAGCGGGCCACTGTACAACCCAGTAGGTGCTATCATCAACATCAGTTCATGTTGTCTAATGTTGGGTGATGCAGATTACATCGAGCTTACTTGGCGATTGAAGAAAAATCGAAACCAGATGGTCATGCAGCATAAGACGAAGTACGTGCTATCAAGTAGACTTACAACCACGAAATCATCACAAACAATACTTCGCACATGACGTTCTTCTGAAAATGTTGAATCGCTCTTGGCAAGCTGCTTAAAATTATGATCTACAAAGCTTTCTTTATTGCGAGCCTTATAGCACTGAAGCACTAGGCGATAACCAAAGCTGATTCTTGGTGACTTTGAGAGAAAAGTTCTACGTCTAATATTTGGTCTCGTCTGCAAGGAATGTGAATGTAAGAGAAGTTACAACTGGGCCTACAATCCGGGCCAGGATGTGTAAGGCAAAATTCCGTCAACTGCACTGGCACATCCACCGAATGATTAATACGGCCCCATCAAAGTGGGTGGGGAATCCGAGCTTCCTGGTCGTAGAAGGAGAGACAGATCGGGCTCTGCGTATAAAGACAAAATCATAGCGGATGTAATCATAGCTTGATGTCTGGAATCAAAGTTTCCAGGACCGTTAGTTTTGGAAAACAGCGATTGCCCAAGCTCAGATTAGTTAGCCTCAGTCCGATGTCGCAAACGAAAACTCTCACATCAAACGAATAAAAGGTCTTCCAATAGGGTCTCTACAACTTAATTAAATGTCAGCAAATTATAAACATTTTCCACCCAAATTCTGAATCAGTGACCACAACTTTAAGAGCTTTAACTCAAATTTTGTGTCTTCTCATTTGGGGCTCAATGGGTTCGTCAATAAGCAAAATATGTGATATTGGTCGTGTGAAAATCCTCATGTACTTCATGAATCACCACTTCATCCCCAGAAAATAACTGTTTGGTATGGCTTGCGAACCGGCCAATCATATTTTTTAGTCGACGATCGTCACAGTGTTACCACACGTTAAATTATTTATGAGTCCGAGAAGCTAACAAAACGAGTCATTTTCAAAATAAATGAGTCCCAACAAAGGTTTTTGAGAACACAAGGCCTCCTTATGCGAAACAAAGAAATAAGTATGTTCTGATGATGAAATGATGAAAATGAAGATGTGAAATAAAAGTTCGTTAGATGTTTAGGCAGTTCTGTTCTTGGGAAAAGGAGTCAAATCCAAAAATAATGAGCCAAGTTTATAAAAATGACGCCTTTTGACTCTATAGAGTCCCTGTGGTAACACTGATCGTACCGTCACTGTGAATGGTCTCGCCATGATTAGAGATTATTTTTGGCCCGAATTGGAAGATGGGCTTGGACGACATGTGGTTGAAGGAGGAGCCACACAGCACACGTTGCTTATTGAAGGGAGTGTGGTGTGCCTGTTAACTCAAGAAATGGGCCAGTCGATTGACAGCATTGTTTATGCGATTTTACGCCGCTTGACTATTTCTGCGGGGCTACGTTAAGTCATTGGTTTATGCCAACATGCCGACGACGTGGCAAGAGCTCAGAGCCAACATTGAACGAGAAAAAGCTGCCGAGTCGTAGAAAAATGGGGCCAACAAATCGACCTGTGATATATACAGCTGAAAATGGACCACAATCAAATCGAAATCAAATCCGCAAAGCAGTGCGTAGCTGCAAGCAACTAGTTGAATAGAGTAGCATGTTGGCCTGGGCCCATGTAATGATTGAGGTCATTTAAGATGTAAAGCGGTCACTCGCATGTCGTATATCTTGATTAAATTCTACAATTTCACGTTAAATCGCAGGAATTCAAATTGAATAGTTTATCCCAAGATCGCATTCACATTTGAAGAGAACAACCTCATCAAGGCAAAAACTGGAAGATGAAACTAAAAAAAGAAATCCATGGTTCGGTAACGATTTCACGATCTTCCACAAATCTGTACAAATGCCCGCACAAGCTAACGCCATTGACACGATCGAAAGACAACAGGTGGGGTCTGTGGGGCTTATGTGAACATCGAGAAGAACGCACCTAAAATGTGTCATTTGGTGAATTAGGATAACAAGTGTATGCTGTCGATCAACGTCATCGGCGAAGAGTCTTCGTCTACGTCGGCTTTGTTAGTGTCAGAAACAATAATACCAAAGCGGGGATTATTACATTCGGCCCCTATAGTGTTTCAACGACTGTCTATAAAGGGTGTTGAGCGACATGGATCGAGTCAAACGAGTTCAAGTCTAAAATGTCAAAAGACTAGATCGTGTAGGGATAATAGACACCAATGCTCCGGGTTTGAAAAGTCCTGGTCTCCAATCCCGATAAAAGAGCGATAAAGGCAGGTCACGTCTGCACTAGCGTAAAAAGCAGGAAGCACGGGACTTGCTGGATGGTGAGGCATGTTTGGCCACCAGGTCCACACCAAGCTGCAGCACCAGCTAAAGAAACAGCATAACTGAAAGAACCGATGTTTCAACGTGAAATGTACAGAAAGGCATGAACTGCTGCGGTAATAGTCCGAAATCAAATAAGTATTTTGCTTAGTTTCTCGGTCCTGATTACATTTCAATAAAATCGTTTGCCAGAAGAATTAGCACGCAACAGCGACTACTGCAACGGGAGCGCATTTGGCACAACAAACACTTTGAAACCCTTTCCAAGAGGGAGCACTGTTGGCAAACATGAGGAACTGGATCTTCTCCGCCGACGAATCAGCAAACGACTTTACATATGTAAATGCCTCCGATGTGGTTCTTGCACGTATCTCCGAAAGCTCCACAGTCCGTCCTGCATTCTCCTCCCGCTACTTAATGTCACTAGGAAGAACTCGATGATTTAAGACACCTTGACTCCAGATAACCTATCTCCGAACAAACCGCGTCCCAATCCAGTGCCAACTGCACCCAGTTCACCAGCAGGAGTTTGTCCCACAGTTATCATTGAACCCTCACGGTGCCGATCTTCTCGCATCTGAGAGATATCAGCTAAGAAAATCGATCGTTTAATTTCTGCCACAAACAAACAGAAGCGGCATCTCAAAGGGCACGGAACACATCAGCAGCAGCTTCTGTTACGTCGGCTACCACGGCCAAGAGAGCCGAGAAGGTGCAGAAGAACGAAAAAAAACAAAACAAGAATACATCGCTTCACCAAAGTAAAGAATTGATATCTTTGCCGACTCTATGGAGTCTTTTATTCCTGCTTCGTCCCATATATCCGTTTGATGGCTGCTTAAACGAGCTATTTGCGTCGCAGCCAACTGGGTTGTGAGATAATTTAGGGAGCGGGCACTGAAGCCAGACAGTGTGCCGGGCCACATTCAAAGCAGTGCACTACGATCGCTGCATTCGTTCAATGTGATTGTGCACCACATAACCGAATCGCGACCGATCGGCCTAACAAGTGGAAGATTTATATGGAAGGCTCTAGCGGAGAGTCAATTCAGCAGCCGAACATCGACCGACGACGACCGACGGACGGATGGTGGCATCCAAATGATTCTGCGTTTGTGGGCGCATCAGCAACAACTTGGCGATGATCAGTTGCAAGATCGAAGTAAGCTTCGTCTTCAAGTCGGAATCCTGTTGTTTTCGTGGAGGGATATCATTAGATACACTCTGTTGATAAAAATCGCGGTGGCGGTGCTGGTTGTGCTGCTTCTTGTGGCTCTGTCTGCCCCAATCGAGGCAGCAGATCTTTCAATTGTGCATTGGCCTGCTACCAGGCCGGCACAGCCACCAACCATATGATGCAGAAGTGCGATGCTACCATTTTCTTGAGGCAGGCAGCGTTACATACTTTTTCTTCTTCTTCGCGAATAGACATCGAAATGCGGCAACAGCGATGGGGATGGCGAAATCAAGAAGCATTCATGGCGATTGTAATGTCTCACATACACGAAGATCTAAGATAGTTCCTGCAGATATGTACTGCGTGTATGTGTGTGCATTCAATTTTCCTTTTTAAATCGCTTCAGAGTTTCACTCCCTTTCGCGGTTGGGGCTTGCTTTCGATTTTTGAATTGTGAATCGCCGGCGAGGATGAATGTGAAAGTGTCATCGCAGCGAAGAGCGGGATCGGGTACTCAAGGGTGGTAGGGATTTCGTCCGTTTTGGCTCTGGTTTGTTGTGGCCAGAGCCTGGCCATTAGTGTGGTTCAGTGGCACTGCTGGTAGGCGTTGCGTCTTTAGGTTCTAGGGACATTAAGGGCCCTTAGAGTAGAAGGCAACGGATTTGCTAGTATGGGAAAGCTGATCCTAATGCCGTGATAATGTCAAGGCCAACGAATGAAGGAATATACTTCGCTTATCTAGAGGCTTTACACAACACGGCTATGAAATCCAGAGTTCCCCTCGTTGCCTATTTTTCAAATCACTCAGCCGCGGTTGAATCTTTGTGGAGCTCTTAGATAACCTACTCTAAGGTTAAGTTACTGGGTTGACTAGCCGGAGCCTGTCACACTTATGTGATCGTACGATCTCAGGCCATGGCTCATTCGAAGGAACTGAAAAACGGACGAACAAGACAGACAAGAATCTGAAATGGACATCATCGAGGGGGACACATAACTCCATCCACCCATCGCTGCATTATACGGGATCATATACGACACAACACTTATTAAGCCAACTCGTCTCGATTGCCAAACAACAATATCAACGTGGTCACCGGCCAGGGCTCAATATCGGCAAAACAAAGAAGCTTCGTGTATTAGATCGAAAGTCGATCCGTAGGCTCATCGGAGTGATTACAGTGCACTGTCCGATCGGAACAATGCTCCAGAAATGAAACCAGGAATCCAGTGATATCTACCGGAGTTGCGGCGACTAGTAAGAAACCGAAGCGAGTCAGCAATCTGTCTTACCACTGCCCCCAGAATCAGCGTATAGATTTCCTGGGCCACAGATTTTTCACAGACACCTCGGTGAGTAGAGTGGAACTGGTTGATCTGTGATGGTTGATCCCCGTCCAAAGCCTTACCTTACCTAGTCATTGTAAACCGTGATATGTACGCATTTGAGGGAACGCTTTTTAACTTTTCTTGGAACCATGACGACGTTTCTCGCTCTGTCCATTTAGTGCCCATCCATTCCAATGTCTCGTATCACAACATCGAGAAGGAGATGCTTATGCCACATCTGTTAGTTCGTGTAGACCTTACAAATGCTGTCCAAGGGTTCTATTCCCTTTTCGACAAAGGCTTGGACACTGACAGAGATAGTGTCCTCTATCCTCTCTTTCTTCGTCGTCGCTGCAGTTCCTCGAGAAGTAGTCACGGCTAAGTTCCATTTTATTTCCCTGGTGCCTACTTCATATGCACTATCACTGCTTAGTGCTCCGACTAGCAGGTTATTTATCGCATTCCAAAACGTTGTCGGTTTTTGCAATAGTATGCTTCGACCTCGACTCGTATAACCTCCGAGTGGTATCGCAGGTGGTTAGATTTCCACTGTCCACTTACGATTTCTGTAGTCCTCATCATCACAGCACTTTTTCTTGACGCCTGTCAGTGGAGCATGAGTGTCTAAGATTGCCTGGCTTAAATCGGTTTCGGCATATTTCTCGGAAGATTCATCTGCTGCTTTGTTGCCGGTTATGTCGCTGTATTCCGGGACCCGGTAATTGAGTTCTGCATGCTAAGACCCTTGAACTCTTCTGGATGCGACCAAGTAGGACTTGATGAATCGAGAAACGATTAGCCGGTGGTATCTCCAACATAGATATCAATTTGCCCAGGGACTCCGCTTGAAGCACAGCCGTAATCAGGGATTCTAATGGAGCAGTTTCGTCATTTACGGTTGTGATGAAATTAACGGCTATCATATGGCTTATGGCTATCATAATGGCCAACAATGGTCTAAATGCGCCCAATAACCTAACCTAGAACCTACAGTTCGTAATAGACGGCAGCATATCTACATATGCTTGCTTTGAAGCATCAACGGTTCAGTAGTACTGCACACTACTCCCTTGTCGTGGAATGAAACTGGAACGGTCTTTGAAAGTCGATGCAGCAGCTCCCTCTATAAGTTCGTATCGGAGAACTACTCTCAATTTAGGCACGAGCGCATTTCTCTCAAATGTCTTGTAGTAATCCAAAATCTACGTATCGCTTTGGTAGTGGCCCTTTAATTGTTCGAAGTTTAAAGAGTTGGTGAATAGGACCAATTATGTTTTTTTTTTTATTAATCCCTAGACTTAATTTACCTTGGCTCTCAAGTAAATAGTAAGAAAACATCAAGAGACAAAACGCAGAATTACTCTTACCAACCGCTGTTTCTTTGGGCTCAATAGGCAATGAAAAATAGAGCCCTCTCTCGAAAGACCAGGCTAACAAACTGTACTGGCTGTACAGCGGCATGAATCTAGCCAGGTGTCTACGGATTTAACGCCTAAGATGGCTAGATCATGTAGAGCGCATGGACAACATTGCTCCAGCCTGAAGACTTTTCGACTACAAACAAGTGGCACAACGGAATAGAGGACGACGACGAAGCCGATGGCGCAACAAGTGGGGGAGGTCCTCAACCAACTTGGCGTGCGAAATTGGTGATAGCTGGCTAAGTATAATGCGAGCTGGAGAGGCTTTACTGTAAAGCCACTAGAAGAAGAGAATCGCTAGGCCGCGTCTTCTTCAAAATCATTCTTGTATAAAATGTTCAAAACTCACTCGCAAACACCAGAGGAGCGATTATTGAGACACTTCTCGCATATGCCGACGACATTGACATTATCGGAAGAACGCAGCATAATGTCAAAGGCCTTTTGGAGAGTACTGTGGCGAGGCCGCGAAATGTACATATAAAAATATACTGTCAACGAGCAAGGACTCCCAACACCGATGTCTCGGACAGAGCATCACGATGTCACCTCTATCAATTCAGAAAATGACAACAGCGATGAAATCAAGCGAAGAATAATTCTTGCCAATCGATGGGCTAAGGAATTAATTCATAAACAAACCCTTCTCTCGAATAATCCAAGTAACACTCTATAAGACCTTAATCGTTCCAGCTCTGCAATATGGCGAAGAGGTATGGACTTGTCAAAAGGGGACGAAGTTGCTCTTGGTTGCTTTGAGGCGAAAATTCTTCGGTCTGCTTAGATGGTGAGTGCAGGAGGTGATGTACGACGTGTTCAGCGACATCGACTTAGCCAGAAGAGATTGAGATGGCTAGGTCATGTAGACGTAGATGGAAGCCTATGCTCCGGCCTGGAAAGGTTTAGGTGGCCCACGCAAGTGCAAAGGAACCTCAACGAACTATGCATGCGAAACTGTAGGCAGCTAGCCAAAGACCGACCTGGATACAGACGCTTGTTGGTTGAGGCCTAGGTCCATCCCGGACTGTAGCGCCATATTAAATAAGTAAGTAAATTCCTACAACACAAGACTTTGCCCATTTGAAGAGAGATTTTATTGCGTGTTAAATTAGCTCACTGATAGTCGGGAGGTATTTGCAACTGGCTATCAGCGGCTGCAGATTATCCGAGTTTGTCTTGGCGTGGTTTCTACATTTTTACCTCAATGTCTAGGAATGCAGCAAGTGCATACTCTTTCTAATGCCGTTTCAATTACTTTGTGGAGCCCTCACTTGTGCCACCCTTAACGGCTATTACCGTGACATACACCTGTTTCAGATCCTTCCCATGTCGTACAAGTCAGTCACTCGCCAAGACAATGTCTAGCTTTCCTGCAGACGACCTTACTTTTCTCGGAAACTGTTCCATCCCCCAACTGCAGACAATCATCAGCCATTCAGGTCGCCAACTGATTTCCAGGAATGTCCCCGTCTCGTAGAAGAAATCAATTTACTTCACAGCCACCACAGCGTGAGCAACCATATGCGCTGGACATGCATTGGATGGCTTTCAAGTTTCCGATGACAAGGAACCTAATTAAGGCCAAAACGCCTTTCACAACACATCCTCCTTTGTGCCAACCACGTTACGCAAATTGCTTCTCTCACGGTTTAAATTTTCTCAGTGGACGCCGAGCGTACACGCACAGCAGGTGAATCAAGCTTGTGGCCAATGTTCCTCCCCCGAAAACGTTCACCTTTGCCAATTTGGCGTCGTCGTTGTTGTCCTGCCAAATGTCACGAGACCATAATTTCAAACCGAAAGCAAAACCTGCACGCCTCCCCCCTCAAAATGCACCCAATGCACACCGAGTGCATCTCAAAACTGTCTCCGTGCCTCAGTGCTGTCTGCAGCAGACGACCGGTGCGAGCCCACTTCATCGGGAGCGCCTATTGCTCACCGGACACAGAACTCTTCGGGCCGCCCCAAGTGCCAGGGCCGGTGCTGGACTTGCAGTGATTTTCTTTGGAAAATCTAATAACACAAGCGACAGAGACGACGGAGATCGAGACAGGTTAGGGAGACGTTGCGCTCCTGTGCCCGGTGGGAGCGAATTTCGGAGATGTCACATGCAATGCTAGACTTGGGTTATTAAAATATCACCCAGAGACATGGTTACAATCACTGTGCGCTGCAGCAGCCGTCACTCCATAGTAGACTTAGTGGCACTAACAGTAGGGGCCAGGCACCTTGTGACCGCTCCCTCGCAGATGATTTGAATATTTGCGTCCCGGTGTATGTGCGGCCGGTGGCATTGTTAATTATGCCACGCAAATATCCAATTTCGTAAGAGGCCATTGCTTTGCCTCTGCGACTGTCTATCCTGCTGCTGCTGGTGCTCCTGGTGGTGGTGGTGCCGCTGCCGCTGCCCAATGTCCAGTAACTTCAACCGAACCGAAGTCCATATAAATGACAGGTACGATTGCCAGTCATGGTCGGGCGATGGTCTCCTGCTGCGTACTGCGTGCTAGAAGAGGAACAGCAGCTCCAGGGGGTGGCACTGGCGGTGAATGGCTGTTGTGCACATTTCTACGCTCGGAAATGACTAACACCCATGACTGAGCGGGAATGCGAGTTCGGGTCACCACTTGGCTTGTACACGTGATAATGGCGGCGGCCAGTCTTGGAGGTGGAAGCATATCCATCAAATGTTGTGTCAGTAAGGGTGACGCTTGCATCAGATAATCTTAATTATGCTTACCTTAAGAACTGAGTGATCCCGCTGACCGGGGCGGCGACCGATTCCGTGTTTCGGTTGGGCATCGGTGGCCTTTGAGTGTCACGGCAAAGCGAATGTCAAAATGTTGTGCGTATGGTAATGCGTTGGAACGGTGTACGTGGTCCGTTGACGTTTGACATCGCTTTGATTCGGTGTTTCCATTGCAAAGTAGTCCCTCGTGACGTTTGCTTGACACAAACAAGGAAAGACAGGCAGCGACTCAGCGAAGTGTCGACTTGTCCGAATCTCTCCATGGCCTCCTTGAAGTGGTAACAAGCCGATTAATCATTAGTTCCAGCAGCTGACCACCGCCTTGGGCCGATCGAAATTAAACAAATAAGTGGATGGGCTATGGCCCCAGCATCAGCCGGTCGAATTGATAATTTGTCAAAACCGCACAAGTCTCACCGTTGGGCGCACATTTGCTCGACACTTAGCCCACACGAGCGACCACATCGTAAGGACACGCAAAGGAAATGCCCGCCATGCCGAGGATAGTTCGATACACAGTCGCAACCGCCGTCCAGCCCCACCGATTCAAGTCAAACACTTAAGGTCACAGTGCAGCCAGTGGTCTTTCAGTTAATTCGATAATTTGGCCGAATGCGGTTTGCTCCCGGAAGGAAGAGCAGGCTGTTCCAGTCCGACCCCGGGGAGAGATCGACGTTGAGTAAGTGCACCGTACACCGACCACAAAACAGTCCACGGCCGATGGCCGCAGGCCCATTGACCAGTGCCCACTGAGACTGGCTGCGAACGAGCGCGCCTTTCCTTCGGTATGCGGTCGCAAGGGACGACGGTGGCGGCGGCGATGGACAATTATACTCCAATTTGCATAATTCAATTGCGTCCGAGGCGCACAATTAAGTCCCAAATAATTACAACTGCCAGCCTGTCGCATACGCTGACACGGCTGGCCTCGTCACCGTGAACGGAGTTCTTCATTCGTGATCACGTGATGCGATGACAGGTATTTTGTCATTGATATGAGAGCGCATGCAAAGTGTCCGCTCCGATTAGGAGTCAATCCGTGAACTGCGGTCGGCGGGAAGTTGCACTCACGCATGCACACCCCCTAAAGCGTGCAACCGGGAGTGCTCAGTACACCGGCCTATTTCAGTGTGCAGCGATTTTTTGACACGTTGACAGGTCGATTTTAGTGTCTTTCACCCGGACTGCCCCTTGTCCAAAACCAAACTGTTCCGCCCTGACCCCCGGTTCCACCGTCGATAGACTGACGGGACTGCAGTTGATAGGTACGCTCATTCACGGTAATTTAACAATTTATTCATCCAGCGGGTAGTTTGGGTATTCCTTCGTGTGTTTCCATGTGCTTCACTGTGTTTCAGTGTGTTTCAGTGGTTGAGATCGCTAAACAGATGGCCGCATGATGGACAGGTGAATGCGGACGGACAGTTGGATTGGAGTGTGATTAACGAAATTATTGCTCCGCTAGGGGTTGCGTGCGTGCATTTCTTTGGAAATCACAATGCAATGCGAGAAACAATTTTGATTTAATTAAATTAAACGACGTCAAGTGCCGTCAGCCGAGTTGGCCAATTTGGATTTACTGGAATGTTACAAATTGTGCGTCGTAATTTCCATGCCATTCTTTTGAGTTACATACTGTGCGCTCGTATTGTTGGCCATTTTGTGATGCAAATGGGTGCTCAGTTGATGTACTTGGATGCATGTGTGTGGAAGTGGGAATCATACATGTCATAGCATTGAAAAAGTTGGTGCCTCCCAAAACAAACGTTACTAGAATTTCAAGAAATGTGTTAGGTTTCTAAACTTTTGAACGTAGTTGCACTTGCTTTTGGTAATGCAGTGCATTATTGCTTCGCAAAGGCAATCTGCTACGTATTTTCAGAATTTCTAATTCAGGGGAGGACGTTTACAGATCTGGGACTTCGGGTCTTACTAAATGACACACCCCCCTGTTTTCATAGTTCTATTCCTACTCGACAAGGATTGAGGATCGGTTCGTAATAGAGATTCTGAATCGAAAAGTGCATTGACATAACTACTAGAGGTCTGCAATGAATGTCTTGAAACCAGTTTCAAGACATTCATATTTTTTCGATTGATGATGATGATTCATTGGACTCACATCTTGAAAAGAGAAATGAATGAAGCACCTTATATTTGATTTCTGAGTGAGTACTTCACCCTTTAATAACAAAACATTAGGTTCAGTGTACTCGGATAAGGCGGGTACACTGCACCAAGTGCCGAGTACACCGAGTACATGTTGGGTTATTATTATTATTATGTAAACTCATTATTCTTATTGTATTCAAAATGTGGCAGAATAATAAGGATGTGCAATACATTGAAAAAAAATTAAGGGTTAAGAACGATGTATATGTATGTATTATGTGTATTTTTTGCAAAATATTAGGCATTTCAATGTTCATTGAAATTAATATAAATTCCGGTTTGGTTAATTTAAGAATATTATTTGGTTTACCAAAATTTGGTCGGGACTTATGACACTACTTTTTTCTGTGATCAACTGCCTAGAAAGTCGAAGAAAAGACCCACTCCGAAGCTCTAGCTAATATTGTACACCTTGTTTTGTATAAAAGGGGGAACTCGAGTTGATGCATGTGCCACCACTGTAATACATTAAACTCGTCAAAAAAAGTCACATTTGTGTTTTCATTGTCACAGAGCTCGTTCTTGTTACAGGTCTTTATTCTATAACGCGTCTTCAAAGAATGGAGAATCATACGGTAACTTCCATACTACACACAGACCAGAAAGGCGAAAAATGCACAGTGTCATGGCGTCTTTACTGCGTAAACTTATTTTTACTTCACTGGCTCTGATCGTGTGTTAATAAATAATACGATCATAATTCCTACACTCGATGAAAGTAAGAGACAGAGAGAGCAGTCAATTCTTTTGTTTTTTATTCGGTGCACTCGGTGCACTAGATGTACTCGGAGTACTCGGTGTATTTTGACCACTTATGCGTGAACTTGATTCATTTGAGTAAAATACCCACGAATCAGACCGAAATCAAACAGTGTATTCGCTTCGTTATCAGGTGATCGAATGTTGTACAATGTTTGTTTCTCGAATAGCAGTACTCATTTTCACTGCAGACGATACCGAATAATTTCAATTAATAGAGTACACTGAAGGACTGTACACTGTAAGAAAATTCAAATGAGTGCATTCATGCAGACCTCTAATAACTACTCGTGATCACCTGCAAATATGTACGTACTTGCACTTGCGATACTTAGAAAGATGTATATAATCACGTGCAAGTCCTGAACATACGTAAAATTATATCCTTGTAGATAGGTGCGTGATCAGGTACATTCTTGTAGGTTCATACTTACTGGACATGAGCGCAACTTTTCAAAATTGAGTGATATAATTAAACCTACTTGTGATGTAAACATTCCGGACAGTCTTCTTACACGTTTTAAAAATTACTATATTTAATTTTTCCATCGTATGGTGGAGGCCCTTGGCGTTGTATGTATGTGCGTCAACGCCAAACTCATCATCGTAAATTTGGTCGCTAGTCTGGACGACAAAAATAATTTTCACGGCTTCACCTCTTTCGAATCACTGACAATGCTTAACGAGTACTTCTGTCTAGAATAAGCTCATCAAAAAAAAAGAGGAGACCAAGTTGAAAGTTGTCGGCGTATATGGGAAAAAAGAAGAGGGAACCGAGATTAGACTAACGCGGTACATCTCTTGTGGGATCCAAATTGAAACGACGACAACACATAGCAGATGTATTTAGTGGCAAATGCTGAAAACTTCAAAAAGCTGATCAGTTTCGTACGAAGGTCATTATGACCGACTGTAATGACATGCTTGAAAAAATTCTGGAGAATGAGAAGAATAACTTCATTGTCATCCAGACCCATTATGATGAATGACATTTTTAACAGGTTACTCACAGCGAATAATTGACAGAGAAGTTGACAATATATCAACAGTATCAAGAGTTAATCGTGAAGCACTAGAATTTTTGAAGTTCTATCAAACCATTTATGTATGGAATTCGACGTCTATATTGTTATATAATATAATAATACCTTCAATCCACCCCAATACTATGGTTGGGAAGAGGATCAGCGGTTCTCAAGAGCTCACACGTATTCACAGACACGGCGCGAAAAGCTTATGAAAAATGCTGTCAGATTGAATCAAGGGGCAAGAGAGGCAAAAGTTGAATGGATGGATGGTTCTCTTATTTCTGGTGGCAAGTCTAGTTGCGACAGTTGAGTGACTGACTAGTACCGCAACGTTGGTTTTTCTTACTAAGCCGCTGTACGATGGCAAAATCGTACTTGGAGCCTCCAATGTTAAAATCGGTATGCAAATATTTGGTAGATCTATCGTAAAGCGTAGGCTCCACGACACGACAACAGACAACAACGGCTTCCAACTCACTGACTTTTTGACAGGCCGTAATAGGGTCACTAGCAAGAAAATTCACTCTGCAACTTGGCTATCTCCGGATGGTCGAACCGCCAATCAAATCGCTCATGTGCTCGTTGAATAAAGCAACGCCTGTAATATGCTGGATGTGCGAACATCCAGGGGAGCAAACGTCGACTTTGACCATTTTCTAGTAGCAGCAAGAGCCAGAGCCCAACTGTCCAATGTAAGAAAGCTGCACCAGCCAACAAAGAGAACTTTTGATATAGGACGCCTGAGCACACCGGATGTTACCAGAAAACAAATGGGAGCAAGACTCCTGACAGGAAAAAACAAAATGATGCTCCACGTGACACTTATTTTGCCAGTGTAGCACAACTGCAGAGCTGATACTTGGTGCCTTCGAAAGAAAAATTATACGTCGGATATTTGGTCCCGTCTGCGAGGAAGGTGAATGGAATAGAAGACGCAACCCCTGTACCAAGTATTGGATGTAGTTCAGAAGAAAAATCCGCCGACTACACTGGCCTCGAGCGCATGGACAACAATGCTCCAGCTAAGAGGATCTTCGAATCCGAGCCTCCTGGTTCGAGAAGGAGAGGAAGACCGAACATCCGGTATAGAGATCAAGTCATTGCGGATGCAAGACAGCTTGGTGTTGATGACTGGAAGTAGCGTGGAAACTTCTACTTCATCGTGTATGAGTGCAGCGAAAAAGTGTTCTCTTTGCGATATCCACTCACTCCTTGGGAACACCGCTGAACGTCGAACATGCCAAAGGCAGTAATATACTCGAGACACCTAACAACCCGTTGCGAAAAAATTTTAACACCCAAATTTGTTGGCTTGTCTTTAAATCCAAAAGTAGCTGTCACTGGCTCTTTATTTTGGTAGTAAATATTATTAATTGTGAACGTTGATGAAAATCTTGACATTGACAGCTTGGTTATTGGCTTCAAGGGTTCACAATGAAAGTTCAAAATTGTCCCAATTGGTAGATCCTTTACTTCAAAGACTGGAGAAATCGAATGCAGTCCTAATAAATATGTTTGGAGTTGTGTTGAATAGTTTTGTTATCGTCATATCGTTAATAGATAGAGAGATTTTCAAATTCCCAAGAAATGACACTACTGTTGAGTGACTACAAAATATCATACCGGTGCTGAAGCTATAGAGGATTGAACTATGGGCACCAATTGAAAAATCCCCTCTTCAATATGACCGATTACTTCTTAAATTCTGCCGGGTAATCTACTGCAAGTATCATGAACCTGGTTCAAGGCCCAAATAAACAAATTCTGAGAGCTTGACCTCCACTGTCCCCAGGTATGCCCTTTTTCCACTATCCACTACTCCATTTAATGTCATTTTTGATAGATTGTCAGGTCAGTTATCACTTGTTGCATTCGCTCGACCCTCCGGCATGAAGGTGAAAAGTATTCGCTTTCACTTGTCTGTCCACACGGGTCGGCTACCGCTCGAGGGCAAATGTCACTCACCGATCCGGACATGCACACGTTTTAATTTAAATTTCTTAATTCCTTTTGAACAAAACAACACCAGCAGACAGCAGACAGCATCCAGCAGTCCAGCAGAGGGCAAGCAACAACAAGCCACACAACAATTGGCAGTTATCCTCTCGCAGAGCCACAAAACCGATTAACTTAATTCCCCGGCATTTTCTCATTAAACGAGTTGATATGAAATTATACCTTCTACACAATTTAACCGGAAGCCTAATTACAACTGCCCACCTCCTCCTGGGTATCTGGAGGAGTCGGACTAGTGCGCTACGCACCAAAAGAAATCCCCGCACACCACCAGCGAAGAGATACAAAAATCCACGAGTCTGTGCTCTGTGTGTGTGTGATCGCAAAATGGACAACAACACAGTCTTTCCCGGCGAGACAAGGGCCCGGCCCACCGTTTAACTCGGCGAAATGAAAATACGCGGACATTATACAATAACAATAATTTCGAAAATGATTTCCCGCCAAACGCTGCGCGAAGTCGGGAAGCCTCATCCTCGGTCTCGCTGTTTCAGCTTCAGCTTCAGCCAGCAGCAGCGGTCGCAGCCAGCATCGCCGGCATCACAGGAACAGAAATTATGCCATTAAGAATCCTACTAACCGAATGCGGATGAATCTCCAGCGGCCGGGGCCTCCATGGTGCTGGTGCCGCGCGCCGCCAGGGCAGCAGACATCGCGCATCCTGGCAGCTCTTGGCCGAATGGAAATGAAAAATTCACCGTAATGGATTCGTAAACGCGGAGCAATAAATAATGCGCGAGAGGGGGGGCTGGAGACCGCAGGAGCAACCAACGGATGCCGAGTCAGTAGTGTTGTAACCTAAAATTACAGTAAATGCTGATAAAGGGTTCATTTTTCATTCGCTGAGAGTCCGGCGAGCAACAGGCGGCCGAGTTTGGCGAATCCTCACGGCCACGGCCGCGGCCATGGCCGACGCAGCAACAGGAGCAGCTGATCCCTCACGGAGTCGTTCCTTTTGGAGCACCACACATAGACGGGCGTTTTATCTCTCTGATGGCTTTCTAATGATAGAGGGAGTCCCCTTGATCGGTCTTAATTATTTAAGAAAAAGAAGCAGCAGAACAGCGCATAAGTGCAGTCGTCTAGGCCGACGGACTGATGGTTATCCGTGAGTTGTGGTGATGACTGCGAGTGCAGATATCTGAAGGATCATGCAAATGAATGTCTCTTCAGAGTTCCGACAGATGCCGCGGGGATGGCTTTATGATTTCTTTCTGCTCCTCCTTCGGTGTTTAGATGCGCTCATGCATCGCCGCCTCGCCGCGGGTAAGTGGGATTTGCTGATGACAACGGTAACGGTCGTCTGTGCTGTGCTGTGGAAGAAAGTTTCGAAAGCGATAATTTTTCATGCCTTCAAGGGTGCGCTTATCAGAAACAGAATTCACCTACATGCACCGCAAAATTAAACACATGTGAAGTTGGTTGAGGTATTTGCATAGCGAAGCGGTTTCAGGAAGTTGCTTTCGCACGCGGCCGTATCGAGGGTGCGTCTAATGCAGTCAGGCGGTGAAGCTGATCCAAGAGGGATGATGCATGAGAATATTTCCCTAGTCTTTCATGATTTAAATCAAATGCTGGATAAAAAAAACAGTTTCTGGCTTTCAAGCCCGGTTTGGCCCTTCATTGTATGTGTTGCCGTTGTTTTTTTTTAAATATTTAGTTTCATTTTAAGAATCTTCTTCTAAAATTGCCCTCACCACCTTAAATTGGCGAGATTTACCCCCTGCCGCATATTGTACAAAAATGCTTGTATTTGATCCTTTTACATAAAACCGTTATCGATTTTGGCGCCAAAGTTATCGTATCACAAACACAACATTTTTTTTATTATGACAGGCTCGAATTTTCGGGAGACTATTTGGATATGCTATTAGCCACAGAGAATATACCTAGTTAGGTTAGGTTAGGTCTCTGGGTAAACGCAGTGCGTCACACTTGGGTCCTATTGGACCCATTGTGATTCCCATGGGAATGGAGATCTTCCATCGTCCTATTCCTTGATGTTATGAGACTCTCCGAGTGTACAGGTGTTGTGCTGACCTTTCAACCACCCGGTGGTCTTGAGAAACCTGCAAATATAGTTTAGAGGGATATCTGCAATGTCTTGGAGATTCAGGAGGAAGAAATCTCCCCCTGTTCTCTGTCTCAGTATGCAGAGACTTAGGCAATGACAAAGGTAGTAAGTAGTATCCTCGGTTGGTTATGGGCAGTTATGGGCCCGGTTTTCATTGGCTTCCATGACTCTATTGTCCACTGGAAACATTGGATCACTTGGATTGAGTCGGTTTTGGCCCCTTTCCCAGCAAGATCATCTTCTACCTTATTGGCTATTCTACTCTTATGATCCGGGACCGAGCATAGAGTGATCGAATGTTCCAAGCCAAGAATCTTGAGCTCTTCGCGGCAACTTGCGACTTGGGCTTGATTTCTATATCCGAAATTGCTTTAATGGCCGCTTGACTGTCAACTAAAATTGTAATATTAGCCGGTGGTATTTCCAGCAATGAAATAATTTTGGCCGCTTCTTTGACCGTCTGGACCTTCGCTTGAGGAACACTGCCGTAGTCAGGTAGTCTGATAGAGCAGTGCATGTTTAAAGAGCAGAAGATGCCCGCGGCTGTTCCCTTGTCCATCATCGACCCATCTGTTGGGAGATAACACCGAAAGGGAGTAGACCCTGACAGCATGTTACATTTGTAATATATCTAGGATAGTAGCATGACCGTTCGGACTTAAGTGCCAGCTTTTGGACTGCGTAATCCAGCATCAGACCTAGAGGTCGAGAGGCAGAAGGTCCGAGAGAACCTCTAGACTCGCTGTAGGAGTAGTGGAGATTGTTCCGGTCGCACCTAAACTTTCTAGCCTCTGTGTTCTTGACAGAATCTCTAAGTTAGAGGCTTTAAGGTAGGCCTGCCACCAAATAGGTTGGCCTAACAATACCTATGTACATATCGGCATAGCGGCTGCTTTAATTATTTTGTTCATGTAATATATACATATACTGGAACCAAATGCTAATTCTAAACTCTAAATAATATACAAAGACTAGGCGTATTTTTTTTACTAGTCAGTACTCAGCTTAGTAAGATTTTACTCGTGAAGTAACAACAAAACAACTCACTGAGTTGAAACTACTTAGTAAAATTTCACTACCACCACTGACTCGTGCGAGTTGAAAAATCTCATTCATAGTGGCGCCAAAGGAAACTATTTGTTTATTAAAGGTTGGCGTTTTATTGAGAATCATTACTAAGCTGAGGACTGATTAGTCAAAAAAACACGCCTAATTTCAGAGACATTCATTTTAAATTCCTTTTTTCCCTTTTTTGACCGCATTGGCGGACTACTATTGACCTTTTACAAAAGTTGGGGTGCTCTTTACGATATCGGTACTAATTTCCTGCATTTCTTTATTGTCAAGTTCGCGATGTATTTTATTTCCGATTAGTAGAAACTCTTTTATTTCGTTAACAAAAATGTGACGAAATATTTGTAAAAACCGATGGCCGTCCATTGAACTTCATTGTAAAACAGCAACTCGCCATGATGAAGAAATAAATCTCATCAATGAGCTCGAAATGGATAATGAACGAAATTTTGGGATTGAACCTGCCACCCTCTACTCCGCGACAGACATCATCGCAGGCTCCAATAACGTAGAAGCTGCGGGCATGGTTCCGAAGTCAAAAATGCGTCAACTGCACTGGCCTTGCAACATCGAGTGCCTGGACACCAACGTTCTAGCAAAGAGGTTCTTCGAAGGCTCGAGAAGGAGAGGAGGCAGTTTACTTTCAACGACTTGAAGCAGCGTGATAAGAACCGACATCGGTAGACGGAGCTATAGCTCCAGCAAGCGAATGTGCTCAACAATCATTTACGCATTATGGAATAAGGGCTGTCCAACTTGAAGTTCAGACGATGGATAAAAATCTTCGAATGAAGAGAAAACTGCATTAGTGCCTCCCCACTTTTTCAAAAGACGCAGTCTTCCCGACGAAAGTGTGGCATCAGAAAGCGAACAGAATTATTATCTCATATCATATCATTCAAACCACCGTCATTTAATTGCCAAAGCAAGTACAAATTTCTGCACCTTCATTAGAAAAACACCAATCTCAATGAAGTTAAATCAAGTGTCTTTATATTTTGGTCATAACTCACATCCACGTACTTTTCGTTCGCTCATTTTGATTTTAGAGCTACTCTTTTCATTTTAGGACTCAAGGAGAAACATTTCTTTAACACTCGCATCACATCATCAGCGCACCATCAGTCCGTCCCTGTGTATTCCTTTTAGCAGAAAATTCGCATGCTATTTTTCATTTCTTCAGCGCTCCCTACACCTTGGGCGTCTGCTGCCGAGCACAACAGACATCTACCAACCCCAAAGCAACCCCATCTCAGGGTTTTTGACAACCGAAATGCATTTACAGCTGCAGCTGCTCGCCAAAAATGAAAAGTGAGGCTACAGACGGCTTATCCGGAAACTTCCATAAAGCAAGGTTTTTGTCTGCCGGGTTGCATCACAGTGCAACATTCAAAACAAGCTCTCCACACCACTCATGTGCACTGTGCATGCTCCGCATTAAGTCCCGCATTCGTACATGCACACGTGATCATCGCGGTATTTCGGTGTGCGGTTTTTGCAACACCCCAACCTCCCTCCTCCTGGGGGTGCTTACAACCCCACAGATCAGCCGAGTATGCTGAGTGGTTTCTGTTTCGGAAGAAATGCTGAAGCTGGTTCGGTATGGTTTTCTGAACTGTTTCGGTTTTTTTTTTCCTGGTTCTCTTCTCCCACCCGGTCTGTGGGTTTCTTTCACTGGTTTTCTGGCCAAATGACGACGGCGACGATAATGGGTGGACACACTGTGAATTCGGTAGATAATGTATGGCTGAGGCTCAGATAGGGGATGTGATATGTCGGGATGGGGTGTGGGTGGGTGCGATTGGTAGCTGCGTTGCGTTGTGTGAGTTTGCGGTTAGCCTGAAGTGCTGCTTTTGTGCCTACACGTCGGTCTTGTCCAGACCGTATGTTTGAATTTCGAAACGATTTTTGATGCTGTCATAATGGCTAGTGGAGTTGCCGAATGATGCAAGAAGAGACATCGGAAGGGAGGTCATCAAGAAGCTGGACATCGAAGGCCTTGACAGCAAGTGTTAAGTCATGTGCGGATGATTCCACAAATCAACCCTTCGCGGATGGATCAAGTGTTATTGAAAATCATATGTTTTTAGTGGACAACTCCGCTGTGGGGCATCTACTTAGGGGGACGTGGGACTCATCCATATATCTCGTATCTTGTTATTTGTTTCCAGTTTCGCACACCAAATCTCTCAGCCGGCTTGTGTGCGCCACCTAGTGCGTGGACGTACTCTATTGTGTTGTTCCACTGGCTGGGTTTTAGATCCGCAGACGCCTGGCTAAAAGTTATAATACCGCGCCAACAATGATATCATATAATATTTTTAGAGGTTTTCCTCACTACCCGTTACGTCTCGACTTCTTTCGGCGACAGCTGTTTACCCTAGTCCGTCGTTCATCGTCTTATGCCGATTTCAAACACACATTCTTGTGACGTTGTGACCGACTCTTCGATGTTGTGCATCGTTTCTCGATAACAGCAAATACTTTGTTTTTTTCCTCGTTTAACGCCATAACCTTTTAAGCCGCTTCCGTGTCATTACCAACAAACACCTCACTGACTCTATGTGTTTGATTAATCACTTCAAGGACGTCCTTATTACTAGCAATTTAACGGACTTCTGCAAGATCATGCCTCTTGTGTTGGCGTCTGAGAATTACACTACATTCTCTAGGACGATTACACTACATTCTCTAGGACGATGTTGAAGACATCACAAGACAGTACGTCGTTTTGTTTAATTGAAGGTCTCGGTGTGTTAGTGACCGAGCTTGGTGGAGCAACGAGAGTTCTCCATTGTCATCCCGCTTTGTTTGGAGAATATGTCAGGGATGTTAGTACTAGACAGGGCGCTTCATTGTTCGGCTTTATGAGCGATGTCTTATGTGGCCCTAAAATCGGCGAGTGTCGATTCGTACTTCTTGGGTCTTTTTCAGGCTGTGGTGTAGTCTGGAAAGGTTGGACTACAGCGGACTTCCCGGCCTGAAATCGCACTGATAACGATCCATCAGATTGTTCACGAATGGTTTCACGCGCCCACACAAATCGGGAGAGAGGATATCATTGGAGATGTTTAGGAGATTAGTACGCCAATGTTACCACATGTTAAATTATTTATGAGACCCAGAAGCTTCAAAAACGAGTAATTTTGAAGATAAATGAGTCCCAACAAAGGCTTTTGATAAAACAATGCCTCCTTATGTAAAAAAAAAGAAACTAGTATGATTTTTTTGAGGTTTCGATACTAAATGGACCACTCAGACTAAAGACTGGTCCATTGTACTGCCAGGCAGCAACCTACAATTCCTTCGGAAGAATCAGGTGTCATCACATTAGCAGCGAAAACGCAAGGGCGGGACAGTGACAGAGAAAGTCCTCTACCGTCTCGCCGTCCTCTACGCAGGTTTCGCAGAGACGCTTAAACCTAGTACATTGAAGTGTTTGGAAAAGGTATTGTGACCCGTTATTACGCCGGTAAGTCGTCTACACTCTTTTCTGTCAAGCACAATAAAAATGCCCCGGATTTCTAACACACGTTTGGGAGCACGCTGGGACCCAGATGAGTTTCAGTGACTTTCTGTGCCAATTAAATTTAGAGACGATTTGCATTTCTGAACTATCTTGGAAGTAGTTAAATGTAGAACCGTCCACAGCTCTACCTGACCTTCGCAATATAGTTGTGAGTTGTGTGAGTATAATCGATGCAAATTTACCTAAATAAGTTTACAATCTAATGTTGTTGCCCTCCACGAAAACACCAGCGCCGGACGGTTTGGAGCCATATATGAAGATACTACATTCCTTTTCTGGCTCGAAGTCTGGTCAGAGGCATTTCTGAGTGCGGTACTAGTAGTGTTTTATTGTGTATTTTGTTCTGAGTCAGATCTAAAAATTATGAGTCTCCGAGGCAAATTATTAATGTAAATAAATAGATGAGTCCTTTTAACTCTATAGAGTCCCTGTGGTAAGACTGAGTCGCTCAATAGTTGGCGCAGTTGAAGAGATATTTTTTCATGTGAACCGGACAAATGACGCTAAAGTTCCACTCGTCCGACATGTTTTCCTCCATATGTTACAAATGATATAGTACATGTGCTCTACCATCTCACCTCCAGCTGCTTTAAAAAGTTTTTATTCTGTCTGCACCAGCAGTTACCTTGTTTTTGTCTAGCTCGGGGGGAAGGACTTTTCTTCTATCATCGTCCGTTGTGTGGAGTGGAGTGGCCAGTACCGTTGTCAGTCTGCCTGCCTGACAACGGTACTGGCGTCGTCATCGCCGATTGACAGTCTGCAGGCATTATTCTTCCAAATTATCAGTATGGACTGCGGCTCTACTAAAACCTTCGGACATGTTTCCAGCAGAAGCAACTCTCCATTTCCTCGGTCAGTTGCTTCTCGTGCTCTTTCTTTTCATGTCCAAGAGATCAGGTCTTTTCTCCTCTTTTCCGTACGTAGAGCTCACGAATAGCTCTCATAGTTGCAGCGTTACCTGGTGAGCTTCTTTCTTTGCTGCATGTGTCTGCCTGCACTTTCTATCAAACCAGGGGTTTTCATAGATTCCCTAGTTCCACTGCGCATTGTTGGTCATCAGCTCACAAAATCCGTACAAACCTTAAGCGACGTAGACTCGGAGAAGTCACATCATTCATCATTCAGCCTAGAGAATCAAAGACACACAACAGGCACCCCCTTCGCAGTCACATTTCACAACAATTTCGAAAAATGATGAATACCCTCTGCCCGACATCCATCCATCCATTGGGCTTTCTTGAACCGCCCCTTTTTCGACTGGAGGCACGTTTCCACTCCGGGCTCAACTTCAAACTTCATTCCAATCAAAGTTGTCGCCGCCAATGAGAGTTAACCGCAGGAGGCGTGTTGTGCATTCCTTCGCGTTGCCTCTGACAGCATGCACGGTTGGATGGACTCTCACTCGAATCCATCTTACCTCGTAGTCATAATTAAAAACTCTGCACATTAGCATATCATATCGGGCAGATCTACCGAAGCCCAAATGCCGACCAATCCAGTTCCATTGTGTCTGGACGAAGGAAAAACTCCGTCCAAGTGACGTAACAACTTTGTGTCCACCATTTAACCCACCATCACGCGGTTGTGCGCTCACCATGCATTCGCGACATGAGTCACCGATATGGGTGTCCATGTTCTACACAGCAGAAGTTCTTGTCCCCGACCCGAGAGTCCGGCCGACCAGCCAAGGCGAGTTGTGGTGCGGTGTGTGCGCGCACTCTCCTCCATATTGCATGTGTGGTATGCTGCAGCGTTGCATACGTATAGGCGTGTCGGATTCCAGATAATTATACTTTATGGCCACCACGATAAGGTGGCCAACTACAGGGCAGCAACACGTAACACCAGTTGTTGCGTTGTCCGACATTCAAGTGGAACTAGCAACAAGAATAACAACAGTGCGCGCGAGTGAGTGAGAAGACGCAGTTTCCAAGTGACATGGACACGGTCCCTTGCAGGAACACGAAACGGGCAGTGACCACCGCCAGCCGAGTGCGCGGCCCGACACACATGTGTGCCGGTGTGAGTGCGTTTGTGTTGTGTGGAGAAGAAAAATCATTGTCAACGTGGGGCGGTGAGTGGTCCGTTCAGACACCCGACCCAAAGGATATTTCAACTTTTCTTCTGACCGGGAAATCGCCGGCCTATCAGGAACAGCAGTGTCAGGCTCGAGAAGAAGTGACCCAAAGTGGTAATAATTTGCAGAGTCCACTGCGGAGCGTACCCATACACCAGGCGGTGCGGTATGGTACCGAACAACAACTCATTTTCATATTGCGTGCCTTGAAGCCATCACCAGTGTGGTTGTCCGAAAAGTGAACGGGTGAGCGGGCACAGCGCGGTGCTGTCGGTGCGGTGGCGATGGCTGGTGGTGCCTATTGTTTGCGCGTTGGATTTGAAGAACGAGCCGAGCAGCACATGCATCTGCATTTCTTGGCATTATACGGCGAGTACGGGCGCATACGGCCGCCACCGACGCGTTCTGCGTTTCGAGATAACGTAGTGGCACGCAAAGCGATTTACCCGCAGAGAAGTCCTGCTGGAAGAATGACACTGGCGGCAGCGGGCGGCACAGAGGTGTAGATCTCTGTGAGTGACCAAATTATGGTCTTTGGCGGAGGTCTTGTTAGAGATATACACACACGAGTGCACGTTATCTTCGCTGGCGAACTGGCACTGATGCTGACCAAAGCAAATGACACTGCCAGCCAAAGAGTATGGAATTCATTTCCTGCAGCCGTGTTGGATAACGACGACGACGATGGGGGGAATGTGGTTTGTGCGACGTTTCATTTCATCTAATGAAATGTCATACAGCAAGAGAAATTGGCTATATCTTGAAATGCCGCCGCGCTGTGCCGAGCAATGGCAATGACCTGATAGGGTGCAGGTTTTCAATCAGAAAAGTTTACCGCAAGACCCAAAGTTTTCGTTTTCTTAAAATTCCATGATAGCATATAGTCAAAGCACTCTTGCAGGTTTACAGCTGGTGACCAAGAGCCACGTTTTACCTTCCATTCAAGTTCGTCTTCATTGTAGCAGCGGCTGCAATATAGTGAACCAAATGCCTTTACTTAACCCATTTTTGTAAGCCTTGGACGATGGTTAAAGCAAAATGTATGTTGTGGTGGTCCGTGGCGTTGTGGGTATGTGCGTCGACCCGAACCTCGAAGTCGTGGGTTCGATTCCAGCTCTGAGCGACAAAAATAATTTTCACGGCCCCACCTCTTCCGAGTCACTGACAATGCTCAAAGAGTATTTTCTGTCTAGAAAAAGCTTCCCAAACTTGGCCGTTCGGAGTCGGCATAAAACTGTAGGTCCCTTGCACTCGTGTGAGAACAATAGCACTCACAACACTAGTGGTTGCTGAGAAGCTAGGCCCTGGCCCTCTATGGGCTGTAGCGCCACTCATATTATTATTATTGTTGAGAAATGGTCGAAGAAATGAAACACCTTACGCGCGATTAATACATGTTATTTATTCGAAGAGTTGTAGCCAAGTGACAGAGATCATGATTTTGTTAACATATATATTCGATATAATTGAGTTAGTATGCAAGAGTGGAACGTAGAATGTAAACTAGAAAAAACATAGAACTTAGAGAGAGAGAAAGAGTACACAAGTATAGTTGACTAAGTGAGTGAAAGTGAAGATTACAAATATTGATAAGAGTCTAACAGCAGGATATGTATATGACAGTTTAACTTTTATCCGTTCCCCAACAATTATTATTAGTATGTTAAGCGAACTACACTGAAGTTGGTAGACCGTTTCTTTAAGCTTGCTAAAACAGGTCTACTTGGATGTATCAAAATACGTAGGGAGGTGACAGATATTACTTTCGAATGAGTTGTCAACAGAGGAAGAGACATTATCTACAATGGTTAGAGTGCATCTATGGAGCTGACGGAATTGAGCTCTAAATTATTAATTATCGGGTATACGGGCAGAAACTTAAATAAAAATAGATGCCTTGAATTTACCACCAAGTCCAGTCATCCTGATTTCATATCTTTTAAATTATTTCAAAATTTACGCAGCTTTGCCACCCTAACTCGTGAATGGTATTGAAACTTCTTCAGCAGCTACAAGGAGACCCACTCGCGCTGAGTCTATTAACCAAGCATTCTGGAAATGACCTATATAACCTATGTACACCCAGCATTCCAACATCGGCACATACAGCCACAAACCTATTGAGGGCACGCTATAGTGCCGTCTGCGTAGATTTAAGGATAAGTAAGCCATCGCAATGTGAAACATTCCACGTCTCGGTTGTGCTTCAACATCTAGTACATATCTACCATGAAAACTAGAGGTGACAAGACTAGAAGCTTAACGCCCATGGTGAAAAGTGTTGGTTTAACACCGCTTACTCGAACGCAATTGTGTACAGAAGCGACCCTCAAAAGAGGAACATTAGCACAGAACACTCCAGAGTTTACCTCGAGGAACTCGATCGTATGCCTTTTCAAAATCGAAAGGTTTGTTATAATCCCAGCCCTTCTCTGGTTGTTGTTAGAGCGAAAATTTGATTGGTGTATTGCTTGATAGAAAAAATTCTTACAAATTTAGTACAAATACAAATCCATCGAAACGGTTGATTTACATCACATTCCGAAGCCAATACGTGATTTCCTTGTTCTTGGATCCTACCGATTATGGCATACGGCGAATCGACTGCGGAGGGAGTAACTTGCATCCGCAATCGAAGTTCGACTCCATTGAAGAATCGGTCGAATGAACTATACTATCGGTCCGCAAAACATCCCTATCGACTTCTTCTGTTTTGTGTCAATTTTGATTTTTCTGATTCAATTGTTCTAAAGAATAATTATTGAAAGTGTAAAAAACTATATTATGGACTCAAGCGCCTCTTTTTGTATTCAAAAGAGAAAGAAAATGATTCTAAGGACATTCGTTATAAAACCAGAAACAAAGGATGTCTAAACGATACAATATCAACAGATGTTCTTTTGTAATCGACATATATTACAGCTATCATAAAAGGTTGCACATATTTGGATGCGCATTCGTCGTGGGAAAGCGGCTAAGGTCGAAGGTCATCGACTTCAAACCGATAAGCGATCGCCTGGCTGTGATCCGCATCCAAGGCAGATTCTACAACATCAGCCTCATATGTGCACACGCCCCTACCGACGAAGCTGAAGACTCTGTCAAAGAGGATTTTTACGACCTCTTGGACGGTGCCTACGGAGCCTGTCCGGAGTACGATGTCAAAATCGTACTCGGAGACTCCAATGCTAAAATCGGTAAGGAAAACATCTTTGGCGGAGTGATCGGAAAGCACAGCCTCCACGACACGACAACAGACAACGGCTTCCGACTCACAGACTTTGCTACAGCACGTAATATGGTCATAAGTAGCACAAGGTTCCCTCGCAAAAAAATCCAGACAGCAACCTGGCGATCCCCGGATGGTCGAACCGCCAACCAAATCGACCATGTGCTTATTGACCGAAGACACGCGTCAAACATCCTGGATGTGCGAACATTCAGGGGGACAAACGTCGACTCTGACCACTTTCTTGTTGCAGCAAGATTCAGAGCTCGACTGTCCAATGTCAGAAAGCTGCACCAGCCGACAAAGAAAACTTTTGACATTGGACGCCTAAGCACACCGGAGATTGCCAGAGCCTACGAAGAACAACTAAGTGAGAGACTCTCCGGTATGCCTACGTCAAGTGCCAACGAGATGTGGTTGCATTGCCGCTCGGCCATCAAAGAGGTAGCGGAAACTACATTAGGCTACCTACCACCCCCGACAAGAAACCCGTGGTATGATGGCGAGTGTGAGCAGAAAAAACGTGCAACCGACGAGGCATACCAAAAAGCGCTGCAACGGAAAACAAGAGCAGCGCAAGAGGAGTACCGGGCTAGAAGACGGGAGGAGAAAAAGCTTCTACGCCTGAAGAAAAGGTCTCTCGCAACCTCCCAGCTCAAGGATATCGAAGAGTCTAGGGACAAGCAAAAAATACGGGTCTTTTACAAAAAAGCCAAAAGCCTGGCCACAGGCTTTAGGAAAGGCACCCAGGCTCTTCGAAATTGCGAGGGTAACCTAGTTACGGACCCCCAGGGAATAGTGGATGTGTTTAAGCAGCACTTCCAACAGCTGCTTAGCGGGCCTGACCAGGAGAGAGTGATAGGGAACCAGGAAATCCCAACTCCAGTCGACGAAGAAGTCCTCCCACCTAGCTTTGAAGAAGTCGGTACAGCCATTAAAAGGCTGAAGAACAACAAAGCCGCAGGCTCAGATGGTTTCCCACCGGAGCTTTTCAAAGCTGGGGGCAATGTAATGGTAGGGAGCATGCACCAAATCATTTGCCGAATTTGGGAAGATGAAAGCATGCCCGACGACTGGAATATCAGCTCCATATGCCCCATCCACAAAAAAGGCGATCCTACCTCCTGCAAGAACTACAGAGGTATATCCCTGCTCAATGTCGCCTACAAGATCCTATCCAGCGTACTGTGTGAACGTCTAACGCCGTTTTGCACCGCACTAATCGGCACGTACCAGTGCGGCTTCCGGCCCGGCAAATCGACTACAGACCAAATCTTCACACTAAGGCAGATCCTGGAGAAGACCAGCGAGTTTCAAATCGATACTCACCATCTTTTCATCGATTTTAAAGCCGCATACGACAGCATTCATCGCAAGGAGCTATTCGAAGCGATGGCCGAATTCGGGATCCCGGGAAAACTGATCCGGTTGTGTCGCACCACGCTAACACATACGCGATGCACCGTGCAGTTCGGTTCAAAAACCTCTGAACCGTTCGAAACCTGCACCGGATTTCGGCAAGGAGATGCGCTGTCGTGTGATTTCTTCAATCTGGTACTGGAGAAGATAGTGCGGAGGGCAAAAGTCAACACGGAAGGCACTATCTTCTACAAGTCAGTCCAGCTGTTGGGATACGCTGATGACATCGACATTGTCGCGCGGTCCCAACGTGCCATCGTGGAGGCTTTCACGGCAATTGAGGAACAGGCGAAACGAGCTGGTCTTAAGGTCAACGAGGACAAAACAAAATATATGCTGTCGAGCAATCAACGATCCGCCGCACACCACTTAGGCCAAAACGTCACAATCGACACCTACAATTTCGAGGTAGTAAAGGAGTTTGTCTACCTCGGGGCAAATGTAAACTCCACGAATGACATCGTAGTGGAGATCCGACGTAGAATCGCCCTTGGCAACCGATGCTACTTCGGTCTGTCAAAACAACTGGGCTCGAAACTCCTGACTCGAAGGACCAAGGTCATGCTCTACAAAACCCTTATCCTGCCAGTCCTACTTTATGGAGCCGAAAGCTGGACATTAAGTAAGGCTGCAGAGCTGATTCTTGGTGCCTTCCAAAGAAAAATTCTACGTCGGATATATGTGTAATAGTCACGATATTAAAAAAAACACAACACCAAATTCAAATATTTACATTCTTTATTTTCGCGTCTTTCCTTCACGGCGTCTCAGTCACAACTGACTTTATTTGCACTATTGCTCTCTTTGTTCCTTTTTCTCGTTATTCTCCCTTCAGGATTTCTCTCTTCTTTGTGGACTGCCACAACTCGGCGATCCTGACTCGAAATCGTCCCGATTTCCCCGAATGAACTTTTTCTTTTGATTTCCGTCCATGGTTTTAGGTTTGCCACCTCCCATATACCCTCATACGGAATTTGTCCTAACTGACAGCCTTCCACGTCTGTTACCACATACCTATCATTTTCTAACACTTTGAATATTCTGTACGGCCCCTTGAACTTTGGAATTATTTTCTTGCAGATACCGGCCCTGTTCTCATAATTCCTTATCATAACATAATCACCTAACTTATATTCTTTATGTGTTCTAGAACGATCCTTCAACACCTTACTTCGCTCCTGTTTGGAGGTTATTCTGTTGGCTGCTTGGGCTCTAGTCTGCATTAAATTCCTTTCTACGCTTAATCCACTATATTCTTTTAGATTTTCCTTCAGAAAGTCTACTATCATCCCTTTTTGTCCCACTCCGAACAGTAATTCACTTGGTGTCACTCCGGTACTTGCATGGATAACATTGTTCAATGCAAATTCTATTTTCGGTAACACACCATCGAGGGATGAACACATACCAGAGTTCGTTAGTTTCGCGATCATCGGCCCAAGACTCCTGTTAACTCTCTCGACCTGTCCATTGGCTTGGGGCGAACCAGTTGCAATTTTAACATGTCGCACATTGCAATCATCGAGAAAGCATTTAAAATCCTTGGAAGTGAAAGCACTCCCACGGTCCGAAACCAAAACCCTTGGGCGACTATAGTGAACGAAATAAGATCGTAAACAACCTAAGACCTCATTAGTACCGGTAGACCTAGTAGCGTACAGCTTAACATACTTGGTAAAGGCATCAATTACCAAAAACACGAACTTTTTCCTTGCATTCTTCAGTACAACTGGCCCGAAATGGTCCACATGAATCGTTTCAAAAGGGCAATTCCCTTTTGGAATACTATGCATGTATCCTTCTACCTTACCAAATTTAGGTGAAAAGGCGATACATTTGAGACAGTTTGCAATATACGTCATGACCTTCTCCTTAATTTTCGGAAACCAATATGTTTTCATTATTGCCCCCACGACCTTGTCTCGACCCAGATGGCCAATTTCATCATGATACAAGCGTATAACATTTTCTTCCATAGCTGAGGGAACGTAAAATAGAATTCTTTGTCCTATCTTCCTATATATCAAACCATTTCGCATTTCATAGAAACTGCTTTCAGCCTTCTCAAGCTGCTGTCTAATCTTAACAATGGATTCGTCTTTGTACTGCATTATCGATAAATTTTGTTCAAAGGTATTAGCTTCCAAGACTAAAATATTGGAAGTTCGGCTTAGCGCGTCGACATGCTGCATCCTTGTACCACTCCGGTGCTCTAGTGTGTATTCGTAATTCTGAAGCTCTAAGGCCCACCGCGATATTCTTGGATTAATCTCTTTTTTATTCAATGTTAACGTGAGCGAATTACAATCAGTTACGATTTTGAATTTCAAACCATGTAAATACACCCTAAACCTCCTTAGTGAGTAGATTATGGCTAAGGTTTCGAGCTCGAAACTATGGTATTTCGATTCAGGCTCCGTTGTTCTTTTAGAGAAATAAAAGACTGGATGAAACTTTCCATCCTTCTTTTTCTGCATGAGAATACCTCCAAAACCCAGGGAACTGGCATCGCAGTGAAGCTCTGTTTCGTCTCTCGGATCATATATCGCAAGGATAGGTGCTTCCACCAACTTCTGTTTCAACTTCTCAAAACAGTGAAGTTCTTCTTCGCCAAATCTGAACGTAGCATCTTTCTTTACCAACTTATACAGGGGTTGAGCTATAAGTGAAAATCCTTCTACAAATCTCCTAAAATAGGAGCAAAGCCCCAGAAAGCTATGAACTGCTTTAGCATTTTTTGGTATCGGGAAATTTGTGACTGAATCTATTCCTTTCGCATCAGGTTTAATACCGTACTTCGATACTGTATAACCTAGATAGTGAACCTCGGACTTCATGAACTGACATTTGTCTAACCTCAAGTCTAATTTATTTCTCACTAGCCTGTCGAAAACTTCTCTCATTATTTCTACGTGTTCCTCAACCGTTTCCGTAGCTATCATGATATCGTCGATATAAATTCTAACCTTTCCCATTCGCAGCAGATCCTCAAATACTCTATTCACATACCGCTGGAATTCAGATGGCGCGTTCTTTAAACCGAATGGCATTTTGAGATATTCAAATTGCCCTAGTGGTGTCACAAAGGAAGTATATTTTATGGACTCTGCGTCCATATGTACGTGATGAAACGCACTCTTCAGATCTAAAAGTGTGAAAATCGTTTTATTAACCAGCCCATCTAATAGGTCTTCTATTAACGGAATTGGATAGTTATCCTTAAGTGTGACCTTATTTAACGTTCTATAATCTACACATAATCGTATCTCTCCGTTTTTCTTCCTAACTAGAACAATGGGCGACGAATATTCGGATCTACTCGGTCTTATGACGCCCTGCTCTAACAATCGGTCTAGTATGATTTGCACTTGACCCTTTTCAAAAAACGACAACCTTCTCGGAGGGCAATGGAAGGGCCTGTCATTACTTAGCGTCAACTTCATTTTGCAAATCATTTCGGGAATCTCAGGACGATCGCAGTTCAAATAACATTCATCAAATAGTACATTAAACTTTTTTCTTAACTTTTCATCTACATTTACACTCATTTTACAATTATCTTCATTATCCATATCTATATTCATTAAATCTGAACATGCTAAGTCGTATTCTTCAACATTCAAAATTTCTTTTCTATCATTATTAATAATACTCTTTATACACTCTTTTTGTTTACATTTCGTTTTTAACACTTCATTATTCTTGTCATTATTAACAATTTTCATTCTTAACTCGGCTATTTTTAAAAAATCTCTGCCCAAAACTACAGAAATGTCCATTGTGCCATCCGGTACGACCAACAAATTTATATTAACTTCCTTTTTTCCAAACAATAAAACGCTTTCAATTTTTCCCAAAACAACTAAAGAGCTTTTATTCAAGCCAAACAAATTATTTGAATTCTTACATTTACTTATTAAAACGGGTGGCACAAATTTCCTTCTGATGAAGCTTACTGGGCTACCGGTATCAATTAGAGTTCCTAATAACAAATTACAACTAAAATGTGAACTCGAAAATATATAAAATAACTTCCTTACATATCCATGGTCTTCTAAATCTTCCTCAAGTTGAAGCACCTGGCGGTTACTGGTACGCTTCGGGCAATTGGCTGCATAGTGCCCCATCTCTGCGCATACATGACAAGCGCCCCGTTCCCTTCTTGGCTTAATGCACTCATTTGCCATGTGTCCAACGATGTTGCAGTTGTAACATCGTACAACTTTTGACGATGACTGTCCTGTAGCTGCAGATTGTTGTCGAGGAGCAGCTGGTTTGGACATGTGTATATTGTTGAAGGCCTGCAACAGTTCATTTTTGTTTCTGAACCGCTGCATCCTTGCTTGCGATTGTAAATACACATCTGGTATTCCGTCGATCAGGCATTCAAGGAGTTCCTCGTCATCCATCGACGCCTTATTGGCGAGGATTGTCTTCTCATGGAAGTACTGTTGAAAGTTTTCGTTGCACGACCATTTTCTACCCTCGGCAGCTTTTCTAGAAGTTAAACGTGTGGTGTGGTCCCCAAATATTGCTCTCATGTCCTCTAGAAGTTGAGCAGTAGGGATTATCATGAGATCGGTTCTTGAGTGGAACCACTTCAACGCCCTGCCTTTTAACCGGCACGAAATTAGGAGTCTCACCGCTCCATCTTCCAGGTTATATGCACTCTTTATATTTTGGAGTTGTGCCTCCCAATGAGCAAAATTATCACTTTCACCCGAAAACTCTGCCAACAAATCCTTTAGATTACTAATGTTCTCTTCCACGACACTCTTCACTTTATCGCTTACATTTCTTTGTCTTTCTTTTTCCATCCACTCATTTTCTTCACGCAACATTTTATTTTCTCTCTTTATTAACTCTAATTCTCTCTTCATCAGTATCCACTCTTTTTTCTCCATTGCGCTCATTTTATATCCCTCGTCCTTCTTACATTTTGCACTCTTTATCTTCCTATTCACCCTCTCGTTATTTCGGTCATCTTCATTATCTTCATCATCTTCTTCATTTTCTTCATTTTCTTCATTCTCTTCATTTTCTCCCTCGTTATTTTGATGTCGCTCCATCTCACTGCGTGAATCGCTGAACTCCTCAGATTCCTCGTCGGCAAGATCGTTGTGTGTGTTGCTTGTGTCTGGATACTCACCCCTATCTCTAACGGGAATTGAAATCAGACGAAGCAGCAAGTCGCCTTTATTTCCCGTTGTTTTCATCCCAAGAGTGCCAAGCCAATACTTAAGTTCAGCTGCCGTATACTTTTTTAGAACATCAACATCTGCCATCGTTTAGTTTGTGACGAATTTAAATGTTGCTAAATATGTAGATCACTTATCCCACTTCTGAGATGTAATAGTCACGATATTAAAAAAACAACACCAAATTTAAATATTTACATTCTTTATTTTCGCGTCTTTCCTTCACGGCGTCTCAGTCACAACTGACTTTATTTGCACTATTGCTCTCTTTGTTCCTTTTTCTCGTTATTCTCCCTTCAGGATTTCTCTCTTCTTTGTGGACTGCCACATATGGTCCCGTCTGCGAGGAAGGCGAATGGAGGAGAAGACACAACCGCGAACTCTACGAGCTGTACAAGGATGTGGATGTAGTCCGGAAGGCAAAAATCCGTCGACTACACTGGCTCGGCCACATCGAGCGATTTTGGAGTTGGAATGGCAAACCGACAGTTTCAGTTGTTCTCATCGAGGTTTTCAATAAAGATATTAAGAGAATATTCATCTACTCGCATCCGCAATCGAAGTTCGATAAGTCAAGGATTGAAAACGTCACAAAATGTATGAAGTGCGGCTGAGTTAAATTTTTTATAATAGCATTTTTTCGCACTACTTCACCGACATCCACTTACTTTCTGGATTGCGTTTTCTATAATAGGAAAATATGCGGATGCGAAAATTTTCCCACCGCAGTCGATCCACCAGATTCTATAATCGGCATGATTATGAAATTACTCTGTCCTAAAATGTCTAACAGCAGTCATTAATATATTCGGAATACGGAGCAATGGGGCCCGAGAGAGATTATTTCTGCACTGTGAATAATAATACATTTCCCATTCTTGTATTCACATATTCTGGTCCGTGGCGTCGCAGGTTTGATCCCTGGTCTGTGCCACAAAAATAATGTTCACAACCCCACCTCCTTCGAGTCACTGACAATGCTCAAGGAGTATTTCCTGTCTTGAAAAAAGTCGGCATAAAACTGCAGGTCCCTTCCACTCGTGGCAGCGATGTTTAAGACGAACTGCTATTTGAATATTGTCATAAAGAGGGGAGCTGTCTTTTATCTAATTTGTTTAATACTATTTTCGACTTCCTCTTGCGCAAGACTTGACGAACATACCCACCACGTCACAAGATTGAAAGTTTTTGATTAACAGAATTATGTGAGAGGACCGCAATTGATGTGGAGCACCAAAGTTGGGAGTAATAATAGTCATCTTAGTGGAACAAAAACCAGGCGACAAAAACTCGCGCGAGTTACGTGCCCTTCTTACTTGAATCGCCATGGCACTTGAATCTATAATTTGATTTGCAACCGCAATAACTAACCCAACTCGAATTTAAGATTCGATTTCTCTTTCTAATCTCCTCACGCAGCTGTAGCCTCAATCTACGATCAATGTATTCAAATGAGTCCATCGAAGAAAAGATCCCCCTTACATCCGCATGTACAATTACAAGACATTCCATAGGTCACAGCTCCTTCTATAGTCATCCATAATCATTCAAATACTAATTTCCCGAAACGCACAATTCGTGACCACCCCTATCGCTGATTATCTGCACCCAAGACAGTAGTCCTCTGACCACATTAGACCTTAGCAAAACTGCTAGCCGTATCGGATAACCGAATTGGGTACTGAATGTGTTTCACGACATGATGCTTATGAAACCGGAATAAAGTGTCGACTCGTTGTGCAGGCGTGGTCCCCAGTGTGCCCCCCATTCCGACTATTGTTGCTTGGGTTATGATCATCGAAATTGTCCGCTCCCAGTGCCGATTTCAAATATCAGCACTTAACAAGAGCGCCAACAACACGGCCCACAAACAGAAATGCACTCCAATTATGTAGTCCGGTGTTGAATTACACGATCCGATCACTTGCCATGGCCCCGAAACGAAAACAGAAACAACAACCGAAAACGGGAGGAGGAGGAGAAGATGGGAGCCGTTGATGGTGAAGAAGAATACGAGGACGACGGAGAGGAGGCAGAAATGTTCCTGCCTCCTGACAACGCCAATTGCTTTGAGTCCAAGTAGTTGCACTGCCTCTCCCAGCCGCTGATGGCATTCTCCAGCCGAGCCAAGTGCAATCTGCAATACTTCCTCAGCGCGCGGTCGCGCAATCAATGCTTACTCCATCTCATTTCATCCATCGGCGCAGAATGGCGGCGGGCATGGGGCGGAATACACCAGATCCTGGAGCAAATTCGAATTACATCGTGATTTGGAGCAGGCACCACTGCCACAGAGGCACCATCGCTAGCACCAGTATCACCACCAGCACCAGCAGCTCCAACAGCAGAATCTCCTCATTTCACTTTGATCTCGTTTAAGAGCGGCATCTCGAGGCAAACGGCTGTTGCTCCGTGTGTGCAAGAAAATTAGTTTCCTACAAAACTAATCAAGTGCATCGATGATGATCATCATCGTCATGGAGACGACTGCGACTCCAACTCCGACGACGACGAAGATGATGATGACGAAGACAACGCGAACGGCGGAGAAGGGGGCGTACTCCGCGCGCCGGTACCAAGGAGTTGGTGGCTCTGCGAACCAACGTACACCGAGGGGCCAAGATAAGAGCGCACAGGCCCGTGAGTCTGACTCTGACTGGGTGTGCGGAGTGTTGGTGGTTCAATTCGTGAAGTAATTACTATAATTACCTTTGAGGTAGATTTAACAAAATGATGGTTGCTGCTCGTCGATGGACTCTTCGTCTTCGAATTGGGGAGGTGGAGCAGACTTGCAGTCCGAAAGGACTCCACTCTGCCGCCGCTGCTGCTTCCTCCACCATAATTTGTGCATCTTGTTTAAATTGTTTTCGGAGGCCTCGGCTGGGAGGTGGAGTAGGCCGTCTTGTATGCCGGCGATTGGTTTTCATCAGAGTAGTAATTCTAGAATTTCGAAAAGAAAAAAAAAACGCAAAAAATGCATCAAAACTCATTCCCCGTCATTTTTAATCGCGTCTTGGCCAATAAAGAATAAAATTGGTGGACGAATGGAGGACCCAGCCATGATGATTAAATTGAGGAAAATGCAGTCACGTGACTTTTTGCTATAAGCCGGCTGTGGTTAGCAAGATGGATGTCAATTTAAGGAACTCGGCGCAGGGGGTTTGTCTTGAAATGCGATGTTGTGTTGAGAGTGCTTAATATTTAAGCTGAATGAAATGAGGGCTGATGAAAACGATGCAGTTTTCTGCGGTTCCATATGTTTTTTCTGTTCCGTGGAGACTTTGTGAACATGTTTTGTTTCAGAAATTTCTTAATTCCATAAGTTCGTAGATCGGACTTTCACCTCGTTTGTGGAAAATAAAGATTTTTATTTATATCATCTTAAGATGGAGCATTGAATTAAATGACAAAATTTCAGTGCATTATTATTATATTTCATTAATAATAATAATAGGCCAGTGCCTAGCTTCTCAGCAACCAATCGTGATGTGCGTGCTGTTGTTCTCTCATGAGCGGAAAGGACCTACAGTTTTATGCCGACTCCGAAAGGCCAAGTTTGTTTTGTATTTTCTAGACAGGAAATACTCTTTGAGCATTGTCAGTGATATGAAAGAAGTTAGGCCGTGAAAAGTTATTGTTTTTAATGTCGTTCAGACCAGCGGTCGAGCCTACAACATCGTGGTCCAAGTGCGTTGGAGTCGACGCACATACCCCCAACGCCACGACTTTGTGAAGTTAATCTTGAAATCAAAATACAAATAAAAAAACATTTACACTTATTCATAGAAAATTAACGAGCGATGCGCGATTTTTTGGAAACGTTGATGTTAATATGTTCGTTTTCCGAATTTCATTTTCAATGTTGAAGTGCCGGAGTGCGATGTTAATCAAAATGTGCCACAATGGCCCTATAATTCCCCTTCGGCAGCGCTAGGTTCCACATTGCTTCTTTTAAATCGGGAATCAAATTGTCATGATGTTGGGGATAGTATGGATAGTAGTTGAGGACTCAACAATTATATACATAAGGAGGCTTAATTCAACTTTAAAGCCAGACCAGAAAATCGTCTTTCCCCTAGTTTCGTTGATTTTCGTTTAGTTTCCATTACTTTTTCTTACTTGAGTGACAGTGAATCAGTTCAATTCAATTCATTGTCACTCAAGTAAGAATCTACTCACTTAAATTACATTCTGTGTTGTGTAAGTTCCCAAAGGCGAGAATTATAGTAACTTTACAGTTTATAGATGCTACTTGCCTCCTGGCCACATTTCATTCGGTTCTGCATTAAGTGTTAGGCAATTATAATTGAACTTCTAATTGTATGCTGCATAGATTTGGTGATGTGTTTTCCAAAGGAGAGTGGTCAGGCAAGTGACTTCCAGGTATCCTCATGTCGACGGTTTCGTTTTCAGCAGTTATACTAAAAGTTTGCTTCATTGTGTGCCTTGTGCAAAATGGCTGATGTCTCAGTCAATAGAGACATTTGTGCGACATCTGAAAGTAAACTCTGCAAACTTCTTTAACATCAATCAACAACATCTACCAACGACCCTTGAAAGGAAATATAACAATGATGTTCAATTGGGCGCACTGTTTTCTGGCTTGATTCTAATTGCTTTAGTTGGGCCATCGCACAAGCCAAGATCTGTGACATAAGTTCTCAAGTCATTCAATGAGTGACTAGTCGAAATGGAACAAAATTGGTATAATGACGCTTTTGAAAGTGGCCGAATATTTTCATTCAGCATAATACCGCTTTGGTTAATCGCCAATGCCTCAATTTTGCACTATTTGTAGTGCTATGTGCGTTATATTAATTAAGCTTTGTTCGATATCCTGAAAGTTGAAATTTGAAAACGAAATTGACAATTTGACCATTGTTGGTCCATTGTGGTACCCAATGACGTTAATTCTATTCCACCTGCTAATGGCGACTGGACCAGATTTGAAAGCCAAATAAAAACCTTAGCTTTCACTGGGATTCAAGCCTGTACCCATGTTATATATATAATCAAGTGCAGACACTCAACAATCATCGCCAGTTTATATATAATTAATAATTTATCTCCAGGTGCATGCCTGACAGTTGTTGACATATCCTTGGCGGACAGACTTAGTCGCGTGATTGGCGTAACCCTGCAAAAAAGTGCTTTAAATACAGCATTCGATATAACATCGCAAAATAGTTTAGCTCTACTATACCAATTTGACACATAGTCCTCTAGCACAATGTCACGTCACATCTATGGCATATCATTTCTTAAACTTAAAACGGCTGCCCAATTCGAGAAGGCATAGGTGACGGTTTGTAGTTAGTTTTATTTTAATGCGCCTGTGGCGACGGAAATATAGGTCCAATGATGAGGGTTCAATAATTGATCGGCAACTAAAAAGCTTCGTAGGACTTGCACTTGTAATTAGATGCTTCTTTTGGTTATCAATGTGGTCGAACTAGTGGCACTAGACTGATTTCCAAACACAGTTAGCAACTTCAATCTAAAAAGTAAGTAAAGTAATGAGAACACAAAGAAGACCATATTAGACTATGAAAGTATGGACCAATATGAAGCTATTTGTACAACAGATACACGATTGACAGCTTGCAATGATTTGAAAACGGGAACGACTTAAGCCAATAAGGCAGTCGAGCATAACCCTGACTTCGGTGAAAGAAGTTTAATATCCAAGAGTAATACAATTCAGAGATAAACGGAGTTCAGCACTCTAATCTAGGCGGGCAAATCCTGGGGTGTAATTGCGTTACAATCGAGACGACTATCATCCATTCGATACTCTTCAGTGATATCGTCGATGATTTGCTTCAAGTAAGACCATCACTATCGTCTCTTCTATTGTTTATTTTGTACACAGCTTGGGAACTCTGAAAACTATATCTGTCACGCACAAATGACATCTGTGCTTCCATTGTTCTAAAATTTCATCAACACATTCTCAATTCAGCTTGTTACTCTGAAATCATCACGCGAGTGTGGAACAATATATGTATCTAATTATTCATATTTAATATAAAACCGACACTGAAATAGCAGTCGTCGAGACGATAGTTAATGACGGCTTTCAGCTTACGTGAAGCAGGCAAAACGACATTGTTCGGACGATTAGGTTTTTTATGCTTACATGAAGCAAAACTGTCGTCAGAACTAGAGCAATGGAGTCCATGGTGCACAAACTTAGCAGCAGTGCAGTTGAATGGTATTCAGACGGATCGAGAACTGCTAAGGGAACTGGGGCAGACAGTCGAGCTATTATTAATCCAGTTGATTCCTCCAACATTCAATCTGCTGATATCAGAATGCCTACAGAAGCATAAAGAGCTGAGTGGGTGAAACAATTTAAAGCATTGATGGATACCTTGCCATATGGGGAGAGAAGGAAACGAAACGGCTGACTGCTTGGCTATCATAACCTGTAATAGAGCATATTCTCTTAAAAAACAGTAAACAATAAAAAAGGAACCGGTGAGAAATCTGAAACAAAACTCATGTCATGAGCCTATGCGCAGCCCAAGAAACTCAAAGATTAGATTAGGTTATTGGGCTGCCAGCACACATTGTTGATCCCAACGACATATTGTGACTGGACCAGATGAATTTAGCTCCCACTTGGACTCGAACCGGGATCCGTATAACCAAGGGCAGACACTCTTAGATCAGTGTAAAGGAAACAGGTTGGCATATAATATCATATCAGAACAACCTATCCTTAAAGGGAACTGCAGACAGACGGAGCACTTGAGGAAATATTGGCATCAGTAGAAGTTATCTGCACATGTAGTAGAGAATCCAGGTTAGCAAACACATACTGAGATTCCGTGATGATCTTGCCACAAAAGACAAGTACCTACTATAGAGGGAAGCTTTAAGAATGCTGTCCTGTGCATCCATCGAATCATTCACCCACCCATTCCTTACCACCATGAATGTCTGCCGTCTGGAGGAAAATTCTGTGTCGTCTAATCTTCTGACGTTCAGATGGTCCACACGTTGCTTTAAATTTCCAACATATTCCAAGCGCCTCCAAACAGGATCCAAAGCGGATGACACTAATTTTCGCTAAACTTCGTTCCGTAGTATCTGACTAAAATTCTCTTGCAAATCCTAAATTTCTATCTTAATCGGACCGGCACCACGTCATTTGCGAACCACTTTCATTATCTGTTTGACCATACCCGTCCAAATCAAAAGCACTAGTTCACTTAAGCATCCTTTGGCAATAAATCATGATCCTCGAAAGGTAATCCGGCACACAGAAGTGATCCGCATCTGGATGAAACATCTGTCGCTGTGCCTATGCGCGACCGCCTTTTGATCGATCGAGTCTATTAGATTAAAATTAAGCAACATCGTGGGGGCATCTACATGACATACATGGACATGTCTAGCTCCACAGGATCGATGGCGCAACAGCGCCTACACACGACTCCAAGGAGTCAACAGTAAATGAGCGACTCTGGTGATTTCTACTGTTTGGCAAGCCGCCTTGAAGTTGGCCAGAGCCTGTGCGTGCGTCTGAGTGTGTGTGTGGTGCGCCAGCCTATGCGAAACGCATTTCATAACGCAACACGATTGATGGATACATTATTACGATTCCGGTTTCAGATTGTTGTTATAAATTTATTGAGACGAATGTGAGTCATAATTCTCGGTTTGATCACTTTGACAGACCGATCTGGGATTTATCTTCGGTTTTGTTGCTTACGCAGCTTCGCTGGCGGTTCATAATTCAATGGTATCGACAATTGCTAAATCTGTGGACATTGCACGGTGGGTACTGAGACGTGGTTTGTTGGCGTCACTTGTGTAAGATTGTTAGTCTGACAATGGATTAGTGGACGATTGGGTCTAGGGTGTGAGGAGAAAATGTGGAATCAGCCCAGCGTCCATCCCGTCTTTGTAGTGCGTCTCTTTGGAGATATTGCAGAATGTGACTGTAATCCTTGATAATTACTGCACAAAGAAATTACTCACGAAGCTAGGCATGAGGTTTATTCTCATGAACTTGACATCTGCACTGACACAAGGTAGCATTAATCGATCTTGCCCTTGGATATTTTTGAGTGATGTACATATGTGACAAAGAGTGCTTCATTCCACTCTAAAGGCATTTGACAGAAACATTGTGAGAAAGTGCTTCGGCGAAGCATTTAATGGACAGTATGCAGTCCGAAGCACTTTCTGCACACTACCAGCTGTCCACAAAGTCCTTAGCCAAAGCACTTTCTGGACACTACCAGGTGTCCACAAAAACCTTCGCCGAAGCAGTTTCTGGACATTACCAAAACCGAAGCACTTTCTGGACACTACAAGCTGTCCACAAAGTCCTTCGTCGAAGCAGGTTCTGGACACTACCAGCTGTCCACAAAGTCCTACGCCAAAGCATTTTATGGACACTACCAAAACCGAAGCACTTTCTGAACACTGCCAGCTGTCCACAAAGTCCTTCGCCGGAGCATTTTATGGACACTACCAAAACCGAAGCACTTTCTGGACACTACTAAAACCGAAGCACTTTCTGGACACTACCAGCTGTCCACAAAGTCCTTGGCCGAACCAGTTTCTGGACACTACCAAAACCGAAGGACTTTCTGGACACTACTAAAACCGAAACACTTTCTGGACACTACCAGCTGTCCACAAAGTCATTCGCCGAAGCAGTTTCTGGACACTACCAAAACCGAAGCACTTTCTGGACACTACCGGCTGTCGACAAAGTCCTTCGCCGAAGCATTTTATGGACACTACCAAAACCGAAGCACTTTCTGGACACTACCAGCTGTCCACAAAGTCCTTCGCCGAAGCAGTTTCTGGACACTACCAAAACCAAAGCCCTTTCTGCACACTACCAGCTGTCCTGTGCGTGCGTCTGAGTGTGTGTGACACTACCAAAACCGAAGCACTTTCTGGACACTACCAGCTGTCCACAAGGTCCTTCGCCGAAGCAGTTTCTGAACACTACCAACACCGAAGCACTTTCTGGACACTACCAGCTGTCCAGAAACTCCTTCGCCGAAGCATTTTATGGACACTACCAAAACCGAAGCACTTTTCGGACACTACCGGCTGTCGACAAAGTCCTTCGCCGAAGCATTTTATGGACACTACCAAAGCCGAAGCACTTTCTGGACACTACTAAAACCGAAGTACTTTCTGGACACTACCAGCTGTCCACAAAGTCCTTCGCCGAAGCATTTTATGGATACTACCAAAACCGAAGCACTTTCTGGACACTACCGAAACCGAAGCACTTTCTGGACACTACCAGCTGTCCACAAAGTCCTTCGCCGAAGAATTTTATGGGCACTACCAAAACCGAAGCACTTTTTGGACACTACCAGCTGTCCACAAAGTCCTTCGCCGAAGCAGTTTCTGGACACTACCAAAACCGAAGCACTTTCTGGACACTACCGGCTGTCGACAAAGTCCTTCGCCGAAGCATTTTATGGACACTACCAAAGCCGAAGCACTTTCTGGACACTACTAAAACCGAAGTACTTTCTGGACACTACCAGCTGTCCACAAAGTCATTCGCCGAAGCAGTTTCTGGACACTACCGAAACCGAAGCACTTTCTGGACACTACCGGCTGTCGACAAAGTCCTTCGCCGAAGCATTTTATGGACACTACCAAAGCCGAAGCACTTTCTGGACACTACTAAAACCGAAGTACTTTCTGGACACTACCAGCTGTCCACAAAGTCCTTCGCCGAAGCATTTTATGGATACTACCAAAACCGAAGCACTTTCTGGACACTACCGAAACCGAAGCACTTTCTGGACACTACCAGCTGTCCACAAAGTCCTTCGCCGAAGAATTTTATGGGCACTACCAAAACCGAAGCACTTTTTGGACACTACCAGCTGTCCACAAAGTCCTTCGCCGAAGCAGTTTCTGGACACTACCAAAACCGAAGCACTTTCTGGACACTACCGGCTGTCGACAAAGTCCTTCGCCGAAGCATTTTATGGACACTACCAAAGCCGAAGCACTTTCTGGACACTACTAAAACCGAAGTACTTTCTGGACACTACCAGCTGTCCACAAAGTCATTCGCCGAAGCAGTTTCTGGACACTACCGAAACCGAAGCACTTTCTGGACACTACCGGCTGTCGACAAAGTCCTTCGCCGAAGCATTTTATGGACACTACCAAAGCCGAAGCACTTTCTGGACACTACTAAAACCGAAGTACTTTCTGGACACTACCAGCTGTCCACAAAGTCCTTCGCCGAAGCATTTTATGGATACTACCAAAACCGAAGCACTTTCTGGACACTACCGAAACCGAAGCACTTTCTGGACACTACCAGCTGTAAACAAAGTCCTTCGCCGAAGCATTTTATGGACACTACCAAAACCGAAGCACTTTTTGGACACTACCAGCTGTCCACAAAGTCCTTCGCCGAAGCAGTTTCTGGACACTACCAAAACCGAAGCACTTTCTGGACACTACCGGCAGTCGACAAAGTCCTTCGCCGAAGCATTTTATGGACACTACCAAAACCGAAGCACTTTCTGGACACTACCAGCTGTCCACAAAGTCCTTCGCCGAAGCACTTTCTGGACACTACCAACACCGAAGCACTTTCTGGACACTACCAGCTGTCCACAAAGTCCTTCGCCGAAGCATTTTATGGACACCACCAAAACCGAAGCACTTTTTGGACACTACCAGCTGTCCACAAAGTCATTCGCCGAAGCAGTTTCTGGACACTACCGAAACCGAAGCACTTTCTGGACACTACCGGCTGTCGACAAAGTCCTTCGCCGAAGCATTTTATGGACACTACCAAAGCCGAAGCACTTTCTGGACACTACTAAAACCGAAGCACTTTCTGGACACTACCGGCAGTCGACAAAGTCCTTCGCCGAAGCATTTTATGGACACTACCAAAACCGAAGCACTTTCTGGACACTACCGAAACCGAAGCACTTTCTGGACACTACCAGCTGTCCACAAAGTCCTTCGCCGAAGAATTTTATGGGCACTACCAAAACCGAAGCACTTTTTGGACACTACCAGCTGTCCACAAAGTCCTTCGCCGAAGCAGTTTCTGGACACTACCAAAACCGAAGCACTTTCTGGACACTACCGGCTGTCGACAAAGTCCTTCGCCGAAGCATTTTATGGACACTACCAAAGCCGAAGCACTTTCTGGACACTACTAAAACCGAAGTACTTTCTGGACACTACCAGCTGTCCACAAAGTCATTCGCCGAAGCAGTTTCTGGACACTACCGAAACCGAAGCACTTTCTGGACACTACCGGCTGTCGACAAAGTCCTTCGCCGAAGCATTTTATGGACACTACCAAAGCCGAAGCACTTTCTGGACACTACTAAAACCGAAGTACTTTCTGGACACTACCAGCTGTCCACAAAGTCCTTCGCCGAAGCATTTTATGGATACTACCAAAACCGAAGCACTTTCTGGACACTACCGAAACCGAAGCACTTTCTGGACACTACCAGCTGTAAACAAAGTCCTTCGCCGAAGCATTTTATGGACACTACCAAAACCGAAGCACTTTTTGGACACTACCAGCTGTCCACAAAGTCCTTCGCCGAAGCAGTTTCTGGACACTACCAAAACCGAAGCACTTTCTGGACACTACCGGCAGTCGACAAAGTCCTTCGCCGAAGCATTTTATGGACACTACCAAAACCGAAGCACTTTCTGGACACTACCAGCTGTCCACAAAGTCCTTCGCCGAAGCACTTTCTGGACACTACCAACACCGAAGCACTTTCTGGACACTACCAGCTGTCCACAAAGTCCTTCGCCGAAGCATTTTATGGACACCACCAAAACCGAAGCACTTTTTGGACACTACCAGCTGTCCACAAAGTCCTTCGCCGAAGCAGTTTCTGGACACTACCAAAACCGAAGCACTTTCTGGACACTACTAAAACCGAAGTACTTTCTGGACACTACCAGCTGTCCACAAAGTCATTCGCCGAAGCAGTTTCTGGACACTACCAAAACCGAAGCACTTTCTGGACACTACCAGCAGTCCAGAAAGTCCTTCGCCGAAGCATTTTATGGACACTACCAAAACCGAAGCACTTTCTGGACACTACCAGCTGTCCACAAAGTCCTTCGCCAAAGCAGTTTCTGGACACTACCAAAACCGAAGCACTTTCTGGACACTACCAGCTGTCCACAAGGTCATTCGCCGAAGCAGTTTCTGGACACTACCGGCTGTCGACAAAGTCCTTCGCCGAAGCATTTTATGGACACTACCAAAACCGAAACACTTTCTGGACACTACCGAAACCGAAGCACTTTCTAGACACTATCCGATGTCCACAAAATCTTTCGCCGAAGCAGTTTCTGAATACTACACTACACTTTCTGGACACTACCAGCTGTCCACAAAGTCCTTCGCCGAAGCAGTTCCTGGACACTACCAAAACCGAAGCACTTTCTGGACACAACCAGCTGTACACAAAGTCCTTCGCCGAAGCATTTTATGGACACTACTAAAACCGAAGCACTTTCTGGACAATACCAGCTGTCCACAAAATCCTTCGCCGAAGCATTTTATGGATACTACCAAAACCGAAGCACTTTCTGGGCACTACCGAAACCGAAGCACTTTCTGGACACTATCCGATGTCCACAAAATCTTTCGCCGAAGCAGTTTCTGAACACTACACTACACTTTCTGGACACTACCAGCTGTCCACAAAGTCCTTCGCCGAAGCATTTTATGGACACTACCAAAACCGAAGCACTTTTTGGACACTACCAGCTGTCCACAAAGTCCTTCGCCGAAGCAGTTTCTGGACACTACCAAAACCGAAGCACTTTTTGGACACTACCAGCTGTCCACAAAGTCCTTCGCCGAAGCAGTTTCTGGACACTTCCAGCTGTCCACAAAGTCCTTCGCCGAAGCATTTTATGGACACTACTAAAACCGAAGCACTTTCTGGACACTACCAGCTGTCCACAAAGTCCTTCGCCGAAGCACTTTCTGGACACTACCAAAACCGAAGCACTTTTTGGACACTATCTACTGTCCACAAAGTCCTTCGCCGAAGCATTTTATGGATACTATTAAAACCGAAGCACTTTCTAGACACTACCAGCTGTCCACAAAGTCCTTCGCCGAAGCAGTTTCTGGACACTACCAGCTGTCCACAAAGTCCTTCGCCGAAGGACTTTCTGGACACTACCAAAACCGAAGCACTTTCTGGACACTTCCAGCTGTCCACAAAGTCCTTCGCCGAAGCAGTTTCTGGACACTACCAGCTGTCCACAAAGTCCTTCGCCGAAGCACTTTCTGGACACTACCAAAACCGAAGCACTTTTTGGACACTACCTACTGTCCACAAAGTCCTTCGCCGAAGCATTTTATGGACACTACTAAAACCGAAGCACTTTCTGGACACTACCAGCTGTCCACAAAGTCCTTCGCCGAAGCAGTTTCTGGACACTACCAGCTGTCCACAAGGTCCTACGCCGAAGGACTTTCTGGACACTACCAAAACCGAAGCACTTTTTGGACACTACCTACTGTCCACAAAGTCCTTCGCCGAAGCATTTTATGGACACTACCAGCTGTCTACAAAGTCCTTCGCCGAAGCACTTTCTGGATACTACCAAAACCGAAGCACTTTTTGGACACTACCTACTGTCCACAAAGTCCTTCGCCGAAGCATTTTATGGACACTACTAAGACCGAAGAACTTTCTGGACACTACCAGCAGTCCAGAAAGTCCTTCGCCGAAGCATTTTATGGACACTACCAAAACCGAAGCACTTTCTGGACACTACCAGCTGTCCACAAAGTCCTTCGCCAAAGCAGTTTCTGGACACTACTAAAACCGAAGCACTTTCTGGACACTACTAAAACCGAAGTACTTTCTGGACACTACCAGCTGTCCACAAAGTCATTCGCCGAAGCATTTTATGGACACTACCAAAAGCGAAGCACTTCCTGGACACTACCAGCTGTCCACAAAGTCCTTCGCCGAAGCATTTTATGGACACTACCAAAACCGAAGCACTTTCTGGACACTACCAAAACCGAAGCACTTTCCGGACACTACCAGCTGTAAGCAAAGTCCTTCGCCGAAGCAGTTTGTGGACACAACCAAAACCGAAGCACTTTCTGGACACTACCAGCTGTCCACAAAGTCCTTCGCCGAAGCATTTTATGGACACTACTGAAACCGAAGCACTTTTTGGACACTACCTACTGTCCACAAAGTCCTTCGCCGAATTATTTTATGGACACTACCAGCTGTCTACAAAGTCCTTCGCCGAAGCATTTTATGGACACTACCAAAACCGAAGCACTTTCTGGACACTACCAGCTGTCCACAAAGTCCTTCGCCAAAGCAGTTTCTGGACACTACTAAAACCGAAGCACTTTCTGGACACTACTAAAACCGAAGTACTTTCTGGACACTACCAGCTGTCCACAAAGTCATTCGCCGAAGCATTTTATTTACACTACCAAAACCGAAGCACTTTCTGGACACTACCGGCTGTCGACAAAGTCCTTCGCCGAAGCATTTAACGGACACTACCAAAACCGAAGCAATTTCTGGACACTACCGGCTGTCCACAAAGTCCTTCGCCGAAGCAGTTTCTGGACACTACCAAAACCGAAGCACTTTCTGGACACTACCGGCTGTCGACAAAGTCCTTCGCCGAAGCAGTTTCTGGACACTACCAAAACCGAAGCACTTTCTGGACACTACCAGCTGTCCACAAGGTCATTTGCCGAAGCAGTTTCTTGACACTACCAAAACCGAAGCACTTTCTGGATACTACCAGCTGTCCACAAGGTCATTCGCCGAAGCAGTTTCTTGACACTACCAAAACCGAAGCACTTTCTGGATACTACCAGCTGTCCACAAGGTCATTCGCCGAAGCAGTTTCTGGACACTACCAAAACCGAAGCACTTTCTGGACACTACCGGCTGTCGACAAAGTCCTTCGCCGAAGCATTTTATGGACACTGCCAAAACCGAAGCACTTTCTGGACACTACCAGCTGTACACAAAGTCCTTCGCCGAAGCATTTTATGGATACTACCAAAACCGAAGCACTTTCTGGGCACTACCGAAACCGAAGCACTTTTTGGACACTACCTACTGTCCACAAAGTCCTTCGCCGAAGCATTTTATGGACACTACTAAAACCGAAGCACTTTCTGGACACTGCCAGCTGTCCACAAAGTCCTTCGCCGAAGCACTTTCTGGACACTACCAAAACCGAAGCACTTTTGGACACTACCTACTGTCCACAAAGTCCTTCGCCGAAGCATTTTATGGACACTACTAAAACCGAAGCATTTTCTGGACACTACCAGCTCTCCACAAAGTCCCTCGCCGAAGCAGTTTCTGGACACTACCAGCTGCCACAAAGTCCTTCGCCGAAGCACATTCTGGACACTACCAAAACCGAAGCACTTTCTGGATACTACCAGCTGTCCACAAAGTCCTTCGCCGAAGCACTTTCTGGACACTACCAAAACCGAAGCACTTTCTGGATACTACCAGCTGTCCACAAAGTCCTTCGCCGAAGCACTTTCTGGACACTACCGAAACCGAAGCACTTTTTGGACACTACCTACTGTCCACAAAGTCCTTCGCCGAAGCATTTTATGGACACTACTAAAACCGAAGCACTTTCTGGACACTACCAGCTCTCCACAAAGTCCCTCGCCGAAGCATTTTAAGGACACTACTAAAACCGAAGCACTTTCTGGACACTACCAGCTGTCCACAAAGTCCTTCGCCGAAGCAGTTTCTGGACACTACCAGCTGTCCACAAAGTCCTACGCCGAAGGACTTTCTGGACACTACCAAAACCGAAGCACTTTTTGGACACTACCTACTGTCCACAAAGTCCTTCGCCGAAGCATTTTATGGACACTACCAAAACCGAAGCACTTTCTGGACACTACCAGCTGTCCACAAAGTCCTTCGCCGAAGCACATTCTGGACACTACCAAAACCGAAGCACTTTCTGGATACTACCAGCTGTCCACAAAGTACTTCGCCGAAGCATTTTATGGACACTACTAAAACCGAAGCACTTTCAGGACACTACCAGCTGTCCACAAAGTCCTTGGCCGAACCAGTTTCTGGACACTACCAAAACCGAAGCACTTTCTGGACACTACCTACTGTCCACAAAGTCCTTCGCCGAAGCATTTTATGGACACTACCAAAACCGAAGCACTTTCTGGACACTACTAAAACCGAAGCACTTTCTGGACACTACCAGCTGTCCAGAAACTCCTTCGCCGAAGCATTTTATGGACACTACCAAAACCGAAGCACTTTCTGGACACTACGTTCTGTCCACAAAGTCCTTCGCCGAAGCAGTTGCGGGGCACTACCAAAACCGAAGCACTTTCTGGACACTACCAGCTGTCCACAAAGTCCTTCGCCGAAGCAGTTTCTGGACACTACCAGCTGTCCACAAAGTCCTTCGCCGAAGCACTTTCTGGACACTACGTACTGTCCACAAAGTCCTTCGCCGAAGCAGTTTCTGGACACTACTAAAACCGAAGAACTTTCTGGACACTACCAGCTGTCCACAAAGTCCTTCGCCGAAGCATTTTATGGACACTACCAAAACCGAAGCACTTTCTGGACACTACCAGCTGTCCACAAAGTCCTTGGCCGAACCAGTTTCCGGACACTACCAAAACCGAAGCACTTTCTGGACACTCTCTACTGTCCACAAAGTCCTTCGTCGAAGCATTTTATGGACACTACCAAAACCGAAGCACTTTCTGGACACTACCAGCTGTCCACAAAGTCCTTCGCCGAAGCAGTTTCTGGACACTACCAGCTGTCCAGAAAGTCCTTCGCCGAAGCAGTTTCTGGACACTAGCAAAACCGAAGCACTTTCTGGACACTACCAGCTGGCCACAAAGTCCTTCGTCGAAGCATTTTATGGACACTACCAAAACCGAAGCACTTTCTGGATACTACCAGCTGTCCACAAAGTCCTTGGCCGAACCAGTTTCCGGACACTACCAAAACCGAAGCACTTTCTGGACACTCTCTACTGTCCACAAAGTCCTTCGTCGAAGCATTTTATGGACACTACCAAAACCGAAGCACTTTCTGGACACTACCAGCTGTCCACAAAGTCCTTCGCCGAAGCATTTTATGGACACTACCAAAACCGAAGCACTTTCTGGATACTACCAGCTGTCCACAAAGTCCTTGGCCGAACCAGTTTCCGGACACTACCAAAACCGAAGCACTTTCTGGACACTCTCTACTGTCCACAAAGTCCTTCGTCGAAGCATTTTATGGACACTACCAAAACCGAAGCACTTTCTGGACACTACGTTCTGTCCACAAAGTCCTTCGCCGAAGCAGTTGCGGGACACTACCAAAACCGAAGCACTTTCTGGACACTACCAGCTGTCCACAAAGTCCTTCGCCGAAGCAGTTTCTGGACACTACCAGCTGTCCACAAAGTCCTTCGCCGAAGCACTTTCTGGACACTACCAGCTGTCCACAAAGTCCTTCGCCGAAGCAGTTTCTGGACACTACCAGCTGTCCACAAAGTCCTTCGCCGAAGCACTTTCTGGACACTACGTACTGTCCACAAAGTCCTTCGCCGAAGCAGTTTCTGGACACTACTAAAACCGAAGCACTTTCTGGACACTACCAGCTGCCCACAAAGTCCTTCGCCGAAGCATTTTATGGACACTACCAAAACCGAAGCACTTTCTGGACACTACGTACGCCGAAGCAGTTGCGGGACACTACCAAAACCGAAGCACTTTCTGGACACTACCAGCTGTCCACAAAGTCCTTCGCCGAAGCAGTTTCTGGACACTACCAGCTGTCCACAAAGTCCTTCGCCGAAGCACTTTCTGGACACTACGTACTGTCCACAAAGTCCTTCGCCGAAGCAGTTTCTGGACACTAGCAAAACCGAAGCACTTTCTGGACACTACCAGCTGGCCACAAAGTCCTTCGTCGAAGCATTTTATGGACACTACCAAAACCGAAGCACTTTCTGGACACTACGTACGCCGAAGCAGTTGCGGGACACTACCAATACCGAAGCACTTTTTGGACACTACTAGCTGTCCACAAAGTCCTTCGCCGAAGCAGTTTCTAGACACTACCAGCTGTCCACAAAGTCCTTCGCCGAAGCAGTTTATGGACTATACCAGCTGTCCACAAAGTCCTTCGCCGAAGCAGTTTATGGACACTACCAGCTGTCCACAAAGTCCTTCGCCGAAACATTTTATGGACACTACCAAGACCGAAGCACTTTCTGGACAAGACACTAACAAGACCGAAGCACTTTCTGGACACTACCAGCTGGCCACAAAGTCCTTCGCCGAAGCATTTTATGGACACTACCAAAACCGAAGCACTTTCTGGACACTACCAGCTGTCCACAAAGTCCTTCGCCGAAGCACTTTCTGGACACTACCAGCTGTCCAGAAAGTCCTTCGCCGAAGCAGTTTCTGGACACTAGCAAAACCGAAGCACTTTCTGGACACTACCAGCTGGCCACAAAGTCCTTCGTCGAAGCATTTTATGGACACTACCAAAACCGAAGCACTTTCTGGACACTACGTACGCCGAAGCAGTTGCGGGACACTACTAATACCGAAGCACTTTTTGGACACTACTAGCTGTCCACAAAGTCCTTCGCCGAAGCAGTTTCTAGACACTACCAGCTGTCCACAAAGTCCTTCGCCGAAGCAGTTTATGGACTATACCAGCTGTCCACAAAGTCCTTCGCCGAAGCAGTTTATGGACACTACCAGCTGTCCACAAAGTCCTTCGCCGAAACATTTTATGGACACTACCAAGACCGAAGCACTTTCTGGACAAGACACTACCAAGACCGAAGCACTTTCTGGACACTACTAGCTGTCCACAAAGTCCTTCGCCGAAGCAGTTTCTGGACACTACCAGCTGTCCACAAAGTCCTTCGCCGAAGCAGTTTATGGACAATACCAGCTGTCCACAAAGTCCTTCGCCGAAGCAGTTTATGGACACTACCAGCTGTCCACAAAGTCCTTCGCCGAAACATTTTATGGACACTACCAAAACCGAAGCACTTTCTGGACACTACGTACGCCGAAGCAGTTGCGGGACACTACTAGCTGTCCACAAAGTCCTTCGCCGAAGCAGTTTCTGGACACTACCAGCTGTCCACAAAGTCCTTCGCCGAAGCAGTTTTTGGACACTACCAGCTGTCCACAAAGTCCTTCGCCGAAGCAGTTTTTGGACACTACCAGCTGTCCACAAAGTCCTTCGCCGAAGCAGTTTCTGGACACTAGCAAAACCGAAGCACTTTCTGGACACTACGTACGCCGAAGCAGTTGCGGGACACTACTAGCTGTCCACAAAGTCCTTCGCCGAAACATTTTATGGACACTACCAAAACCGAAGCACTTTCTGGACACTACGTACGCCGAAGCAGTTGCGGGATACTACCAGCTGTCCACAAAGTCCTTCGCCGAAGCATTTAGTGGACAGTAGGCAGTTTCCAGAAAGTGCTTCGGCGGAGCAGTTGATTACTTAAATTTACGTATTCTTATGTAGTTTTGTAATTTTTGACGTAAGTGGTCTTGAAATGCCTGCTCACTAGTCGCAGACTTAAGTTTTATAAACAGGAATAATCATTGTGAGCGAAAAACATACATTTGAAGTTCGAGAAGAAGTCGATGATCTTTTCATACCAAAATGCTTCCGGACCCGACATCCGAAAGTGCACAGCTCCTACACCTCAGGTACTTGCAATTTACTATTGCCACATGTTGTATCGGCCAATTTGATGATGACCTTCCGCAGGAGTTATTCCGAAAACCCCATCTATTGACAGTTGCGTTCATGGTTAATTAGTTCCAAAAGCTCTAACATCCACCGCTGCCAGTCGTGATAGAATTATCTGACAGCAAAAAACCGAACCGAGCCACCGGATCGGATGCCCATGCCTGACTTAATGGCAAATCACCGATTGTATCCGCACACACCGCCGATGTCGGCACACCCACCAAGCGACATAAATTGCAAAACAATCCTATTTTGGGCAAAAATCTTCATTGTCATCATTAAAATTGTGCGCGAGTCCACTTTTAGAATCCCAGCTCGACTCCGTGCTGCTGTGCCACCTCCACAGGACGCGCAGTGTGTCCTGTGCAGAGGTCCAGTGCAAGCGGAGTCCCCGGGCGATATCAGTAAATTGCAAATTAACCAAAAATAAAACTGCTGACGGCTGATTCGTGGATGCGAATTTTTCTGTTTCAGCGGGATAATAGTAATAATAATAATAATAATAATAGCGACCGGAAATGCAGCCATTAAGCGTGACAGTGCGCTCAGTGACGATGTTCGGTGCGAGCTGGCGGCAGCGGCGGTGGTGGCCCATGTGAATTATTGCAAATAATCGGACAGTTCACTTGTCAGGCGACTGTTAATGCAGAATTTCTGCCCCAACCCTTTGGAAGGACGCGGGACGTGTGGAATGTGGGTTTTTTCCGTCTCTCGCTGTCGTCGTCATCGCTGCCGAGATACTCTGGTGGCCATTTCGCAAAATTTCATATTCGCTGTCAGACAAGTCGGCCCGACCGGTGACCAATCAAGCCCCCCGGGGGCCTCCGTAGTTGGGCGTGGGGACGTTGTTAGTGTCGCGCATTATTGACTTCCTGCACAATGGTGTGTCCTGTGCATATACTGGGGCGGAAAAAATTGCATGTTTTGCTGGGATGCATTATATTAAATTCATTTCGGCATCGGTTGGGGGCACATATCAACCCCCGAAGAGGGGATGACAAACCTCAGCTGTCTGTAAAGCCTTCAATTAATCGAAATATTAAAATATGCGCTTTTGCGCGAGTGCATACTCTCGGAAGGGCATGGCTCGCGGTTTTCATTTGTGCCACGTGCGGGGGATGCCCGGGGGTGCGACGAAGTAATTTTTTGGTATTTTACAACTGGACTAATACATTATTCACAGTCATCGGATGAAATTGAATGTGTGTTCAGGCGGCGACTCTGCCACGGATGGCTGTGGCGTTGGGGGTGGTTAGGGAACGATGATGGTGGACCAATCCGAATTGTCGCTAATTACTCTTTAAATTCGTAATTCGATAAGGTTCGGTTTCGAGTAATGAATAAGGAATGCATGTGAGATCCAGCATGCATGCAAACGCGCGCACACACACAGGTACGGTACGGTCTCGCCCTTAATTGGATCTCGGCATGACAATTCCTGCCAATTAGGAGGTGCTTTCCGATTTTAATGTGCCTGCACCACATCTCACCTCCCAGAGCGGAGGAGGAAATAATTTATTGAATTGACGGGACTGCGGTATCGGATATAATTGAGATAAATTAATACCAAAGGCCTTTGCTATACAAGATGATTTTTTTTTCTTCTTTTTTTTGTGGGGGAAGCATTTTAAATGTTGATGCTTTACTTTCTTTTCGTCGTTTACTGGGATGGTTGGTCAATTAAAATAGGCTCGTGGAGGTTCTAGACAGGTGAATTCTAAGCTGCGATTAGTGAACTACACACTCTTCTTAAATCTTAAGACCAAACTGCTCAGCTGTCAATAGCTGAATTTAGAACAGACTTTAGACTAAAGCTTCAAGACTATGAACATGTTGATAGGAATGATTTCTGCAGGACTTTATAAATTATATGTGTCGTAACGATGCTTCTGTAGGCACAGGAGATAACTAAGTAAAAAATACCAACTGTGGTATTCTCTAGGCCACCAACTATTGCGCTGGAGCATATATCTCTGTTTCAGACGCCTTACAAATGGTACTTTTCCACCAAAACCACTCCCGAACCACACACAGTAGCTCCCAATCTTCTTTGGACTTCGCCATTCCAGAGGAGGGCTTCGGACTTCGGTATTCAAGAAGAGGGCAGTGTACGGTGAGCGCCTAGCACAAGCTGCAAGCTAGTCTCATGGCCATCATGGTCAAATAATATAATACATTTTCACATGGATTGATGAACTAAAGTCTGCGTACAAAAAGGACAGCATGTTTACAGAAGAACGTAGGTTTATTATCAAATATTATAATTGTCGACTAATGCGTCCTCTTCTTTTTTAGTGGGTGCTTCAATCCTGGGTGGACCAGTGACTCAGTTAATATACCGCTCCAACTAGATCGTTGATGGGCAGGCGTCGTCACTTACATTCAGCTGATGTCTCTTTGCAGCTTAGATTCATGTTGTCCCTCAGGTTGGGCCTCGAAGACTTCTCAACTCGATGCTTTGGTGTGCATTCGCTCTATATGACATATCTATTTGATTTCGTCTGACTAAGTCGATGTCATTGCATAGCTCATAGAGTTCTAATCTAATCATCTGGTGCAATCTCCTTGTGTGCAAAAGGATCAGAATCAATGTATTTGGAGGGGTTTTTCCTGGCGACTCATCACAATCATAGCTACTTCGTCTATGGAATACCAACCCGTCTCCGACTGTCTCAAAAATATTCTATTTTTTAGAATCTATATTTAGCTCAGTTACACTTTGACACGCGTAGCAACAAAATCACAATTTACTGAGCAGCTGATGAGTAAAAGGTGCTCAGTGAAATTTGACAGTCGATTACTGTGTTGAACATCACGTGGCGCCAGTTATTGTCCAACATTTATTTGGTACTTGTGTGTGTATTTTTCTATACAATGGTTTTTGTTGATATTTCTGCACGTGTTGGAAAGAAAGTGTCTTGGCATTATTTTGAATGTTTGCAGATGTGGAATACCCGGTACACAATCTTGGCCGAAAAATCACAATCGACAGCTACAATTTCGATGTAGTTAAGGAGTTTGTCTACCACGGGGCCAACGTTAACTCCATGAATGACATCTTAGTGGAGATCCGACAAAGAATCGCAATTGGAAACTGATGACACTTTGGTTTGTCAAAACTACTAGGCTTGAAACTCCTAACTATCAGTCAAAATGCAGAGCTGATTCTTGGTGCCTTCGAAAAAAAACACTCTACGGCGGAGATATAGCCCCGTCTGCGAGGAAAGCGAATGGAGGCAGAAGACACAACCGCGAACTCTACGAGCTGTAGAAGGATGTGGATGGAGTCCAGAAAGCAAAAATCCGTCGACTACATTGGCTCGGCCACATAGAGCGCATGGACACCAACAATCCAGCTAAGTGGGTCTTCGAATCCGAGCCTCCTGGCAGGAGCAAGGCTGAACCCTCGGTATAGAGACCAAGTCATCGCGGATGTAAAACTGCCTGGGCTTGATGACTGGAAGTACTGTGCTCAGGACTGTCCGCGACGAAAGGTAGCAATTGCATAATCTCGGACCCTCCATGGGTCGCCTCATAACTAAGTAAGCATACATCGAATGACATGAACACAAAAAAAAAAAAAAAAACCCAGGAGAGTTTTATTGAGAATCTTTACTAAGCTGAGTTCTGAGTTCTCAATAAAACACACCTAATGTTACGAAAGAGACTTCACTCAGGATGGAAGATGGAGGATTCTGTTGTCCCAATTATACATTCCGCAGGTGTAACCTATCCATATTACACTGCCTGTGATTCTATTGCTGGGTGGGGTGCTTGTAGTTTATCTCTGACCACCGACTGGTTCCTGTCGTACTACTACCATTTCCTGTCTGTCCATCGAAAAAAGGCCTCGTTAACACGAAGGAGCACTTATTCGGTTTGAGGGTATCATCCTCTGTCAGCCGCGGTCTGTTTATCCCATTTGCGTGCTTTTGGTGAGTGGAAGAAAAGATTCAACAAAACTAGTCATTTTTATGAGCCTGAGTGGATGCGCCACTTGAATTGGCTAAACCTAGACAGAACAGAACTAGACATTATCTGAGGTATTGGTCAATGAAATGTAATGGTCTTTGATATCGACTAGCATCCTACTGTCGTATTTCGACATGAATACAAAGATTAATTAGTGGCCCATATGACTATCCTCCCAAAAGCCCTCTAGGCTTTAAATGGCGCCTAGTTCCTCAGACACTAGTTGCTTATTACATGGCCGTAGTCTTAAATTCGACTGAGATTGTGATGCTTGTATGGCCTATACGATCTGCTCCATACCTATGAGCTGTCCCCGTGTCGTGTCAAATTAAAATTGTGAAAAAGCACAAGACTCCGTCCTATCCCATACCCTGTTAAGTGTGACTTCCACAATGTCTCCATTGATCCAATTGGGCATATATGGTTCACCAATCCATCCTTTGACAGACGCCCTTATCTGTTAAGAATATAGCAAAATAACACCAAACATTGAAGTCTTCCTGATGGAATTTCCAGCAAGGTTCATTGCCATAATATAGTATTTACTTCCTTAATCCTTATACTAACTTGTACTAAAGCAGAGTGGACTTTGTCTTCTTATCTTGTTTGTATGACTGTTGCTTAGACTGGTATTGTCCACCATTCCAATGATGATATTCGTCGGTTCTGTGATTGTCAGTGTTAAAAATGTGCGGCCTCAAAAGTGCTCAAAGAGTATTCCTGTCTAGAAAAGCTTCTCAAACTTGGGCTTTCGAAGTCGGCATAAAACTGTACGTCCCTTCAGAACAATAGTGCGCACAACACGATTGGTTGCTGAGAAGCTAGGCCTGCCTAAGGGCTGAAGCGCCACCCATATTACGCTATTATATGTTTGGCGTTCCACTGAACTCGACTGACAAGTGCTTGTTCTTCCAGCTGGGAGACATCTTTTCCTCTAACTTTAGAGACGGTTGCAGGCAGTTAGATCTGACAATATGGCACACTTGAATTTCAAACTGTCAATACTTGAATGGGAGGATCACCTCAAGTTCCCAGAGTAGGATTGGATGTCAACACCCTCTCTGTATTGTTTGAAAAAGAACTGACAAATAGTAGTTCCTCTGCATTAATTTCTGATAAATCTCCCATCGTGTCACCTCACTCAATACAAACCTCATCCTCTGTTAGCACCCCTCGAACCAGCATGCCAGTCAGGAAATCTTGTTCGAAACTTTCCATCAGCAATAAGGCGTCACAATACAATCTTCTAATCGGTTTCCTTCACTCCCAGCCGGCGTGGCAGGACCCACCACTGCGCGAGCCATCATCGTCTTCATCCGGCCGCCTAATCTCAATGACCACTTCGGCAAAACTTTTACTCATATCCGGCAATGAAGGAATTAGCCTCCGCAATCCACCAGCATTGTTTCGGTGAATCTTGGGGAAGCGTTTCAGCCAAGCCGATGCTATCGCCGGCGAGTGCGATAGCCCTTTGTCTCTGGCTGGCAGTGTGCGAGCGATACCGACACTTGTTGGTGGTGTTGTAAACTTTGCGACTTGAAGCGTACGCAACGTGGCCCGGTCCTCATTTCGTGTGGTTCTTCCGACGAATGGGTCCCTGAGAATCAGATGAGCATTCAGTTCACGCCATTGACATCCAGTGAAGCGGCAACAAGAAGTAATTTCACTCTTCCACTTCGGCGGAGCTAATGTCTAAGCGGAGTGTTGTAGAATGTTAATGGCGATGCTGGAACAACTACAACAGCGCCGTGATAGGTTTCGACGAGTGCCGGGGATAATTTGGAGTTTCTAGTGCGTGAAGCGATGAATTTTTAATTGGTAATCGGGTGATGAATAACTGAATCACCCCGCCCCACCGCCCTCCACCCACCGCCCACACTGCTTGCGGCCCACTCTGCGGTTGGGTTTAATTAAAAATCATTGCTACATGGGCTATTGCCAGATCCGGGATATATTGCTTGTGGAAAAATTGGAAAATCCCCCCGCGCTGGCATTGTTTTGTTTTTCCATCGCCTCGCAAGGATTCTATGAATAATTCAAAAAGGCTTCTTGTTTATATGGGTGTTCTGTCATTAGGGATCTCACTCTGCTTACAGCACGCAAATCGCTTGAATCGTTTGAATCGCTTCCCGCTTTCCCTCCTCGTGCCGCAAACACCACCCACCCGGGCGGGCAAGGCGGCGCGGCGTCGAACACAAGCGGAAGAAATGAATTATAGATATTCGTTGTGCCATTCTAAATCTTTGCACAGCCTACAGCCTGCGAAAAGGGATATCAGATAAACATGCGAATTTCGCACACTTATCATAGAGCCGCGGCGAGCATATCCTTTTCTTCTGCGTTTTGTCATCGGGTGGCAAATTTTCGTCGTCGCCCTCGAACTGGAATCCCCCGGAGAGATGCCGAGGAACTGATAATTCATGTGTGGGATTTCGGGGGGAAATGTGTGTGTTTTCGGCTGACGACGCGTAACCCTCCTCGATGCTGGAGATTCGGGCCTTGAGTTGGGATGACATATGCGTGTGCGAGTTGGGGGCGCTGTGGCTGACTGCTGAGCCGTAAGGACGTCTTGCTGTTGTTGCTACAGTTTTCGTTATTATGAAAAAGAAATTCGTTTTTTTTCTTTTAAAAGGATTTAGTTTCTGTAAAATTTATGCGCCTTGTGCCCGGGCTGGGTGAGCCTCCGATGACACGGGGGGTGATTACGATGAGTTTCCTGGAGGAAGGCTTTTGTTGTTCGTCGTCGCGCAACGATTTATGTGGGAAGCCCCGAAGATGTTTTGTTCGGGTTAATTTTCTTCGGGGATATTATGATAATTGCTCGGATCTGGGAATGCATTCGAATGGAATGAAGGCGATGAAGAAGCGTACGCATTTTGGAGATGGGTGGGTGGGATGAATTATGAACTGTGTGCGGGGATGGGAGGTTCAGGATACAGCGCACGTGGCTAGTACTCTAATCATTGCGAACTGTTCCAAAAACCAGAATGAGGATGTTCGATGGAATCAGGAGAAATGGCATAGGCCGTGAAAATTGCAGCATATTTGAAAGCAAAAGAAAACTATTGCAAGTAATAATAATATGGGTGGCGCTACACCCCATAGAGGGCCAGGGCCTAGCTTCTCAGCAACCACTCGTGTTGTGCTACAGTTTTATGCCGACTCGGCAAGTTTGAGAAGCTTTTTCTAGACAGAAGTACTCTTTGAGTATTGTCAGTGACTCACAAGAAGTGGGGCCGTGGACATTACCAGGGGCCAGGGATCGAACCTACGACGTCGAGGTTGGGGTTGACTTACATACCCGCAACGCCATGGGCCACCTCTTGATTGTTAATTGACGTAATTCACTACATTAAACCAATCTTAGCACAAAACAGGCGAAAGCAAGATAGTTGCGCTTGATATTTCTAAAGCTTTTGAGTTTGGCATCAGTCTCATTAATCAAAAATGAGTGCCTACTGTGTTGATGAAGTCTTCGAACAGTTCAATACAAGTCTTACATCCGCAAAATAAATGCTGGTGTCCTCCAGAGCTCCGTTTTGTCCCCGACACTCTTTTTTCATTTTTATAAATGATCTCTCGTCTCCTACTTCTAATCCAATCTACTCTTTCGCTGATGACCACACTTAGCTTTTCACATTCGTTCCAAGACACAGGGTCTGTCCTTCGGACGTAGATTTGGCAAGCGCAATAAATTCCAATTTTGCGTGCCTAATTAATTGGGGTATGAACAACAGAGTGGAATTGAATGCTTTCAAAACTCAATGCTGTCTGCTGTCCGATGAAACCGGAGAACTTTCTATCAACACAACATTTAGTTGGAATCAAATCTTCAAGGTCGCCAGAATGTTTAGGTTTCCTTAATCCATGCAAGAAATATTTCACCCCCTCTGGTTTAGCTTCAATCTACAAGACGTATATTCGCGAAAAGCTTGAGTACAACGCTCATATTGGGCTTGGTGTGCCCAAGACCACCCTGCACCTATCACATAGAAACCAAATGCGTCTCAAGTCTTTTCCTTCCTTCGATAAAAGATGATGAGTGATGTACATAGACCTATAGTCCAATCTTGCTGACGCACTCTTTGTTTGCACAAGTGCTGACTACGCACTTTTGTCGAAGCGACAAAGATGCAAAGGAGTGCCGTATAACATCTCTCTTTTCATGTTGATACCGGCAAAAACTATGCACTTAAAGTCGGCAAGCCTTATGCCGCCGAGCACTCTTGTAGCCATGTTGAAGACCCGTAGAGGACACGTTGCGGGGAAGTGTATTTCGACAAAGGGAAGCATTTTGTCGGTGCGGAAAGAGATCTTCGGAATGTGTCTAGTTGAGAAGGTTTTTTTATGAAGCCTTGTTATCTGCCTCTATGCCTCGAATCTGCATGCAGCTTCGACAGTATTTCTTGACATGATAGCAAGGTGAGTATTTATAAACTCCAGCACCGTTCAAAATGGACGGTGACAGTTTTTAATTGCATGACGTTAGATAAAATAATAGTCCACCAGGCACTCTCAATGGGAGGTGGGAGTGAGATCATATTATCTGACGCTGTAGATGTTGTTCGAGAGAGTTACCCGAGTGGATCGGTTTTACAGGGGTCACCTTCATACCATGATCGTGTACAGCAAACCCGTTATACTTTGGAGGTCCATATCCTATGGATAACTTTCGATTGTAGTCCGCATTTGCATTCTCATATATGTTCACAATCGTAAAATGTATTTTCTGAATTTAAGTTCCTTCAGTCGACCTTCCATCATAGTTTTTCGACTTCGATTTTCGAACTAAGTTTTCTTTTGAACATGATACCCTCTAGACTGTTTTGAAAACTAGCAGAGTTGTTTTGTTTTTTTTTTTGTTTTTCTAAATAGAAATAGGGACCTTGGTTTCGACGAAAAACTATTGTTTCGGGCTTTAATCAAAAACCATTACGCTGAGGTGTGTGACGAAGGCACTTCTACTGCGCACATGAAGATTCGTTGGCCATTTCCTTTAACCTACTTTGAGTGCTACTTTCAAAAATTGTATTTAAAATTGTAAAATTTCTTTGATACAATTTTTTTAAAGCCTTTCTTAGGCTAGTCGCTTAGTGGGTGATGGTCGCGCTACTAGCCATGCCATAGGGCTAGCAGCATGATCACAGTGCCTACAGATTTCTGTGATGATTATACCCATTGCATGGTGGTGGTAATTACATGCTACGTCTTCTGTTACTGCACCACACATTACATTTGTATAGGTCCCTTAAGTTTTTGGATGCAGTTTGGGTGTTGAGTGTTTTTTACCCACTCTTTCACACCAAAAGGTTATTTTTATGTATGCATAGAGAGCCAAGGTGATATTAAGAGATATTGCACATTGTTGCAAAAACATAACCCCCACAGTGTGTTCTTTCTTCTTCTTCTTCGATTGGCGCTACAGTCCGGGGTGGACCTGGGCCTCAACCAACATGCCTCTCCAGCCAGCACGATCTTTCGCCAGCTGCCTCCAGTTGCGCACACCAAGTTGGTTGAGGTCCTTTTCCACTTGTGTGCGCCATCTAGTGCGAGGACGTCCTCTGTTGCGCTGTCCCAATGGCTCGGTGTCGAAGACTCTTCGGGCCGGAGCTGTGGTGTCCATCCGCTCTACATGACCTAGCCATCTTAAGCGTTGGATCCGAAGACGCTTAACTAGGTGCATGCCGCTGTACAGCCCGTATAGTTCGTGGTTGAACCTTCTCCTCCAAACGCCATCAACGCAAACAGGACCAAAGATCGTACGCAGAACTTTTCTCTCAAAACAACCAAGAGCTTCTTCATCCGCTTTCAATAGCGTCCATGTCTCTGCGCCATAGAGCAGGACTGGGATGATCAGGGTTTTATACAAGCTCAATTTGGTGTTTCGAGAGATGGCTCTGTTACTCAATTGCCTCTTGAGCCCAAAGAAACAGCGATTGGCAAGAGTAATTCTGCGCTTGATCTCGGTACTGGTGTTGTTGTCCCTATTTACTCCGGAGCCTAGGTAGACGAAGTCCTTGACTACCTCAAAGTTTCTGCTGCCCAATATGACGCTCTGTGCGAGACGTCGGTGTTGTGCGTCCTTTCGTGATGACAGCATGTACTTTGTTTTGCCCTGGTTTACCGCTAGACCCATTTTAGCCGCTTCCGCTTCAATGCCAGCAAACGCCTCATTGACGGCTCGCTGTGTTCGTCCAATCACGTCAATGTCGTCCGCGTATGCAAGCAGTTGAACGGACTTTTGGAAGATCGTGCCTCGGGTGTTGACGTTAGAGTTTCGCACGATCTTCTCAAGTATGATGTTAAAGAAGTCACATGACAGCGTGTCGCCTTGCCTAAAACCTTTTTTGACATTGAAGGTCTCGGTGAGTTCGTTACCGACCTTGATGGAGCAGCGAGAGTTCTCCATCGTCATCCTGCACAGCCTGACGAGTTTGGCAGGAATGTCAAAACTAGACATGGCGCTGTATAGCTCGTCTCTATGCACGCTGTCATATGCGGCCTTGAAATCGACAAATAGGTGGTGGGTGTCGATCTGCATCTCTTGAGTCTTTTCCAGGATCTGCCGGAGTGTAAATATTTGGTCTATTGTGGACTTTCCTGGCCTGAAACCGCACTGATAAGGACCTATCAGGTTGTTGACAAAGGGTTTCAGGCGTTCACACAGAACGGCAGAGAGTATTTTATAAGCGATGTTAAGGAGGCTGATCCCTCTATAGTTGGCGCAGTCAAAGGGGTCTCCTTTCTTGTGGACCGGACAAACGACGCTGAGATTCCACTCATCGGGCATGCTTTCCTCCGACCATATCTTACAGATGAGCTGGTGCATGCGCCCAACCAGGTCATCTCCAGCTGCCTTAAACAATTCCGCGGACAATCCGTCCGCTCCAGCAGCTTTGTTCGACTTCAGTCTAGATATCGCTATCTTAACTTCGTCTAAGTCGGGGGGACGGAATTCGTGTTCATCATCGTCCAAATTGAGTGAAACATTCTGCCTGACAGCGGAATTTGTGTCGTCATCGCCGTTTAACAGTCTACAGAAATGATTTTTCCAAATTCTCAGCATCGACTGCGATTCTACTACTAGTTGTCCATTTTCGTCCCTGCAGGCTTCGGTCCGAGGTCTATATCTTCCTGATACTTGTTTTACCTTTTGGTAAAACTTTCGGACCTCCTTCCTGTCGTAACACCTCTCCATCTCCACGACCGCGCGCTTCTCATGCTCTTTCTTTTTCTTTCTGAGAAGCCGGTGCTCTTCCCTTCTCTTCTGTTCATAGAGCTCACGAACAGCTCTCGTTGTTCGATGCAGCGTTGCCTTGTAGGCCTCCTGCTTGGCTGCATGTACCTGCCTGCACTCGTCGTCAAACCATGGGTTCCTTCTGGGTGGTGTCGTGAAACCCAGCACATCAGTGGCAGCTTCTTTGATGGCTTTTTGACAACGTTTCCATTCTTCTTCTATTGAATGTGCAGGCAGCGTCGAACTTTCAGAGAGTTTCAGGGAGACTCGGTCGGCAAAGTTCCTAGCGGTCGATTGCGATTGTAGCTTTCCGACGTCAAACCGTAGTGTTCTTTCTCGACTCCGTACTTCTCTCGATATCCTCATCCTTACCTTGGCTACAACAAGGAAATGGTCCGAGTCGATGTTGGCTCCTCGGAACGTTCGGACATCGAGAATATTGGAGGAGTGTCTGACGTCGATCGCAACGTGATCAATCTGGTTGACGGTTGATTGATCAGGAGACCGCCAGGTCCCCTTATGGATGTTGAGGTGTGGGAACCGCGTGCTCATCACAGAGAGGTTACGCCCCGAGGCGAAATCTACCAGCCTGAGTCCGTTTCCGGATGTGTTGTCGTGCAGGCTGTGTTTTCCGATGACTCTAGCAAGGATTTCTTCCTTGCCCAGCTGTGCGTTGAAATCTCCTAGAACGATCTTGGTGTCATAGCTGGGGCATCGATCGTATGTTCTTTCTAGGAGATCATAGAAATCATCCTTGCTATCGTCATCCTTCTCCTCCGTCGGGGCGTGTGCGCAAATCAGGCTGATGTTCCCGAATTTAGCCTTGATGCGGATTGTTATGAGGCGCTCGCTGATATAATCAAAGCTTAAGACTTTTTGCCTAAGTCTGCCTCGAACAACGAATCCGCATCCAAATAAGCGCTGCCTTTCCTCTTTGTAGCAATCACCGTAGTAGATGTCGCAGTTTCTCATCTTCCTTTTGCCCGGCCCATCCCATCGCATCTCCTGGATGGCGGTGACATCTGCTTTGTAGCAGTCTAGGGCCTCCGCGAGTTCATCGGCTGCACGTGGTCTGTTCAGGGACCTCACATTCCACGTGCAGAACCGAAAATCATTGTCCTTTGATCGTTTGCTGGGGTCGTCAACTTTGAATCCGTCCATATCCGAGGCCTGTTGTCGGTTCGTAACCGTTGGTTTTTTTATGTGGTGAGGGAGTTAACCTCACGCACAACCTACAACTGGTAGGCCAGGCCCATTATTTTACCCTCGGGCAGAGGGATTCGCTGCATACATTAGTTCACCACACAACGGTTGTTGTGATGGCTATCCAGGGGCGCCACGAGGAGGCTGTATGTCAACTTGACTTATGCACAAACAGGGATCGCGCTGGCATCCTACCAGGTTGGGTGCAGTCAGCAACTTTGCCCTGTGTACATAAGCCCATCCCCCCAGTGTGTTCTTTAGACCAAGATAAAAAACGAACGCCAGTTGTACCTTTCAATTGCCAAAGCCTGCACAGTTTTCATGAGCTAGTATTTAATCCAAACTTCTCACGATTACGCTTATTGTCAGAGACCACGTTGTCATCTAGCAAATTTCAATTGATGAAGACTGCACAACGTAGACACAATGAGGTTGTTCATATCTTTTGAAGAATCAAAAACTACAACCTAAAGCGAACCATAATAAAAGATATAATTCATTCAACAAAAGTTCATTGGGCTATTTCGAGAGTTTTTCGAGAATATTTTAACTGGACACATCCAATAAATGATTCTGTGGTTAAATTTGTCACCAATTCTAGATGCACAGTCCTTGAAGGGAAACATATGAAAAATGCAACATATGCCTTAGGTGGTTGCTTTTTCCTGTATTCTGTAGTGTATGAAAACTGGCCCTGACGTTGGAGAATGCTCTTGACGGCTGACATCTTTTAGGTGCGAAATTTTGCCAACAGTTGTTCAATATCTTCAGGTTTTGCACGGAAGCAGTGTATAAAGTTGTACTCAATAGTATTCGCAAGCTGATTTATTCTCATAATCCAATATTGTTGTCTTGACGTGGCGAGTAATACTTGTCGTCCAGCACGCAGATTATTAAGGTGTCATTAATAATTTCAGGAAAACATGAGTGTTTGGTAGAATTACTTGGTGCAATTATTTAGTACAAAAGGGTTGAAGGACTTAAGCTTCTAGTTGGCCTCCTACTCTAATGATGGTTATTCCATCGAGGAATGGTGATAACGAATGCAGTGGGCTTTTGTCCGTCACCTGTTCCGATTTTTCGAGGGACCTGATTTCATCCGAGATGGCAGAACTTTTTAGGTGCTTGATTCATTCATGTGTTGAGAGAACTGCGACAAGAAGTCTATAATTCCTCGGTTTAAGGTTACTAATAAGGTATAGCATGTATGCTGTGACTTTTTGAAGCATAGAGAGTGGTTGCGATTTTTTTTTCGCTCAAAAAAGTGGTAGACAGTGCCTCCCATAGTTAAAACTGTCTTTATTTTTTTTCTTTGTTTCAGTTAGATTAGCTCTTTATTTTCGTTCTGGTTGTGCTGGCCGGTCATCTTGAGATTTTCGTCTTGAGTATAACTTGTCTACATACTTAATGCATTAAGTGTTGAATGAAAATAGAACCACGCACAACGCGTAATAGTTCGAATGAATTTTGGCATAAAAGTGTTTGACAGAAATCACAGGAGTAGCTTAAGTGATGGTGTCTTGTTCCTGTGTTCTGAACATAAGCGACTACTATTTAATGCGGAACTGCATGAGAGAGAACTGTGTAGAGACACCTTTAAATGCTCTTCCTACTTACTCATATAGCGCGACTTAAAGCGTTTTCCAAAGCTCAATTCCATCTTTGACGATCTGGACCAGCTCCTTAAAGCCTCGAAAGTTGTATTACGGTCGGCACTATTGGCATTCATACCGAAAGTTCCTTCTTGGTCTCCTTCACGAACCACAAACCTCGAATTTGAAAATCGTCTAGGGATCTATAATCTATTTCATCGATCGAATGACTTTATTTACATCTCTGTACACACCACAGAGTTCATTGTAGCGCCTTCTCCTCGACGACGAGATATTCGAAGCAAAATTGTTCACCTTCCTCCCTTTTAGACCATTGCCAATGAGCTCAGCAAGAGAGCGCAAAATAAGCGGTTAGTCATTCACACGCCGTTCCCCAGAAAATGCACACAAAAACGTGTCAACAAAGAAACCATGACCTTGTTCAGCGATTTAACCTCTACGCAAAAGCAACCGAAACCAGCCTTCAAATCATTTAACACAACACAATCCATTTTCAAGAGCAATACCCTCACATGCCGGCACCGCTCGTCCCCTCGATCGCACCGTCGACAACACCAAAAGTATCTCTCTGCAATCCACTTGAATCGGACGATCCATTCAATCAAGCAATTGCACATTCGCGGATCCAATAACGCATAAATCCTCTCACACCATCGACCCAGGAGATTGCACATTACACGGATCGCGCCCCATCACCTCTCCAGATAATCATCGATTTAAGGTATCATAAATCATCGGCGAAAAGATCTCATTTATAGATCAGATAATGCACTTTTGTTTACAGAACCGAGCAAGAAATCATTAACCGATCACCATGCGATCTGGCGCGCAAGGGTGCCTCCAGTCGAAAGGGAATCGCTTCGGTTTCGTGTGTTGTGTCCCACCTTCAGAGGCCATTGGTACTCTCGTATTATTCCCAGCGCAGCCAGCCAGCTCGGTCCAAGTACAATGGCTCTCGCACTGATGTGAGAAGCGATCCTTCCAATCCGAAGCCATGGACAGCAAATTTGGATGGCGGATAGTTGCATGCATCATGCATCGAAGGGGGTTGGCTGACAGAGGGTGGGGTGATTCAAGAAGCAACAATCACTGGCGTACAACATGTTGGCCCGCTGAGGGCCTTGCCATGAAATTGAACTCACTTTTCGCCTCTCCTTCCCCTCAGGATCCCTGCTGCCGATGCTGGTGCTGGTGCTGGAACCCATGATGACCGCGACGTCGGAGAAGACGACCACGATGATGATGATTATGATGATGATGAGGATGGCTTGGTGTTTTCAATTTAAAATGCAATTCCCGTGAAAAATTACTTTAGAATCTGTGGGGCGTGGCAGGCGAACTCATCGTTTTCGTTTTGCGCCCGAGAGCGAGCCTTTTTTTCCATTCCACTTGCTATCGGCCCCCGAGAGGTACTCATCAGTTCGTCGTTCGCTCGATTGGTAGGTTCTTCATCATCGTCATCGTAATCATCATCGTCGTCGTCTAGTCCTTGTCGGTTGGCCTCTGTTCGGAGCTCATCACCGACTGCATGCCCTTCAGTCTGTTCGGCCGGGAAAACTCAAGTGGAAAGCCCTTCTCTCCTATCTCGGGCTCAATGTGAGAATTGCTTGCGAGCTCAACAGGCACCGAGAGTCATTAAATACGTATTTTCCAGGGAAACCCCGTTTCGCACCCGTGTCTCCGCCATCGCCCACGTGCGCTGCTCTGATTCCTCAATGCACTCACTCTATCATTACGGATCAAAAGTGGAATCGGACATTTGGTGGATGCTGGGGATCTTCTCCCTCGGCACACTCTGCGCCCGGCATTGGGTGTGTGGTGCCCGGTGTTTGAAGGCTGCAATTATTATAAATGCCCCGAGTGCACAGATCAGTGGATCTTCTGCTTCGGATCACAATTATTGGTTACACGGCTGATGCAGCAGTAACCGATCATAGAGAGGAGAATGGCTGGTGCAAAGGATATTAGCAATTATGTCGTTATCACGATTTAGAAAGGCTCAGCGAGGTGCTTTTGCTGCAAATAGTTATTGTGTGTGGTGTCTATGGCCCCCGATAACAATGCCTCGGCTCAGCGGTTTCTCTGGCTCTGGCTAACCGGCCCCAGTCAGATGTGGTTGCGAAGGCAATAAATTGCCGCAAATAACACGGTACTAATCAGATTGATTGATTGTGTGGGGAAGCTGTCATCTTGTCATCTTTCGGCGGGAATCAGTTTGGGTGGGATTATGAGCTTATGAACGTGGGCTTGGAAATTAGAGCAGCAGTAGAGAGAGACGCGCAAAGTTGAGGGGCTCAGTTTATTTTCTCATTGGTCACTGGCAAGTGACTGTTAGTGATACCACACGGAATTGGGACTCAAAAATGGCTTAAAGTCACACGTTAATGAAATATGACAGTAAGTTTGGAAAAACGTTGTGAGTTTAATGCTTCAGATCAATTTGGGTTGGCGAACATTTTAATTTGTGTGGTATTTGTCCTGCGGTCCGTGTGTGATCTGTGGTCTTGTGGGTTTGTCGACCACTTGAACCTCGTAGTCTAGGTTCGATCCCTGTTCTGTACGACAAAAAATAGTTTTCACGGCCCTATCTCGTTCGAGTTCTTGACCGTGCTCTCACTCTTAGCCATTCGGAGTCAGCCTTAAACTGCAGGTCCCGTACACCGTGACTGCTCGCTGAGGTAGCGGGAGCGTGGTCTTCTACGGACAGTAGTACCATTGTTAACATATTTCGTCCTTTAACACTTCACATAGCTTTAGAAAAGGACTCTTCACTGAAGACGGTCTGCTTTTTAGACAAAACGGAATGGTTTTATTGGCCTTATTCAAAAAGGGTTATCTTTCTGTCTGAAGAACATACGCCAAAAATGTAAAGTAGTTTTAGAAGTGCGAATAATAGTGGGATGCCTCATGGGTCATATTTGACTTCGATACTTTTTATAACAATTTCTTGTTTCTTTGCAGATAAAGCTACGGCCTTTGTGTTGCGTACGACCAGCACTTAGGACCATCACTACTATGTGCATTTATTGAGACTGTGGTTTTTAAGCATAGGCTTGCATCAACACGTTGTTTAGAGGACTTAACTTGAATCACTGCCTTCGTTCTTCTATCCGTGGTTTGTTTAATCTACGCAGATTCTGTATATTAAACAACATGTGTAGGGTTGTACACTTCCACTCTAAGCAACAATTCCGATTCTGGTGCTGAAATATCAAAAAAAGCTTACCATGCCATGGTCTTATAATATTCATGTGGCTAGTTTAGCATTTATTCCATCTTTTTTGCTTCTTTTTGTCCAAGTTCAATGTTTAGATTGTTCCTTAATTCCAGTTGTATGTTCCAGGAGTAAATTCCGCATTCACAGACTTAAGCCAAAGAGTATCCGTCTCCGCGTTAGTGTGACCACACCTTATAGGACGCCGATGAACCCAATGACACGCACAAGAAGGATCGAAGTCAACTGTGCGTTGCTCGTGCGGAATATGGGGTAAATGTCTAAAGATCATGCCATGGCTTGTTGGTTCATTGGGATGCTTCTTCAAATGCGTCGAGCTTTAAGGTTCGGCTCATACTGATGATACAGATATATGGTTCCCATTGAATGCCGTGGTAGAGTGTGAGCATAGTCCATATATCCCCACATTTACATCCAACAATGCTTTCTTAGCCATCACTTTTAATGTTTATGGAATCAATAAAATTATCAGACGCGCTTCAGAATGGACTTACCTAAGACCAAAGTTTATGATTTTCCTCTTGCCCTCTGCACACTTAAGCCGTTGTTGCATTTTCCTATATAACACAGATTTTAAATGAAGTAAATTCTTTCATCTTCCTTTGGAATTCAATTCCTGTTTTTTATTCTTAATTTTTTGATCTACTAATTGAATTGTGATGCAGGCTTAAGCGAATCGATACATCTGTCAAGTTACGCAAACGAGCCCTGAGTGACGTCACTAAACAAAAAGATGGCGGTCTTGACATGGTGACCAACACACATTATTTTCCTTACACCATGGTTTTGCCCATTCCAGTCATCAAAATATTCAGTATTTTTTTTTTTTTCTATTTCACCGTGCCCCATATATATAAATTCCCCATATAAATAAATTTTCAAAGATTATTGATACTCTGGCTCAGTTGTACAGGCCCAACCCCATAGAATCCATTGTGTGCTTCGGGTCTTGTCAAAAAATGTATATATATAACTCCTAAGACGATCGAACGTTTGTAGCGTTTGACAGTTCATTCTCAGTTCTCTCACATTATGTATAATTTATACTAATGAGCCGAGTGGGGTTGTACAAGTCTCGAATGCATAGAGTGTATTCATTCAAAGGAGCTCTTTGCAACCCGGCAAATATGACATTGACATCCATCTATGGGATTGGACCAGGCTGCAGTGTGAAGAAAAATCGTAACACATGGAAATGTTTGGACGTGAATACACACAGAAAGGTTTGAAGAAAACACAGTCACCAGAAATGTGGATTTTGAAGCGATCCGTTGAGTCGGCAAAGGCAAGGAGTCAAAGCGTCTTATTTTGTAGTTGGATTCCGTATAAAATTGTCATGACACAAGAAATGAATCTATAGATCGTGTAATCGATAGATAAACGACGGAAATTTTGGCCGAAGATCGCGATTTTGGCAAAAAAACGTCTTCACTTTGGCCAGTGACAATCAAAAACATTGATTCTTTGATGTGGCTTGTTGGTAGCATTATCGGGCCTAATTTCTTTCGGAATGAGGAAGGCAATATTATTACCCTTCATGGTTGCATATAAAACAACTTTCTGTTGGCAGAGGTGGACCATATTGATATATCCGAGCTCTGCTTCGGCCATTAAATAGACGCTACGCTAGTAGCTGTGGTGTTTGGCGACAGGAGTACCCCAGGGTGAGCTTAACGACAACACTTGTGTATTTTTTTGTCAGGGCTAGGTAAATCATGTGGTGGCCCGTGGCGTTGTGGGTATGTGCGTCGACCCCAACCTCGACGTCGTAGGTTCGATTCCAGCTCTGAGCGACCAAAATAATGTTCACGACCCCACCTCTTTCGAGTCACTGACAATGCTCAAAGAGTATTTCCTGTCTAGAAAAAGCTTCTCAAACTTAGCCGTTCAGAGTTGGCATAAAACTGTAGGTCCCTTCCACTCTTGAGAGAACATATATATACATATATATATATATATATAGGTAAATCACTTAATCCACACTAATTGGGACACCACTTCGTATGAGTTCCAAATCAGCATTTGAGATATAATGTCTGAAAAACTCCCCACATATAGAATCGACCCAGCAAACATTAGACCGACCGCTTGAAGCACTACCAGTGAAGTTAAGGCCATTCATGACAGAAAGCTTAAAAATAAAGCCAGAATCAATTCTATATTCCCGATTGCTGGTGTTTTATTTCAATTTCTTTTCCTCTGAATCAAGTCCGGTCCTAGCCACATTAGAGCCTTATGCAAGCCCAAGCCTAAGAAAATAAGCCTAAAGAATAAGACGACCCTGTAGGTAGTCGAATCATACGACTCAACATAATAAAGGATTTAACACTTCTAAACATGAGCCTTATGATTATGTCCGTGTAAGTCATGAAAACCTAACCTCCAAATTTAAAAGCTTTGTAAAGTACGGCATGAGAAGTGTTCGTTGTTATTTTTTAAAATGTAGGTTGTTACTCAATAAATGGAACACTTATGTTGCATGCACTAAGCTGCCAAAACCTTTCTGCATCCTTCTGGAATTGGTTGAATCGCTTGATAGATAAGCCTCTGGAAATTTAGATGGTATTTCAAGCAGCTTATATGAGGGCCATACGCTCAGTAAATAGAACAGAATCATATGAACACAATCAATGTTTCATTTGAACATGTCTTCACCAGCGGAAAAACCAAATCAATTTTTATTTCTTCCTGGCTCGAAACGGTTTTCAGTTGTTTTCGCACGAATTGAAACTAGGAATGTTATTTTAAGATGCATTCCTATGCAACTTTTGCAGTTTTAGAAAGCAATTGAATTCAGACAGACAGAGAGAATGCACAGATAGCAAAGGCTTACAAAAATGCGCTCCTAAGCGCTTTGAGTCATGTGCATCTGTACAGCCTGCACATATGGTGGGGCAGCTCCGCCTCTGGTTTCCCATACTTTGTACATTCAATCTAAGCAACTTTGGTAGCATTTTAACGCGAGAACTTTCATTCTCTCAGAATTACTGACACTCTTCCGTTTGCACGTAGTCAATTCTCTGATCTTTAATATCCATCTGGTGTAATTATGTACGTCTTGCATACAAAGCGTTTTATGTACCAAATACTCATGGTAAATATTAAATAAAGCCACGTTTCGAGCAATCCACCAGTGGAAAGTATTCCTCTTAAGATAATCTCCCCTCGGAATGATTCCACTTCAATTACAGGGGACAATGCTCCTTCGCACCTGCGGTTGACTTCGCCCAGAACTCATGACGCCCGGCACACAGAACTCCCTAATGAACAAAATACAAAAAATAGCAAACAAAACTAAGCCGGCTTCGGCTTTGGCTTCTCCCTGTAGAATCCTTCAGTACTCGTCGTATTCGCTTAGGTTTGTGTTGGTTTTTTTTTTCTTCTTTTTTTCCGTGTTCTCGTTCCTCGTCCGACGCCCGAGATGGTGAAGCGATTCATTCATTCCGAAAGGGAAGAGATAACTCGTGTGATTAATTACCCTAATGCTATTATTATGCAAAACCATGATACCAGCACCCAATTTGCTTTCATTGCTTCCATTTGTGCTTATTTACTCGGGAATTACAACAATTTCTCATCGCAGCGACTCTCTCTGTCTGTCTCGCTCCCCGGTGACTGGTGGCTGTTGGCTGGTGTGCCTCGTCAAGGATTAGGAACCAAAATGTGATTAAAGTGAAAGTAGACGAAAACAGGGCGCCTGCATCTCGCCGTGGCCATTTTTTTCCTTCGTCGTTTTTTTCCCCGTTCGTCCTTCCTTTCAGTAATTCCGAAATTGACTCATGACCTAATCGCAAATGCTACCTCATCGGGTGTTTCCGGCTACAGACGGCGCGGCGGCGGTGGTACTCCTGTCACCCCCCAGGACACATGCAACTCTTTGCGCAAATGTAATCCCAAAGCACAACAGGGTGAAGATAGGAATGTATAGAGAAAGTCAACAGGGAAGGTGGGGTGGGGGTGGACGGAGGTGAGAAGATACATCAGACTACAACCTTATCTAGTTAAGCACGACACACATCCTCCTCCCCCGCCCCGTTCGCCCACAGCGACACGGGCGACTTTCCGTGTGACTGCATGATAAATGACAGCGAAGCATTGAACGTCCTTTTGTTGAATGAATTCCTAATAAGTTGATAACGCAACAAGGATGCCACCGGCTAACCCCGTGGCTTGCGTGGAACACCTTTCTTTTTTTCCAATTCCTCTTCTGGTCTCGTCCTGAATTTGATGAAAAAAAAAACTGTGCCAGGACACGAGCCAAGGAGGTTGCGAGAAAATGGAATTTTCCAATTTGTGTTGCAATGCAATGTCCCCGGCTGGTGTTGCTGCTGCTGCTGTTTCTTTTCTCTACTCTCCAGAGACGTGGACCGACGGGGGTGTACCGTGGGGGTTGACGATGTACAGCCGGAGAGGGAGAGCGGCAAATAGGAACGACATATGTAGCTAAAGTACGGTGGCTAGTCCTTTTTCGTTGGCTGCTTTTAGCTATACAAACTATGAAATGTCCCCTGCGCCGGGATCAGAAACATTTCTGGTGGGAATCCCTTCTCACACCGCGTCCGGACTTTTGTGTGCTATGTGCGAGCGACGCAAAGGAATGATTAATGACTCCTGGACAAATGGAAATTGTTTGAATTGCATTAAAGTATTTAAAAGGGTTCTTGGTTCTCATTTTCCCGGCCTGCCCTGCTCCGGCTACAACGACGACAACGCTCGACTTCACATCGGGCCGATTGGGGTCAATGATGGAAATGAAAATACGGACGGAATACAAGGAAACATTTCCGACTCGGCTCTCAATGGATTTCATTTGCTGTTACTCCTTCCGAGTCGATAACACCGAAAGGGATGAGGTATGGAGATGTTAAGATACTTTCTTTTTGTTATGTTCCGAAGTGGAATCGCAATTTGGTTGTTGTTCCAAGAAGGGATACGGGTTAGAGCCCGTGTGGTTGATGGTTGACTCTGCTTAAGGGAACAGCGCGATGGTGGTGTGGGGGTAGTGCACCAGAGATTGTGTCAATTTCATGTTACGTCCACATGGCTTCATTTGATTCTGGAAATGATGAATGAAACGGACTGCTAATCGAGTTTTGTGCAAATCAAAAAGAAAAAACAAAATGTGTACAGATTGCCGAGAAGAACTCTGTCACTATGGAGAAGTGAGGGAACGTGTCTGCAAGTGTTATTGAAATTAACTTTTTCCCCGAGTCGACTGAAGTGACGTCGGTTGTTGAAGCGGCATACTTACTATTATCTGACAAACTTTAATTGAAGTTTACAAGCAACATCAGAAACGAGATCAAACACAGAATAACTCGTCACTGCATATTTGCCGAATTTAGGAAGACGAAAGAAAGTATACCAGCTCCATATGACCCATCCATAAAAAAGGCGATCCTACCTCCTGCAAAAACTATATCCCTGCTTAACTTCGCCTACAAGACCCTATCCAGCGTACTGTGTGAACGTCTAAAGCTGTTTTGCACCGTACTCTTCGGCACGTACCAGTGCGGCTTCCTTCCGGCCCGGAAATCGTCTATAGACCAAATATTCACACTAAGGTAAATCTTTAGAAGACCAGCGAGTTCCAAATCTATGCTCACCATCTTTCCATTGATTCTATAGGCGCATAAGACAGCATTCATCGCAAGGAGTTATTCGAAGCGATAAATTGATGATCCCGGTAAAATTAATCCGGTTGCGTCGCACCGATAAATCAAAACTTATCGATAACGATAACACATACGCAATGCACCGTGCTGTTCGGCTCAAAAACCTCTGAACCGTTCGAAACCTGCACCGGATTTAAGCAAGGCGCTGTCGTGTGATTTCTTCAATGTTGTACTAGAGAAGATAGTACGGCGGGGAAAAGTCAACACTGAAGGAACTATCTTCCACAAGTCAATCCAGCTGTCCCAACGCGCCGTAGTGGAAGCTTTCACTGCAATTGAGAAAGAGGCTTATGGATACTATATATCTACTGTCTAGCGAAAAACCATCCGCCGCACACCACCTAGGCCAAAACATAACAATAGACAACAATTTAGATGTAGTAAATGGATTTGTCTACTTCGGAGCAAACGTAAACTCCACGAATGACATCGTAGTGGAGATCCGACATAGAATCGCCTTCGGTAACCGATGCTACTTCGGTTTGTCAAAACGACTGGGCCCTAAGAAGGCTAATGGAGGAGAAGACACAAACGCGAACTCTACGAGCTGTACAACAACGTTGATGTACTCCGGAAGGAAAACAATCGGTCGACTACACTGGCTCGGGCACGAACCCATGGACAACAACGCACTAGTTTAATGGGTCTTTAAATCCGAAGCTCTTTAATCGAAAAGGAGAGGAAGGCTGAACCTCTGGTATACAGACCAAATAATCGCGGATGTAACACAACTTTGCCTTCATAACTGAAAGCAACGTGCCCATAAAACTGAAGGCACTTTCCTTTCCACTAGTGGGAGAAAAAAAGCACGCACAACACGAGTGGTTGCTGAAAAGCTTGACCCTGGCCCTATATAGGCCATCATTACTATTATTATATTTCTGTCATGTGAGATTCTCGGATAAGTGAGCCCTAGATGATTTGACCTTATTCAGGAAGAAGAATATCGTCCTCGTATCAGCAGCTTCTGAAGATGAAGGACAGCAACAATCTTAAGGTGTCGTTTTCAATGTCGATATGATCAGTGATGACGCCGATATGGCATGACACTAGAAATCGGTGACTGCCTAGAATCTGGAGTAGGTTATAACCAGAGATGGATCAACTCGGGTTAGAAACCGACTTAAGCCAAGTTACGTCCAAGCCCAGTTGAACTGAGTTTAAATTATGTCAAGGGTTGCTAAAAGTAAAAGAAAACTAATCAAATCTACGAACCATTCAATACGGTTGAATACACAACTCGATTGACTCGGATTGTCTATATCTAAATTGAACAGTTGGCCTTTGCAGTTAACCTTTAACTCAGTGTGATGTGAACGAATAATATACGCTTTGGTTGCTTAAGACGAAGAGACCGCAAGCTCTGAAATACTTTACCATCTTCTTAAGAGGTATGACGCTGTTCAGGGAAATCTAAGAATTAAATGAATCTTAAATTATATATTCCTTATGCCCTCTACTTGTTCTCTTCAGAGCTTTGACTCGAGGGAGAATATTGGTCCACAAGCTTTCAGTATTTGAAGCCTTACGGATGACACTGAACTTCGTAGAACAGACTAAGGGCTGTTTGCTGACACTGACTTTAGGACCTTATTTTCGAATCGTGTAAACCAGTAATTATAGCTCAACTTGTTAAGTGGGACTTAAATCGCTAAGGAGAGTATCAGGCCCTGAGTCGTAGACCCTAAATGCTTCCAGTTGTGCACTAGGAGCTTATGGTCTCCGTTCATGTCATTAGAGTTCTTTTGTCTTTTGTATGGTTGGCGTTAGGTTTGGCAAGCTCAGTCATTTTTCAGAACAATGTTTTTGCATACCAGAGCTTGTTGAGCTGGTATGCTCTCATTTCTCTATTCAGTTGGGTGCTGTTTGTCTGCAAACTTCGTCTTCTTCTTTGTGTGGTATTAAAGTCCGGGGTGGACCTGGGTGCCAACCAGCAAGCCTTACCAACTCGCGATCTCTTGTTGGATGTCTCCAGTTTCGCACACCAAGTTGGATTGGGTCCTTCTCCACTTGGATGCGCCACCTTAAAAGCGGACGTCCTTTGTTGCGTTGTCCCACCTTTTCGAAATCGAAGATTCTTCGCGCCGGAGCTGAGTTGTCCATACGCTCTAAATGGTCCAGTCAACGTAGGCGTTGGATCCGTAGACGCCTAACTATTGTCATGGCGCTGTACAGCCCGTACAGTTCGTGATTGAATCTTCTCCTCCATAATCCGTCAACACAAACATGACCAAAGATCATACGCAGAGCTTTTCTCTCGAAGAAACCAAGGACTTCTTCCCGCGTTCACGATTGTCCATGCCTCCGCGCCGTATACCGGGACTGGGATGATCAGTGTCTTATATAGAGTCAACTTGGTCCTTCTTGCCTTGCCTCTTGGGGCCAGAAATACAGCGGTTGTCAAGAGTTGTCCTGCACTTGATCTCGGTACTGATATTATTTGCAAAATTTACTCCGGATCCGAGGTAAGTAAAGTGTCTGCAATCAGCAGATGTTTTTTATGATTCACTTGGTTTGTGGATTCAATTCTCAATCATTGGCTTACCTAAACCAACCTTAAATGTTGACTGTGAAAACGAAATCTTCTTGAATGAACGTCCGATTCTGCACTCAGCTAAACCAGCAGATAAGGTTGCACTGTGAATTCTGGCATAAGAAATACTGCAGCAAGTCACTGCTGGTGAAGCTAGAATTACAAGTCTTTGCTCACTATTTAGTCTCAAATGGCTTCCGATGAGTGATAACACCAGTCTGCCTGTGTTCCTTCGACACAACTGCTAAGCTGCAGACTACAACTGACGTTCATCTTCTGACATACCTCCACACTGCATTTGTCCTCCAACGATGCAGCTTCAGACTTGTGATCATCACAATCAAAGTGCCACATCTTGAGTGCTGTCTCTGCAATCATCATTCAAGAACATGCTTCCTGGTTCTTCAATTCCAAATCACAGATCTTCTCAGCGGCTAGTACAAGGATCAGCAACAAATGCACCACGTCCGAGATTATCCAGAACAAGTATCGAAACAAATTCAACAACAGCAGCTGCAAATCTCCCCCATCCATCTACATGATAGCGCACATCGACGTTTCCTAAATCCCGGCGCCATTTAAGGCGTCGTGCATCAATTGCACTCCGCCCAATGGCCGATCGCCACGATATCATAACAAATTTGTCACACTTGTCATTCGTTGTTGTGTTTTTGTGTCCCCTCGGCTGCACCTTAATATCGGATGCTCCCTGAACCTGAACCGCACTCCCGAAGTGGCATCCGTTTCATCACGGTATGTGCGCGATGCCAGATAAAAATCCTATGCACACCCGTTACTGCTTCGCCACTGACACTCAAACCGACTAATCTACCTTCGCCGATCTGTCGTCAATCGTCTAGCCGTCGGTTTTTGCATTAAGCGTCAGCTCGAATGCGATCGATGTGCCCTGATAACGTGGCCGCATAGCCAGCGTGCCACATGACAATTCATCCACAACCGCGATATTTTCATGCGTAGCGCACAGTCCAGCGGCAGCAGCCGCAGCAGGAGCTGAAGTCAACCGCTCGCTAGAACGGCGGCTGTCCCGCGAGTCGGTTGCTACACCGACACCCAGACCCAAGGCGATATTTAATTGTTCGGCTGGCAATCGTCGCGCTCAATCGGAATTTCAATTATTTATCTCGAATCCGACATCAGTTTTGAGCGGAGCAAGCCAAGTATTGTAGATCGAGTCTATGTCGCGTCTATTAGGCGAAACTGGCAGCGTGTATGGATGGATCTGCTATGATCCACGGACGGGGCTCGTTTTGCGCTCGTCGATGTCGTCGTCGTCGTCGTTACGTTGTTGTTGGCGTTGTCGCAGTCGTCATCGTCGGTAGGATGTCTCTGTCGTGTTTTCGAATTGGCCATTAATTACTCGACTCTCGGTTTTGGCGCGGAGAAAGAAGTCTCACACTGCATACACACACCATACGGCGTCCATCCATCTCCGTCTTCGCGGCTGCGACGCGAACGGGGAACGAATCACTTGAGCATGGCGCGCGAATACTTGCAGGCGATCATTAAATGACCGTTTTGTATAAATTATGCTAATGATCCTTCAATTGATTTGTAATAAAAATGCATTCGAAGAGATAAATATCCATGGAGCACGCACTTTGATAGCACCACCAACACCAGCGTCAACATCACCAGCAACACCACTATCAACGGCATCAGTTCGGGACGGCGGGTTGGCCGCGGCCTCGTCTGGGCACCGCTGTGTGGCTGAACCGCTCTTAAGTGAAGAAGAGAAGCTTTTACTCGTACCAATCGGAAAAATAAGTGACACTTCGATGCGAACACTGTTTAGGACTGACTGGGTAATCAGTGAGTGTCCACGGCGGAGATTTAGTTCGCAGATCTTGTGAAGGCATTTTGGGGCCTAAGCTCTTTGTCACTAGGTGCGTGGATGGACGGTGAGTGTGCAGTGGCCAAGGAAGACAAGCGTGGCCATTGAATGATGTTGAAGACTCTACAGAGATGATGGGAGAAAAAATCAAGTTCTAGTGCCCGGAGTCGAACCCTGATCTTCATGATTTAACTTGCCAGCAATCCCAAGGAGGCACCATTACACGAATTATGGTTCATTTCCACCCCTTAGCCACCACATCATGTCCCCAGCCACCCATAGACCCACCATCTCCAGTCAGTCCCCAACCCCATCCACTTCACCATGAAGTTTAACCATCACTTGTACATATCAGACGACCAACTGAGACCCCTCAATGACATCTTACATTCACCGGAGCGTCAATGATCTGCGTACATGTGTACACTATGTAAGTATACGTTTGTACGGCAAGGAAGGCGATGCGATTCCATTGCGACTGTGCCATCCAATTCCATCGGCGTGCACCGTCGCGACAGGTAATAATTTCATATCAATTCGCCCGGTGCCGTTGTGCAAGTGATCCATGTTCCCATTGGCATTGAACGAGATACTTTGCACGAAACCGAATTAACATAGGAGAACACGGTCCGAACATGACGCACTCCTTGCAGATGCACGAGCACCACAAGACGACAACACAGAGCGTGCGCGCAACTGAGACAGAGTGAGCGAGAGCTCCGCAAGAACGACACGAACTCCAAGAGAGCCACAAGGATCCGCTTGGCTCATGTGAATCTTTTGATTTCTGCTCTGTTCCGTCGCCGTTCCGTTGTTTTTTTTTTCTGTTTTGTCAATCCCACTGGCCATTTTAAAGTTTGCAACATTTAACGATGATGGACCCACTACTCTGGCAAACGCACACACAAGAGAGCACACGGACATATTCATCAGCGTGTGCATTTTCACAATCGGGTTTTCGGTTTCTCAAGCAATCCTGAGCTGAGCTCCAACACCACAGATTAATGCCGCAATTATGATAAGGTGCTAATGGAAAATCCAACTCGGCTCAAGACGCTCACTCAGTCAGGCGCAGTGTGTCCCGCCTAATTAAGGTTGCACACAGGGGGTGCGGCGGCGGAGGGGGAAGGTGAGGCACGAAGAACCGGGACCACAGGACGAACAGCAAAACGACGGAAAAACTTGCACCAAATGGTCAGGCACACCATGCACCGGGACCAATAAACTGACATTTATGATGGCCATCCACACACAGGAAGAGACGCCATTCCGGCTAACTGACGGCCATTGCGAGGAAACTCATTTGCACTTTGAATGCAAAGTTTTTCGGGGTTAATTGCGAGACTGTGGACAGTTTGTGTTTGCGGTGGACAATTTATGAAAATTATGGTCAATTCTAAATTGGTTTTCTGGTTATTTGGAAAAAGTTTTAATTGCGTGTGCGCGCACCGGTGGAGGAACTTTGATTAGGAGGAGGCGCGCGCGCTTGGCTCGGCTGAGATTTATGCAAATTATGGAATTTCTTCGATTGCCAAGGATGTGATGCTAGACGATGATAGAGGCATCCGCGGGGAACTGGTTTCTTGTTTACGCTATCAGGAAGGTCTCTGCAGCCAGAAGCTTTATTTACGAGCGTATGGATGTTGTCGGGGAAGAGTGGATGGTTGGACTTACACGGGTTGGCACAAGGTGGGTAGTGGCGAATTCAGTAGTCCATGGAAGATCCTTAAGATCTGCAGGTGCTCGTGTTGGGTCACATGGATGTGAGGAGTTGCTGAAGTGCGGTGTTTTTACAGCATGTTGTTAGCTACCGGAACTGGCGGCAGTGATATGGTAACTGCAAGAATTTAACTGACTGTGTGGACCATAAAGGCGTCGGGAAGATCACTGTTAAGATATTTAGAAGAAGCTGTATGCGAGAGTTTTGACCACACCGATAATGGAGATGAGCATCATACGTCGTGTTTAAGAAGCCAAAACAAGTTTAGCTCATAGCTATCATTATAGTACCATAGGTTGCGCAACAGCCCGTAGAGGGCCAGGTCCTAGTTTCCCAGCAACCACTTGTATTTTGCGAGCTTATGTTCATTGTGATACCCATAATCCACTGATTACCACTGATCGATAACTCCAGTAATAGATTGATCCCTACGACAAATGGTGACTAGACTAGGTTTGAAAACCGGACAAAGCGAATCAAATTTACTTTCACTGCGATTGGAACTGGTTATCCTTCTTATCAAGGACATTGCTCATTGCTGTTTAGTTCAAATTACAGTACGGTTCACTAGCTTCGAATTATTTCGTGTTGCAAAGGTTTGTTGTGCGTCGTAGCAACACTCGACGGTCTTAGAATTCATTTGGTTGGACGCTAATTTTTTACTGCCTGACTTGATTGTGCCATATGCAGATCTCAATGGGGTGGATTTTGGCTTGAAACAAGGTAGGACTTATCCCTATATGCACGAAAATGCTTGTGCTGGGTCCATGGACTCCAGCTTTGACTGCAAAGTCCCTATTCGATCCGTCTCTGAGCCAGGCGACTAAGCACTTTCTTATTTAATTGGTAACTTAAAACATCTCCTATGATTCAGTCATACTCGCTGTTTGCGAATTTGTTCATAAGTCTATCATTCAATAAAGTTAATCAACTTTCTTCTTGTAATTTATTACGTGCAGTTATTGTTAATGTACTTGTAATTATGCTTCCATTAATATATGATGTGCTTCACTGGATTGATACAAGATATTACCCTTGAATTTCAGTTATTGCTGCTAGTACAGAAACACAGTTAACTGTCGAAATGCAGATGTTAACTTAAGCAATTTTTGTTTGAATTAACAAAAATGTATTTTTTTCTGAATCACAATTGGGGCCTTTTAAGCCGCATTTGAACCAGCGCCATAGGGATTGTTGTTTATCCAAATCTAAAACTGAATCACTGCCTTTTGATCTTTTCACAGTTTTTCTTTGAGAAATCGATCTGGTTGATTCCTCCCCTTTCTCGCCCAAACATTTTTTCAACAGCGGAAAGCACACAATCCCTAAGCAGTTTTTTAGAGCAGATAAATGATATCCGATTTCGTGAACAAGTCTGGATAGTACATAGGCGTTTAGATTTTTCAAACGTCTTAATTTTCGCCATCATCAAATTGCACAATTGCTTACGGCGCAAGGGTGTACTGCCATCGTTTCTACTTACTTACATACCAATCGATAGGGTGCGGGAACAAACCCCAACTTACTTAATTGAGTAGTTGCTTGTCAGGCCGACGAAATATGTAAGGTCCGAGTCAGAGCAATTGTTGCCTTCCACCTCAGATGGTCCTGGACACGTTGCTTCAAGTTAACAAGACCAAGCCACGACGAGACATCCTGACTTCATCTCTATACCGGAGGTTCAATCACTTTTCTTCTCGAACTAGGAGGCTCGGATTCGGAGACCCTCTTAGCAGCAGCGTTGGTGTGCATTTGCACGATGTAGCCGAGCCAGTGTAGTTGACCGATTTTAGCTTTCCGGACAACTTCCACATAGGAAGCCAAAACATCAGCTTATGGGTTCTAAATTGTCTTTTCCTGAAAATACAAGTAAATTTAAAGGGTGGGTGGTTGGAGTATAGTGGTATGTACATTTTTTTTGTTTTGTTTTTACTTCTTTTCAATGTGTAATATTTCGTTATGAATTAAATGTTTTATAATTCAAATAAATTACAATCAGTTAGTCGAAATCAGTTGGCTTGACAGATTGACAGTTATGTTTTTCTGGTATCTTACTTGAAGTCTGCATACTAGTTTTTACTAAGTTGTCATAAATGGTTTGTTTTGGGGTGAAATACCCCAAAATGACAAAATATTCTAGAATGGCTGTTAGGAATTGGCAATCCACGCCTCGCATCTAACCGGATCTTAGCAAGCCAAGGACAAGAAATCATGAAAACAAATTGATTCACCAGTTCTAATATGCTAATCAATCATTACAAATTTATATTTGTCAATCTAAAAGGATTTCGGTATTGTGTAACTCAGTTCATAAAATGTTTGACAATTGTCAATATATTGTATACTGCTGTGAATGAGAATCATACTTGACACCTCTATTGCGAGTGTAAAAAAAATAAGCGATATAAATATCATTTGTGTTGTATTTGTGCTGTAGCGCCATATGTATATAAATTATATATATATGGCGCTACAGCCCATAGCGGGCCAGGGCCTAGCTTCTCAGCAACCACTCGTGCTGTGCGTGCTATTGTTCTCACACGAGTGGAAAGGACCTACAGTTTTATGCCGACTCCGAACGGCTAAATTTGAGAAGCTTTTTCTAGACAGGAAATACTCTTTGAGCATTGACAGAACCTTTTAATTAAAACAATAAACTAAAAATGTGTTCAGTTGGTTTGTGGTGTGACGATGGTAAGCAATCTTCAGTTTTTTTTTGGAAAGTCTCAAAAGGAGAAGGCAATATAATGATGCCTCGAATCCTCAAGAATTAAAGGAAGAACGTATGCATGTGTAATTTCGCATTCGAAATCTGCTCTAATGGGTAATCCTTTTCAGTTTTGTGAAACATTTTCGTTTATCGAATTCAGAATTTTCACATTTGTTGCACCAAATAAAGGAAAAGTAAAAGCCAACATTTAGAACCACATCGATAAAAATCAGTCATAACAGCATTGCGGTTACACACATACATATGTACAAAAGTGCTCCTGGGTCATATTAACACAGCGTCGGAAGTGACCAGTGGTCTGGCTCAGTCAACTGTGCCTCTGGGTTCAAAAGATATTTTTATCGTACTCCAAGAACACATTTGTCAAGTGCATTTAAGCATCAATTAATTCAATTCGATAAACATCATTTAGTTGACATGTGTCTGCTGTACTTCACAAGATATGGCTTAAGCTTGCCTTATCAACCTCAAAAATATGATTGACTAAAAAATTGATGCTTATCAACAAAATTGATTTCAATTTACACTCGCAATGCCACTTTCGTCCATTTACAATGTAGAAATTGACACGGATCAAATGCTCATTGATATTTGACAACACACTCGCAATAGGGGTGATAGTTTTTGAATTCGAAATCATAGCAAAACGTATTAGGTGGCCGCCACAATCGAAGCAGGAGACCAGAATTGGCGTTACGGTGTTCCATGTCATAAGGAGCAGCAAAAGCGACAATGAGGTTTGATTTTGCAAGATAACATACTCGAGAGTGAATATCAGAGATTAATCGTTAGGTCTTTAGAAATATATTCACGCTCAACCTCCGAATTAAAAAAAAAACTTGGGTGCCATCCGATCGAACAAGGGTAGTCAGAGACGGCAATACCCTGAGAAGGCAATGAAATACTGCACGGATCCATCTGTGAATGAATAAAAACACCATCAAACAATACCAAGGCAGATCCACCAAGCCCGGTAGTCGACTTCACATTCAACGGCAAATAGATCAGCACACAATCCTATTGCTGATGAGAGTCCAATGAGTACTCACAGTTCCACCAAGGCGGACGCAGAAAAATTCAAAAACGATTCCGTAAATCGATTGCAGATAAAGCAAACAGAGGCACCCACAACTCCTCTCGCATAGCAGCAGCCAGCAGACACGAGGTGACACTAGACAGAGCCACAAGGCGACTCCACCCCCTCCATTCGCAATGAGGCAGCATTATTTATAGTTCCCAAAAACCCGAGCACATTTCCTCACTATTTCAGTGTGCGGTTGGCAAAAGCTTTTAGCAAGCTAACGTCTAAACTAAGCCCCAGACCACAATTTCCTCATCTCTCAAAGTTGCGCCCCGGCCGGCCGATGACACTGGTCAGAGGACCATTGCCGGGCATTGAGCAGACTTGGCTAAAAATGTTGTGAACACGGTCGCACCTGCACCGACTCTCTCCGCCAGACAGATGACCCTAATTTTGATTGAAGCACTGGATTTTGATGGATTAGTGTTCGCACTTGAAGCAGCTGTGCACAAAGTGTCCTCGGCAGACTCTTCGATGGGCATCTTCTCGGAGCGAATGATGTGTTATGTGACACCGTAAGGGACTGTGAAATTTCAAATTTCACCCGAAGTGGGTGGTGGGTGCGTATGGCTCTGAATTTCATGCCCGCGCCACTGGTCACCACTACCCCGACCAGGGGTGGCAAATGAAGATTGCTGTCGAGGTGGTGCGCAGAGGGCGTGAAGTTCCATCCGAATAATCGTTGGTCGTGCTGGTCCAAGGGGACGGCGGTGGGGACACGCATGCCCCATAATGGACCTCATACTCTTGTCAAGTGGCAGGCGAACACTCACAGCAGCACCACCGAGCAGCACTTCTCGACAGATATCACATAATATTCCAGAGCAATAAATTACATTTGTAGGCGTTGGCAGGTGTCGCCAGCGCTGTCTAAAATCGCGATAAATCTTCATACGAAATAAATTTCATAGAAATTGCTCACAGAAGCGTTGACTGCTGTTCAACCCACTCCTGCTCCTGCTTCACTGTCAGACTGACTGACTGGGTCAGCAAATGGGTTTAAGTGTGTGTCGCCTCTCATTTGGATTTCGTAAAATTTTCTGTGCGATGCGTTCTGCTTCTGTTTCGGCGGTGAGGGTGGCTCTCCGTCGGCATGGACAACTTGTATTCTCTGGGTGTGAATAAATAAATTTCCTAATTGGAAATAAATTTCGTTGCGTAATGGACAGCAAGACTTTTGTTGGCGAGTATGGGCCGGACCTCATCAAATGGCCATGGCAGGGGAGTCGGCCGGCGACGGAGCACCGGCCAAGAAGAGGTTCCCTGTGAAAAGGGTGTGCTCGAAGTGACAAGAACTATATCATAATTGATATACGAGTGCACATTTATTACCAGTACACACACGAGTCGACGAATGGAGTTGTAATTTTCAAATTCTTCAAATTCGTCTTAGTCAGCTGGGATGTGGCAACGATAAATTTGTCAAGAAGCACTATGCTTTCGGTAGACAAAAAGTATATATGAACATGTTTCAGATGGGCACGTATGCATTATCCATTCGAAAAGAGAGATGTGAGGAGGAGGCTATCTAGCAGAGGTTCAATTGCCATCCTTATCTGTGGGTTCTATTAACACGAGGAAAGAAGAGGTACGCCTGAAATTCAAACGATCGGAAATGGTAATGGGGCGCAGTTTTCTGTGGAAATCTCACGGTCTGTCAATAAACACTAGCAAAACCAATATTAACAGTCTTACCGAAAGAAAGGAAATACCGGACAGATCCGAAACCGAAAATGGTTTCTGGACAAAGCCGAAACAGGTTTCTGGACAAAACCGAAACCTAAAAGTGTTTCTGGACAAAGCAGAAAGGGGTTTCTGGACAAAACCGAAACCGAAAGGGGTTTCGGGACAAAACTGAAACCGAAAGGGGTCTCTGGACAAAACCGAAACCGAAAGGGGTTTCGAAGACAAAACTGGAACCGAAAGGGGTCTCTGGACAAAACCGAAACCGAAAGGGATTTCTGGACAAAACCGAAAACGAAAACGGTTTCTGGACAAAACCGAAACCGAAAGGGGTTTCTGGACAAAACCGAAAGAGGTTTCTGGACAAAAGCGAAAGAATTTGCTGAACTTCCACAAAATATGTTAGTGAATATCGTGTGACTCAATTCAGTTTAAATCCACATTTAGCACTAACACCTAAGACTCTAAGCATTTCACTCTCCGTCAGAATAAACGTAGCTTGTGAAAAAGAACATTCCATATCAGTCACTTAATTGGTTTACTCGTTCCACGCGCTCCAATGACAACCATTTCTTGTATAACTTCCAGCGCAGCAACAACCCCTGTTCACATAAACATACGGCAAAAACAATCGACAGCAATTAAGTTCCGCCAATAATTTTCCACGAGCAGCACAGCCCGTGCAACCCTTTCAAAGAATCCTTCATCACACATGATACCGTTCACAATGGCGGCGCGGCGGCGACGGCAACGATGGTGCGTCCCACACATTTCTCGCCTGAGTTAATGAAATTCAATTTACAACTGAACAGCATCTAGGTGACTCCATTCAATGTGGCACAGCTAACATCACAAATTACTGAGCATATGGTGCCAATGAGATTGCGTTGCGACGTTCACACTCTCTGTTCTAACTGCTCATATGGCTGCAAACAGCAAGAGCAAAAAAACACACTCACACACATAATTGAAGTAGGGGTAGAAGATGGGTTAGTTCAGGTGACGGCATGGGTTCCACCGCCTCCGCCGCATGGGAGTCGTAAATCAAAATGGCAAAGGCCATGGTCGCAGCAACCCTTTTTCCAATTCCAATGCAGTGAGAGACACTTCTTTTCACTTTCCACTCTCTTTCCACACCCACCACCCAGTTGTCCCATCTGAGCAGCGTGACTCGGGCCATCTGTGAAAATCCGGAGATGATTTGTAGTTGCACCAAACCAAAAATTGCAATTTAAGGACGCTCTCGCACATTCAATGGCCTCCCAATGGCGAACCATCTTCACGGTCAAACAGCAGCGTGTACCCCGTCTATTCCCAGCCGGACTCGGCCAGGAAAAAAAGGGGTCATTGTCATTGCATTTTTCACGCAGCGGAATCATCGCCGAGGAAATCCAATTACTTTTCAAGGGATGTTATTGAGTTGTAATCACCGGGAATACTGCGAATACGCTATCAAAGGCGACACACATTTACAAGGCAATAAATTCCCAAGAAATTAGCAAGCGAACCATAAAGAACGGAGCTGAATAGCAGAACAGCAGCAGCACCCTAGACATTCGGCCGAAGCGAATTTAATCGAACTCGGCTGGAACGAAAGGGTTGACAATGAACACACAACGAGGACGGCAAGCAGAAGAACGAAGACCCCGCGAAAGAGCCAACACCACTGTGCGTCACTAATCGAAGGATATTACAATTATAATTTCCAGTCGACGGGAGATGAAATGCCTCGAAGGGGGGCGGCTGAAGACAAAGTAATAGCAGATACATTTGTGTGTCCTTCCCCGAAAACAGGTGTCTATTGCGTGGCTGGTGTGAGGTGTACCTACTCAGGGTAATGAGGAAATTTTCATTTCAATTTAGTCGGCGGAGGCGTTTCGGACCTGTTTTAGTTTAATTAAACGAATGGCTCCGGAACTGAATGACGTCATCGTCGGCTTATTCTCCAATAAGGAGCAGTATTATTGGCTAATAAGACGGTAGATAGTACTGGTGGGACAATATTATTATTTCCGGTTGTTGGGACAACTTTTATATGGTGACAATTTCAAACTAATATTTGTCACAAGTTGAGACCACTGGGGACATGGCGTTTTGAAAATCAAATGGACTTTAGATTATGAAGCCGAATATATAATTCTCATCTCATTGAAGCCACGTCTGCTTCGGCTAGATGAATATGACGCAACGAAAGCGTCGTGGGTTGGTGTAATGTCGATTACAGCCATACAAAGTTATAAACATTCTCAGCTAATAGCTGACGAATGAATAAATGATGATGTTGTGCATCTTGATACACTTTCAACCATCGTACAGCGGGAGGAACTCAATGAAGGTTACGTAATCTTCAATTGAAGCTTCAATTGGAAATGAACGGCAAAGAGAATTACGTCGTGAAATGCAGATTCGATAGAAGTTAAATTTACAGAATAAAGAATGTTAGCAACTTTAGTGGAGACTGTAGAAACTGGAATAAAATTAAAGTGTCCGTGCTTAAGTGATCACGGATTTCAACAATAACGTCCGTTTTCTGATGGGTTTTGTACCTTAATTTATGAACCTAACCACCCAGCGTAGGAGACTCACCTTTTTCTTTGTCTGATGCTTAAGGTTTTAGACTACAGTAGTGGGCGAACAATTGACTTTTTTCAGGTATTCTTTATAAAAATGGGGTGGCGCACGAATCGTGCCACAAAGGCCGTTATTTACGGATGTTAAACTAGTTTTTTTTTATCCAGAACCGCGCCGAAGAAATATTTGAAGAAGCATTTTGCTGCATCAAGATGGATCAACTGCACACATAGCCAGACGGGTTATGGTCTCCAACACGAAAACTACCAAGGTCACCTGATCTGACTGAACACAGGCTTTTTTTATGGGGCTTTGTCAAGAGGTGTACAAAACGAAACTAACAACAATAACTAATGAGATCCTGACTTCAATCCATTAGCCCGCGATGCACAATTTTCTTATCATGTATCGCATATGCGTAGATGAACATGGAGGTCACTTGCGGGGATAATGACTGCTTAATTTGGTAATTTACTTTAAAGGAAGATAATTGGACGAACTGTACACCTATGTTGATGTAGTCCGAACGCATGGATAATAATGCTCGAGAAAAAATGGTCCTTGAATTCGAGCTTCCTGTTTCGACAAGAAGAGTAAGACCGAACCACCGGTACAAACACTTAGTCATTGCAGACGTATGAAAACTTGCTCTGCAACGCATGTTTTGCCTTGGAACTGTCGCCCTTTCAAAGTGTATGACCAATGACCAACACATTATACTAGTGGGTAGTAGGGCATGTCGAGCGACCAAAAAATACTTTGCGTTCACATTGTACTACGTAGTTGACGGACTTTATTAATGAGTGTGGTTTCGTGGCGTTAATTAATCTTTTAGTGATCGTGATGTCCTAAATAAACGAACTGTTCTAAGCTCTACAGAAAAAACATATTTTATTAATCTCCTGATGCTCACTCGTTGAATTCTAAAACGCGAACAAAAATGTGTACTGCGGTCTTACCACAAGTGTTCACATTGTTCTACCAACTTTACGACCTAGGGAACAAGTTGAAATTCCATACGACCGTCGTACGGAGTGTTTACATTTGTACGACCTAATACAAAGTGGTCTGCGCGACGACGTTTGACATATCCTACTATTCGGTAGTAAATATGAACGTTCCTAGAGCCACTTGCGTCATTGAATAGTGGTGCCTAACGGTCCCTAGCCAGTTATCACATATAGTTGTTTGAGAAACGGTTTGGCCAGAAAATCCTTGGTATGTTTCGTAGGCATCGCTTCACGAACATCTGTAGCCTTCTTGTGACAATGGCCGAAATAGCTTTAGCTTGGTGTTTAAGTTAAAAGCATTGCTTCTCCATATTGTGGACAACATAACGATTGCTGACTTAGCTTTAGATCTTCGGTTTGTGACGTCCACTCCGATTCCTCCATTGGCTGAGACAATACTTCAAAGCAATTGAAAACTCTCTACTCTCTCAACCGCTTGTTCGGCAATGCCTGTTTGAACAGCAGAGTTATGTGCGTGGCTGAGTACTCTCCTCTCTCTCCATTTGGTGGCGGTTCAAGTGCAAGGATGATTTCAAGATGATTTAGGTATGATAAAAGTGTCCGTTGAGTTGCTTGTGTTCTCGATAACAGAGCAGAGTCAAGCACAGTTATGTGTAATCACCATTAAAAACAATATTGGGGATATGATGCAACCTTGCCTGACTCCATTTAATAATAGCCAAATAAACTCTCGGTAGACACTGTCGAAAGCTTTCTCGAAATCGATAAATAACAGTTGGAGTCACGAACGATATGCACTGTGGAACCATGCTTGCTCTTTATTGTATCGAATTGGGTGATCTCACAAGGATTGCTGCGAGATCTTCGAGAAGAAGAGGTGGAAGACATCAGCTATCACTTTTTCAGCCATGCAATTTCTGCTCAAGTTTTTTGAGATGATGGCTAATCTACTGGCGTGATTTTGCAGGGCTCTATAATGCCATCAACCATATGAAGTCCATTTTAGTCAAGTGAAGTTGCTGCGTGATGAGAAAACTAAGGAAATAGTCATTCTTCAGGCTCTGCTCAGATTTTCACATTTTTTGATGGCATGACACTTTTGGATCCCATCGTTTTAGAGACTCCCTCTCCATATGCAACGGAGATTCCACCAGAATTGGCCTTTTCAAGAATGATCGTTTATGCGATCAAGGGATGTTCTTTGTTGACAGCAGTCAAAAGATTCTCATTTCGCAGCCGCTAAAAAGTACTCTTAATCACCCGGCCGTACATAATCTAAAGGGAGGAATCAATTCTCTCGCCTTAGCGCACACAGAAGGTGCGTATTCAACCTAGAACGTCGTCATACCAGCGAACAATGGCCACCGAGGGCTGACTGCAAATTGCATCCCGTTTCCCGTCATTGTTCCGTCGGGCTTTGTTCTTGCAACCCTAGGATTCCCATGTAAGTCCAAACATTCGCGGGGGTGGAACTTGATGCGGTACCTTTTGCGCACATCATCCGCGGCGCATATGGCCGTAGTGACAGGAATTGGCGTATGTTTCTCACTGCTTTTCAATTGTATCTGCGCAACCCTCTGTGGTTTGGTTTTTGAGTGAAAACGCTAAGCCTTCTGATACGTGTCCTAAAGACGCCCGCATTTTGGCACACGCACCCACAACAAAAGGTGATGCAATTTGAGTAACAGTACAACACACCAGCCATTCAGCGAAGAATGGCCGCCTTTGTTGGGATGTTGTGAACAGTCTGCAATCAACCCCTTGGATGCAAAATTCAGACGTTGTACTGGGGTTCAATTGTTGAAGCGAAAAAAAAGAAAACATTAAATCAGGAGGGACGCTTTGTAACTGGACACCATCAGTGTTTTGATGTAGAAAGAGAATGTGACTTCCAGCGTGGATTTCAATTAAGCACGTGCCCAAACATAGTGCGCCGCTGGCGCTGACTTGAAATGTTTATGACAATTTTTCAAAAATTCTGTTTCATCATTTTGATGGTGGCGCCCACTCTTCGCGGTGATGACCCGGTTCTTGATTTTTGGTGAACAGATGAGTCACTTTTTTGTGCTGCTGACTTTGATTTAAAATACATTCGTCGTGTCAACACGTTATGCGTCAGTCTTTCAGTGAAGATCGTGCTTGCTCCAGGGTGCATACTTTCTTTAACCTTGTTTGCAGAAGAAGGGCCTAATTAAGTTCTCTTAGAGTCGGAAACAGTTTGTCTCACAAAACACGTACTTTTGTTCAACAAATGCTGACAGAACAATCTCCTGAGCCACCCCCAGATTGTGCTCACGTCACGATGCATCCACCAACTTGCTCCCAGTCAGCCAACACACTCCTGAGTCATGTGCGGATCAATGCTTTGCACAAACCACAGAATGAACCCGGCATTCCAGCGATTCCAGCGGCCTTACACATTTTGTGCAAAACCGATGCCTAATTATATCTTCTGCTCTGAGTAATCCGCAGATCCATTTTCAAATTAAGGAACACCGAGGCATGGACATGACAGAACCAGAAAAAAAAAAGCACACACTAGTCGCCACAGAAGACAGCAGCAGCAGCCCGCCGCCGGAGTGCCCGTGCAAAGTGGAGAATGTGCAAATATTTTGACAAACAGTCCAACATTGCGCCGTACGAGTGGAGTGTGTGCACATTTGTAGATATGTGTGCTGCAGCAGTATGGTGCCACGGTGGCAATTAACGCGCCACAACTTGAAAGATTAATGGGATCACCTCGAACTCTGGGTATTTATCATATGCAATACTCCACGGACCATGAGCCCACACTGACGCGTAACGCGCGAAATCTCATTTTCTCTACCAACTGACTTCCCTTCTGCGCCACGACAGGGGCCAGACTCTGAACTCCAGACGCACACTGTATGTAGTTTGGTGCGTTGTTTTTTTTCTCTGTTTGTTTGCCATCCAGACATAGAGCAAGCACCAGCACCCAGCTCGAACGAACCAACCAGGCCCCGTGGCAGTGCGCAGAGGAGGATACATCTCGCGAACGAATGACAGTCGCCAAATGTGGATTTGTCATTGTCAGCAGCGTAGTTCTTCATCTTGCACTCATTCAGGTGATTAACATCGCGTCACACTTTACATTATACGGCGCGCTAGGCGACATGGAATTTACCATTTTACAATTCGCACCATGTGGGTGCGCAAGCACGCAAATTCCACACCCACCCACAGCCAGCAGCGCGCCGGCAACGTCAACAACGTCGAGAGGGAAAATTGAAAATGCAAACACAAAGAGATATAGTGCAAACAAGACCGTGGCGCGGTACATAAACAAGAGGAGCCGCAGCGCGAGTGAGAGAAAAGGACACGCGTCCATAAATAAGATTCCTTATAAAAATTCAATCTCGAGACAATTCGCGGGGCGCATTCAACCCCCTGCCAAAAGTGACAACAGCACCCAGCCAGGAGCCGAAACCAAACAACGCCACCCAGAAGCGTAGGCAAATCAGAACGCATAAATCACTTCCACCACCAGCAGCCGACGGCCAGGACCCCGTTTGCCGTAATGTATTCCGGAACATATCCTTAACACAAATTGTCTCACAGCGGCGGCAGCCTGCAACGCCACACCACTCAGCACGCGTCGGACGCTCCAAGAGTCAGAGCCGCCCCCAAAACCCCGGCCACGATCCTGTGAGTTGCCAAAAAGCAGGACGATCAATATCCGATAACATGTCATTAGAAATTGTTTGCATACGGGACGCACACAAAAGTCAGGATACACGCCTGAATGGGGTCCGGAATCGGGTTCGGGCTCGGGTGCTGGTGTCGTTGGTGCGGATCCTTGCAAAGCTGAAATGGAAATTCTGTTCGATTTCTTTGCGCTCACCGCCCGTCCACCGGAGCGGCGGCGGTGGCGGCGGCGGCGGGCCAAATATCCCGGGGGGAATAAAAATAATAATAATAATAGGATTTCGGATTGTGAATTGGAGATCCAATGCCCTGGTGCGGTGGTGGAGTAGTATCGACACTTCCGAGAGATTTATGGCCTTCTACCCCTTTTTTTCTTACTTTTCCCAATCGGTAGTTGTCCTCGTCCTCGTCCACGTCCTTGTCCGCCCTCTCTGCAATGGACTCACGGGCTGAACTTTATAGCCGTTGACGTGTGAAGCGGGGTATGTTGCGAAAGTTTTCAACTTGAAATGTCTTTGTTATCCCGTATAATTCATTTTAAGCACGGAGCTACGAATAAATCCTTGTGGCGTCCGGAATGCAGGTGAGGGGATTAGTGGACGTGCCTTCAATTGGGTCAAAGCGGTTGTTAAATGTTTTTTTACCGGCACCCCCGGAGTGGGCTGCAAGGTTTACAGTGTACAAGCGAAACAATGTGTACTTCCATTAGCGCGTTCAAATTGAAGGTGAAAGTCAAACTATCGCGGCCGGCTTATGGAGAGCTTCTCTGGATAAAGCGATGTTTCGTATTGATTACCATCGTCAGCTTTTTAAAGTAGGAAAATAGTGGATCTTCAGGCAGAACATCCTAAATTGTTTCTGTTGACAATGAAATTCTGGTGGCCTGTGGCTCTGTTGGTATGTGTCGACCAAATTCACCTCATCCTCGTCGCCTGGTCTGCACAGCAAAAATAATTTGCACGGCCCTACCTCTTTCGAGCCACAATACTCAAAGAGTACTTCCTGTCTCGAAAAAAAACCTTCTTAAATTTGGCCGTTTTGAGGCGGCATAAAATTGAAGGTTCCTTCCACTCGTGTGAGAACAATAGTCAGCACAACACAAGCAGTTGCTGAGAATCTAGGCCCTGACCGTATATGGGTTGTTGGCCCCCATTTTGTTATCATAATGAAACTCTTCGTGGCAATACTCCATTACTCCTTCGACCTTCTGGGCCGATAATCAGCTATTGACAAGTGTTGTTTAAGATGTCGATACTTGCGTTCACCAAGTATAACGTTGCAGAGGTAGAGCCCGTTCCAATCACTATAATGGTAAAGGATTTCAAGTTGTGACTTGACAGCTTTGAGCTTTCACTGTGCACGCAACTTGGCAAACGATGAACATGCACAAACATTTTATTTACAAAATTCTTTATCGGTGACGGCAACCTTAAGAGTGTTAGCACCAATTCTGGATTGCAATAGTCGTCCCTGATGAGCTACAATAGATGGCGAAGAATCGAGTGATCTGAACATATAGAGATTGTCGTCCCAGTAGACAAACCTTTTATAGTCTATTTAAAAAATGTAGTCTGAACTCTCGAGGCTGGATGTTCCCGTGACAGTAAGGCAAGCAGGAGATCGAAGTGCTGAGCATTTTTGTTCAAAGATACTGCTCAAGCATCCATTACAAACGAACCAACCAATCTATACAACGGTTATCCAGCACAGTATGACCAACTGTACAAAAGGGTCTTGACCTGCGGTGTTATGAGATGAACTTAACTCAAGAAATAAATCCACTCAATCATATCAAGCGACGCACGTTCTAGCAATGTTCGGAGAATATTAGCAATTTCATTGCAAAATCATATGAATTTTTGTGCAAATGACTCTGTCAACAAACAGGGAACGTGTTACTTGTCAGGTGAAAACCCATATTTCCTTCAAGAAACATAACTGTATGGTAGGTGTTATCATTGTCTTCATACAGCCAATGGCATTAGCTATTGGTTGGGTTGTCATTTAGATTGGACTACACATTCAAATAAATGTTTCTTCATCAAGACAGTTTCATGAGCCACGCTGCTGGTGTAATAATCCATTTATTGTTGTCTTCATAATTTACCTTTGCACCCGGTTATAAAGACGGCTTTAGACAACTCGATCCTCTTCTATCAACTCGAGCTCATCAGAATCTATATTCAAGTGACACCCAGTGAGTTGTTCATCAAATCGCCTCGGTGTGCAAAGGGTCGCTTACCGAATTCAAACGTTCAGGGCCTGACTCGGAAGTCGTATTGATTTTATTCGTCAACGTGCTAAGCATCGAAACTTCTGCTCAACAATAAGTTAGTCTCGTATTGCCATGCTCGTCACATTTTCGTTAGCTTGTTTTCGCCATCTTATTCTTTTAGTCATTTAACCAAGCTCAGCCTTATGAACTAACGAATTTCCAAGCATTTTTTTTAAAATGAATCCAGCTTGGGTTCAAGCTAGGGTGACAATGGAAAAATTACAAAGTATACGTTTTTGTGAAGGTATGTTAACTTTATGAATTGCACATAATTAGAAAATGTTATAAAATAACAAACATTTTACGAGTGCTGGGTAAAATAATAAAATGAAAAATAATAATGCTGAGCCTCTCTGTAGGATTGTCCAAGTTCGATCAATATTGAAACAGCTTGAGGGATCTGTAATCAGAAAGGCCGATTATTATTATATGGACAATTACCGAGATGAGAACTAGCCGGGATATAGTGAGAAACAGTACGCGGGGACCTTAATTTCGACAAGCTACTTCTCCGAACGGAAAGAGCTATACTACTTGGCAAACCCAGGACGAGGTGGTTGGGCCAAGACCAAAAACTCGCTTGGCTGCACCTGGGTATAAATCCTGCTTAGTTATAGTCGACATAAATCTAAAGTGAGTGCTTTACCCCCACGACCACTTCAGTGGATCATGAAGGTAGGAAAATGAATTCAGTCAATAAATAAATAGAGTAACATTTACACGTGTTCATAGAAACTCTCTCGGAAGGTAAATCTAAACTACGCTTTATTGTTTTGTAAAGCTTGATATGAGTATGTTCGTTTTTCAAATGTTCATGAAAGTGCTATTGAATGGCTTACATGCCATTTATTAGAAAACTTTAATAAGAAATTAGCTTTCATTTAATCTGTAACAGACTATTTTAAGTACTAATTATGTTAATACGCTTTGTTCGCAAATAAATGCATAATAATAATAATAATAATATGGGTGGCGCTACAGCCCGTAGAGGGCCAGGGCCTAGCTTCTCAGCAACCACTCGTGTTGTGCATGCTATTGTTCTTTCACGTAGGAAGGGACCTACAGTTTTATGCCGACTCCGAACGGCCAAGTTTGAGACGTTTTTTCTAGACAGGAAATACTCTTTGAGCATTGTCAGTGACTCGAAAGAGGTGGGGCCGTGAAAATTATTTATTTTTTTAATTTACGCACATACCCACAACGCCACGGGCCACCACTATGCATATTTATATTAAATTTTTATCTGACTTGATACCTCAAAGTCTTTCAAGCTAAATTTTTTTACGTGACAGGTCATTACCTGTTCGGGTTATCGAAGAAGTCCCAAAATCTAATAAGTCCCAGTGTACAAAATGGGACATAAGCGACAAGCAACCGGGGATATATTTGAAATGATGTCGTGGCCTAATAAGTTTACACTGAAGTCGATGGAAATTAACATCAGACGCAATCGTATTACAAGTTAGTGAATGTGCACGCACAGGTTTTTGTTATTAATTTTCTGGCTAATAACAATTGGCCTAAATCTGATTCTTATAATAATAATAATAATGTGTGTGGCGCTACAGCCCGTAGAGTGCCAGAGCCTAGTTTCTCAGCAACCATTCGTGTTTGGTTGAGAAGCTTTTCCTAGACAGGAAATACTCATTAAGCATGCAATGACTCGAAAGAGGTGGGGTCGTGCAAATTATTTTTGCCGCACAGACCAGGGATCAAACCTACAACGTCGAGGTAAGGGTCGACGCTATATCCACAACGCCACGGGCCACCAAATCTAGTTCTTATACTAAAAATAACACACATGGATTTAATGTTTAGTAAGCCTGAGGTAGTATTTTGATCCATTGAGTATCTACACTTACGTTAAAAACAATTGTAACGAAACGTTTTTCATGTTCCTCAAAAGTAAATGTAAATATAAACGGGCGTTATTAGGAATAAAAGCGCTTACGAAACAGCTCTTGCGCCTTTGTGAAATCGTCAATATAGCTCCAGATCAGTTTGGCATATTCTTGGTTTCTCGAGTACCATTATTAGAGCGAAAATTTGATCTGTTTGTGCTGCGACTATTCCCTGGACTCGATCAAAGGTCCAAATCCATTCTATAGCCCTATTTTCTTTTTTGAAAAGGGGGCCAGTCACCACAAAGTCTCTCAACCGTTAATTGCTATCTCAATTCAATGAGCTATAACTCGTTCGAGATATTGTCCTATCGTCTGGTTGCCGAAATAGTTTTGTGTCACAAACAAGCCAGTGTCGTCAAAGCAGCTCAGGGCTAATATTGAACGGGAGGTGGCGGCCGTTTCCTGATGAAAGCTGAAAAGTCACCTTTAAACAATGAATTTTATTACTAAATATCAGGATTAGTATTTTGTATATTCTGGGCTAGGTAATTAGGTATCAACGGGTCGGTCTTAGTTGCTAAACAGCAAGAGGACGAACGAACATGGACAAGTTAAGTTTGCCTGCATTGTTTAATCGCCCAGTGCAGTGTACTCAATTCACGGAGTGATCCAAAATGGGTGCAATCAGTCCATGCAACTACCAATAACTTACACACCTCTAGTTAGCATACGAAAATTGCTCCCGGTCATAAATGTTGCTTTGGAAAACATTGCTTCGAGAACACGATGTGACAAGTCTATAAATGGCTTCATCTGCTCCCAAAAGGCATGACCATTCAGAAATACAAATAACCCTAACATCGCGGTGCAGCATTTCCAGTAAAATAAAACTCTGCAAATGATGTCGCAGCCAATCTTACATGCCATCAAAAAAAATACCTCAAAAAATAAACTCAAATAAAAAAGGGACAAGTGCAATTCCGAACCAAGAACCAAACGACATTAAAATGAATACACTTCAAGGAGGAATTTTCATTTGCTCGCACCCCAATCCCATTAAAGAACATCCGATATCCGACAAATCAAAATCCACAAGAAATCCATGAAACAAGGCGAATAACGACCCGGCGACGACAAGATATTCCGTCTCTGCATCCCATTAATATTTGCAAATACCCCCGGCATCCCACATCGCTCATCGCCCGGCAGCGAGGCAATCTCAAGGAGCAACTGAATTTCCATTCCAACTCCGGTTTATTGCGAAAAAAGTGAAAATAATATTGGCATCGAGACAAAAGGGTGAGAGTGGCCCGACGCTATTCAACCCAGGAAAGGATATTCCACCGGCTGGCCGGGGGAGTGCCGAACGAAGCCTAACTACTCCCTGAAGTGACATTTTCAGCATTTTTCCATTTGAAAATCACCACAATATGCCATTAAGGTGCTCCCTCAATGCTCAGCACCGGAGAGGCTATAAAAGGATGCGATTCTTGGTGATTCCTTTATTATAATGGCGTCTCGGTGTGCCCTGAGAAGCGCGAACGCCTTCGACAAAGGGGGTTGTGACGACGACTACGATGACTTGCCGGTTGCACACGCTCGTTCGGTACAAAACATTCTCCGCCCGGAGATGATCGGGAACAGGACGGGCTGTGCAGGGATAACAACAAAGAAAGTGGGAAGTGTGAAGATTGCGTGTTCCTGGGTGTGCTTTACCTGTCGCCGAGTGGGTTTTTCCAATCGGCTCGTCGTCGTCATCGGTGATGGAAGGCCAAAAAGGATGTGTTCTCAATACCCGATGTTAGATTGGTTTATTTGAATAACAAGCTCGTTTATTGTTTTACAACAAGGAACAGATTTTTTTTCCGGTCTCCCCTTTTACCTTGAGCCTTCCTTGTGGGGGGCGGTCTGGAATTGAAACCGAAGGGCTGACATTGAATTTATTATTCTTGTCGAGGCTGCCTCTTCGATAAGGATTTAATTCAATTTTAATGGAATTTCGGCATGAGCAAGGACAATGAGATTTACTGGCAAGGAGAGAGTGGGAGGATGTTCAGTTGGGGTGTCATTGATGTCTCTTGCTTACGCACTTACTTATCAGGCCTACGGCTCGTGGCGGCTCTGAGTTTGAACCTGCTCGCTTGTTTGGGACTTTTTGATTATTCTCCGTTGTTGTATTCAATACTGCATGTTGGAAAAATGTGCGAGGATGTACAATTTCTTGATCCAAACACAAAGTGCTGAAAGGAAGTTCTAACACGAACAGTGCAGGCTGTGCATGAATGATTATAAGTTCTGGTCACAACAAGTCAGATCTGGTAATTGGTGTAAGGAATATTATGCTTCGGGCCCCCTTGCATACCATGGCTGTACTGCGAAAGGCAACTGAATGCTGAGCGATGTGGAAATACCTCATTTGATACTGAGAAAATTTGGGGAGCCCGCATTTCAGGCCAATAATCAAAATGGTTCCCATGACGCCGAAGAAGGTTTCTGTGAACATGAGTTATTTGCTATTGATATAGGTGTATGATAGCAACGAGCAGTCACGGATGTAAGCCCGTTTTTGTGCGACGCGGCTTGAACCACACCTAATCCTTGGCCTTAAAGGCTTTAAAATGGAGTGTATAGTAGTTAGTAAATCCTCATATATTTTCAAAATAAAAGTATTATTTTCAGCTGTTATAGGGAGCAATATGGACTCAAAATCATTGCACCCAATGTCGAAATTGCTTCTACCAAATTATGTACATCCACGAAGTAAAGTGTTCGACCAACGAATCTGTCGCAATGGCAAAATAGTGGCTGGAACTTTCTGATATTAATGCTGCTGCTTTTTGGGTAGGATTTTTTTTTGCAGTGGAAGAACCAAAATGGATTTTGATGCCGGTTAACAGGATTTGTGAATCAGAACTATCTAGAAGGAGGGACCAAATTGCATCTAAAGACAGCGTTCTTACATGTCAAAGAGGAAGGCTAAATAATGTGGGTAGATAGGTGGGCTACGTCCGTGAAATGAAAGGAATATTATTATCGTCGTACAGACCAGGCATCGCACCTAGAATTCGAGGTTCAGAATTGAATCGACGCACATACCCAACGCCACGGGCCAGACTGCAGACTGCAAGCTACAAACTAATATTCGTCACTGCACGGAGGTTATAGCAAACTTGACAAGCCGCCCTAGTGTCCCGAAATCTCGAAGTGTGGAGGAGATTGCAGAGACACACAAGACAGAAGATCGACTCGACAAATCCAGAACCCACTCTTAGTGATTGTTCGAGGAAAATGCTGAAGGCATGAAGATCAAGAGCACATTATATAGAGCATTGTTTACTTGCTCCGTGGAGTAATACTTAATATTAGTTTCCCGGGATGGGAATCTGTCTGGGTGTTGATAAGTACGCAGAGACCTTCCTGGCATCGTATATTTCTGGCGTATGACAACCGTCTGTTGTGTTGTGTTGGACTAATCATCCCAGACGCAGATTACAGCCGCAGATTGCCAAACAAATGCAGCAGCTATTGACTACCGCACACACGCTAAGCACTAAGCGATATGAAATTTCCACTCTAGCCTCAGCTCAGTTCGAATTAATGTACCCAGAAATAACCCCAATTGATTGAGACAGTTCAGAGATCTGCCCGAAATGTTTCAACTGTAAAACTTCTTGACAATCCAACCTTAATTTATCACCCCAAATCTCGATGATCGAATTTAATTAATTTTCATGTCAGCGTGCTCCCGTTTCGGAATGCATCGCGAGAGCTTTCCCCATCAGCCGCCTATCAGCACTCTAGTCCGAAAATTTGTCCAAACAGCATCATCACACGAAGCGCACAGAACTGCAGCATTCATTCGTTGTTTTTCCTTGTGCGCCTAATGTCATCTTTAATGAAAGTCTGCTCGTCCTCGAAACGGCTCAGACGAGCCGTGAGGGTAATTAATGACCTCCTCAAGATGACTGGCTACAACAATATGGCGTGGCCGGGATGTGACAGCCGAGAGTGCCGGTGGTGGGGCTGTGAAGGCGGCATCCGCCATAGTCGCTCCCTCGCTCCCCCCGGCGACCGGGCTGACGATGATGGAATAATTACTGCGAAACAATTTGATTTGCACTCAGCGTGCGCAACACGAGACAGGATTAATAGGACATGAAAAATACTATTTCCTAGGTCTGTCGCTGGTCAGAGGGGCGTCTGGGGAGTCGCTGATGTTTGCTGCAACTTGCACTCTGCACATCGATGGGGCCCGCCCTTATGCGACATTTGTGCATTTGTGTGGAAGGTCGGCGACGGTGGGGCAACACGGTGGCCATCTGAATGACAGGAGGCGTGGTGTTGCCCTATTTTGCGATTTTTTTTAATGAGAAGTTTATTAATTGCATGCATTGTTGCAGCGTGCAGCGTTCGGGTGCTGTGCCTGGGTGAGAGGTGCGATTTATTTGCCCCGACATGGGGTGTCATGTGCGAACTGTTCCTTTGGTCTTCGGCGCTGGCATTGTTCGAAGTTTTCTCGTGTCTCGTATAATTTGTTGCATTGTTGAGGGTTTTTTCTGTTCGTTTGCCTCGTGGACGCTGCATAATTGATATGACACAGCAAGTGCTTCAAAGTGAGGATGTTGTGGTTGTTGAGGCATGAGATATGACGATGTGACACTTTCTTCAGTTCCGGGAAGAATCTTGAATGTGAAATATGAAAGGGCGTCTGAAGTGTCAGCTGCTTTGAGATTTCACAAAATGTTGTCATATTTACGACAGTTGACCAGCACGAGAAGGATAAGGGCATGTGCTTGGTTGTGTATGCTGTGGTTGGTTGGATGAAAAAGGATAGATTTTTCTATTTTAATTGAATTTGTTCCACCAGAAAGGCGAAGACATGTGCAGTAGCGGACAAAGCATTCCCAACTAGAGTGGGATTATGTAGTTTCTTGAAAATCAAAAAATGTGACATTCGAAGAGCGTAGCTGCGCATTTTGAGAGATTTATTTCCGTAAAAATTGAGAGGAAGATTGACTGTTCAAGTCACTTGGGATACATCCGATCAGTTCCTCAAGCGAGCATTCAGACATTTACTGACAACCCAGATCTAGAGTTTTGATCCCGCCGGAGTTTAACGCATTTTAACAGGGTTTCGGTGTGCGTTGGCGTAAGCATTCAATAACTTGACTAGAGAGACAAGTTTTGTGCACATTCTACAGCCAATAAAACCATGAATCGCTTCTGTCGAACATGGCCAATAAGCACCGCCTGACTATTAATAACATCTCATGACAGTAAGGGCACAAGGTGCCTCTCCAATAATCTAAAGACGTTTTAGCCTTTAAGTAGGAACCTTAAGTACCAAATCTGGCTTAGGACTTACACCCAATTGTGTGTGTGTGTGTTCCCATCCACAAAAGAGGCGATCCTACCTCCTGCAAGAACTGTAGAGGTATGTACCTGCTCAATGTCGTCTACATCCTATCCAGCGTGCTGTGTAAACCTCTAAAGCTGTTTTGCACCGCACTAGTCAGCACGTAACAGTGCGGCTTCCGGCCCGGCAAATCGACCATAGACCAAGTTTTCACACTAAGGCAAATCCTGGAGAAGTCCAACGAGTTCCAAATCAATACTCACCATCTCTTAATCCATTTTAAGGCCGCATACGATAGCCTTCATAGCGAGGAATTATTCGAAGTGACTCCGGTTGTCACGCCGTCGCCGTTGGCAACCGATGTCATCGGTCTGTCAAAACAACTGGGCTTGAAACTCCTGACTCGACTACAAAACTCTTATTCTGCCAGTCCCGCATTATGGAGACGAAAGCTGAGCAATAAGCAAAACTGGAGAGATGATTCTTAATGCGTCTGTGAGGAAGACGAATGGAGGAGAACGCACAGCAGCGAATTCTACAAGCCGTACAAGGATGTGGATTTTAACCGTAAGCCAAAAATCTGCCAACTACACTGGCTCAGCCACATCGAGCGCATGAACAACAATGCTCCAGCAAAAGGGATTTGGGAAACCGCGCCTTCTGGCTCAAGATGGAAAGGAAGACCGTACCTCCGGTGTAGAGTAGAGACCAAGTCATGGAAGATGTAAGACTGCCTTAATGACTAGAAGCAACGTGCCCAGGACCGTCACAGATAGAAGGCAGCAATTGCTCAGGCTCAGAACTCTGGTCAAGCTTTTTCAAACGAATGGTTACTACCAGTAGGATGTCATAACATCCAGGAATAGTTGCCTACGCTGACGTATACCACAGTTCGGGATTTTAGTCGCCTCGTATCCGAAGGGAGAAACACAGCTGACTGTGGAAATCCAGAGACTGGGTTAAGCGGTAAGAAAGTGTTGCCGAATACCAATTGACTGTCTAAGTCATTTGGAAATGACCTTCATGCTGAAAGTGTATTTAAAAAGACAAGTGTGATAGAGCCGTAGAATTTCAGAAAAATAATGGACACAGCAAAAGATCACCTTATGCTTTGATCAATAGATGGCGCAACTTGATTGAACAAATACCAACCATACTGTCAGGCTGATAGGACAATCATTGACTGAATGAAACTTTTTCAGTGTGTAAGCGACGCTATTCTTAAAAACAAGGATATTGTGACAGTGTTTCCATTAAACACGGACTGTTTTATTTGCCACTCCCCGAATCTTCCGTTCCAGGATCACTGAAATCTATATATTTATAAAGGATTGTTCAATTTTTAGGGCCGATGTTGATTTTGAATAAAATGATAATATTGGTGTGGTTCAATTATGTATGGAACAAAATACCGGCCAAATGGCCGCCGTGACAACGGCGGCACACGTCCATCCGATGGTCAACATTTCCGATGACGCTGAAGCATAATTGCTGTTCTATGCCGTTAATGTGCCGAA